>AP028428.1:14959706-15289331 GCA_036509395.1 Antheraea yamamai | reverse complement strand
AATGACATAGGTTTTTTTTAAATTTCAAAGAATAAAAAACAAAATATGTTAAAGTTTTTTTTTATGTAACTATAGTATCAAAGCCAAACAAGAGTTACTAAACACGTCTTCACGTTTTGATTCAACGACTCCTATCTAGTTAAAAGTTTTTACGATAATTAGATTTCAACTTCGAAAGCTATTATATTTGATCAGAAGAACAAAACGAAAAAGGCCAAATATAGCCTATCTATATTTATACTTATCTATACTTCTATGCTAATATTACAAAGATGAAGAGTTCCTTTGCTTGAACGCGCTAATCTCTAGAACTACCGATTTGAAAAATTGTTTCAGTTCTAGATAGCTCATTTATCGAGGAAGGCTATATATAGGCTATATATCATCACGCTAAGACTAATAGGAGCGGAGCACCAATGATGAATGTTTCAAAATCGGGGTTAACGTATGTGTTATTTAAAAATATTTTTACCTTCTACATAAACGATACCGCGAGTTGAAGTTAACGTTAGCACAAAGTAACTATGCTAGAAGAAGCCAGTACAATAATATGACTTATGTCTTTGAAGAACTTTCTGAATAATAATTACCTACCTATAGCCAGCTTCTTAACTAATCTCTTCTTTAGCATGAACTGTTCAAATTACGTTAATCCAAGACTTCGCCCTCTGCTCTTTTGAATGACAAAAATTAAGTTTGTCAACGTTTGGAAGGTATTTTATGAAAGTTTTAATTAACTAATTACGGAAAAGCGGATTGAAAATGGAGATAAGTTCAATTACAACTTACTTAGTAACCTCTTAAGTACTTATAAAGATGTAAAGGCGTATATATTTCATGATTACCATCTGTTTGTAGATTGCATTTATGATCTCACCATATGTTCATTGTGTTAAACATGTCATGATTGATCTGCTTCGCTTTTCCGCGCTTCACCACACGTTCCTTCTTACATTGTTTACGCGAGATACATTTAAAAAATATTTTTTAGCTTTAGAGCTTAACCACAATTTCACTTGGTGTTAGATGACGGTGTGGTCCAAGATGATAAATACGCAAAACCTAGGTAGACTGGTTGACAAGTACAGCTGCCGGGACACACCCATAGGTGCTTGGCGATAGATATTCAACTTGAGGCTGGTACTAACCAGACGGGTTTAGAAAAAGCCTTACCGCCATGCTACGAGTTCATTACTATGTTTGCCTTCGACAAAAGCACGGACTCATTCGCATGTGCATAATATTCTGTAGGTGGTAGAACCACACTGAAGCTATTACTTGTTTCAGCATGAATGGGTCGGCTCGCCCGGGGTAGTACCACCCGACCCACAGAAAACCGACTTGAAGTAACAGTGCTTGCATTGTTGCGTTTCGTTCGGTCAGTGAGGGCGCCGGAGGCCCACCTCCCCTTCCCTCTAACCCTTTATCCTCCCCGCCCAACACAGGCTAGCAACGCACTTGCGACTCCCCTGGTGTTGCAAGTGTATATGGACGGTGGTGATCACTTAACATCAGGTGACCCACCTGTTCGTTTGCCTCCTATGATATAAAAAAAAAATGTTTATGTATTTAATTGAAAGCTTAAAAAATCCAAATTATTTTGATACAATATAAATAAATAAACTTATAATATCTACTTATATTCCCATAGATCCTCTACACGTGCCTAAATTACTTTAAGCTTGCCTAGCGTTCCCCGTACGGGATGTGAGGTAGACGCTAGGTCAGCATTTATAACATTGTTAGAATAAGGAATGATTTAGAATAAGAAATTAGGATAGTTAGTCTAGAATCGACTCTCGTAGAATGTACTCGTTAGGTTAGGAAGTCTAAAATCGACTATAATAGTTTTTAAGTTATATTATAATAAATGTCTAAAATCGACATAACTAGTAATAAATGGTCTAATATCGACTGTAGTTTTTAAAAAGTCAACCCAAGTGCTCCCGAAGTTAACTGGCGCAGCCGGTAGGATTGTTTGTGCTACCGCGAAATAAGTGTTTTCAAAATAATACACGTCGCGAGTACCGGACAATCCCACGAACCAAAGAAATAAGTTGACTGTTCGAGGAGACAACTATGAAGAAAATCGGAAAGTGAGTAGTAACCTTCTACTTCCTCTCCTAAATCCCTCTTCATAAAATTTCTAATTGTTAAAATCACGTTTAGAAATTTAATTAGTTGTATAAGTACTGTCAATAATTAAAATCATTATTGACTCAATTTTACTTATAATTAAATTCAATAATTAAAATCATTATTGACTTAATTTTACTTATTATAATTAAATTCAATAATTAAAATCATTATTGATTTAATTTTACATATTATAATTAATTTCAATAATTAAAATCATTATTGAATTACATTTAACTTTACTTATAATAAATAATTTCAATAATTAAAATCATTATTGAATTACATTTAATTTTACTTATAATAAATACTTTCAATAATTAAAATCATTATTGAATTATATTTAATTTTACTTTATATAAATACAATCAATAATTAAAATCATTATTGAATTATTATATTTTATTATAAACTGTGTCAAAATCCACAATAAGTTTAGTGATATATTAATTAAGTTGTTAAGTTACATTTAAGTTTTATAAATTATAATTTTATATCGTGTCCGTGCCATATCTCGTCTACCATGGCTCTCGATAACGCTTACGCGCAAATTCCTGGCGCAGCGATACAAGCCGCACCCGTGCCTAGGCCTGCCCCGTCACCTGTTCAAACGCGAAGTTCGCTATTACCACCTAAAGATATTTTAAATTTAATTCCGGAATTTAACGGAGACACAAAACTACTTAGTTTATTCATTAGAAAATGTGAATTTGTTATTCAAAAGTTTCAAGGAGCCTCCGACCGTAACGAATTTCTCATGCAGTATATTACTAGTAAATTAACAGGCAAGGCAGCTGAGTTAATCAGTGAAAGGGGTGATATAGATGAGACATGGATACAACTAAAAGAATTACTAATCCAACATTTTGGAGATCCGCGTAGTGAGGAATGTGTTGCCATCGAATTGGAAACATTAAAAATTAAAAATAATGAAACGTATTTAGATTTCTGTAGCCGAATACAGGATGTTCGAGCCATTCTATTGTCTAAAGTTAACCAAGGAAGTTCGAAACAAGTAATTGACGCGAAAAAGATAATTTATAATAATACCTCATTAAACATATTTCTTTACAATTTACCGGAACACATTGTACGACTAATTAGGCTCAAAAACCCTCAAACCCTAGAGGATGCTTTGTCGCATGTTCTAGAGGAAGTGAATTTCCAGGAGCAATATAATTTGCGATCAAAAATGCTTCAACACCGCTCACAACCCCCACCACAACAATTACTATTTAGGTCTTCTCCACCACAATCCTTCAGAAATCCAATGGCAGACCACACTAAGCAGGTGAGTAATAATTTAGCTCAGCCTCCATTTATTAATAAGTCACAGCAGCAATTCGGATTCCGCCCTCAAATAGGACAATTCGGTTACCGACCACCACAACCGCAACAATTCGGTTACCGACCACCACAACCACAACAATTTGGTTATCGACCACCTCAACAATTTGGGTTCCGACCTCAAGCAGGACAGTTTGGGTACAAACCACCCCAGGTACCTGCTAATAACAACACACAGTTTGGGTTTCGTCCGCAAGCTGGTCAGTTTGGGTATAAACCACCACAACCCCAAAGACCTAAGCCTCAATATTCAAATGACGTCACCATGCGTACCGCACCGGTTAAATTACCCGTTAACGAAATCTACACTAACGACGAAGGTGAGTTCGACCCTCACTATAACGATGTATATAACAATGCATGCGAATATGAAGAGTATCAATATTCTACCGACCCGTACGACAGTTATTACGAAGATCCGTCACAGGACACAACACCTCTTCCTATTACTGATGGTAATGAAGAGGAGGAGACTCAAAATTTTCACATGGATATAACACACAAGGTACCGAGATAATACAGGTAAATTACGATAGCTCTCTTAAACTCCCTTACATATATATCCCTGATATAGATGGTAAATTCATGTTAGACTCCGGCAGTACACGTTCTTTCATAAGTACACATAAGGCAGAACAATTTTATTCCCAACATAAATCATATGAACCATTTATAGTGACTAGTACGCATGCATCGAGTAACCACGATCAAGTAATAAATATTCCGCTATTCTCAATTTTTAATAAACCCGGTTTTCATAAATACTATATTTACGATGTGGATAAAAAATATGACGGTGTAATAGGTTGGGATCTTATGTCGCGATTAAACGCAAATATATGTTTAAAGGATAAAGTTCTAAGAACTAACGGAACGGAAATCCCAATAATGTATCAAAACGAATATGTATATAAACTCGAGGCTCGCTCAGAGCATCGCGTTAACTTACCAGTAGATAAGAAAGACGGAGAAGCTATTCTTAACTTTAAAAAATTTCATGATGGAGTTCGTATGCCCGCAGCAATAGTTAGATGTCATAATTATTTTGCGACAACAGTCATACAGAATACCAATGACTACGATCTTACACTATACGTAACAGCACCATTTAAAACTACCGAATTTACTTCAGACATATGTGAAGTTAATCACACAACTGACTTGACGAACATGGAAGTTGACTCTTTGTTGACCGACAATTTGACAAAACTACGACTTGACCACCTTAACGAGGAGGAACGTGACTCTATACGCAGACTATGTACAGACTATAAAGATATATTTTATTGTGAAGAAATACCCCTTAGTTTTACAAATCAAGTTAAACATAATATACGCACAACTAACGAAGATCCGATTTACATTAAACCATACAGACAGGCACCAGCACAAGCTGAAGAAATCAAACAACAAGTACAAAAATTACTTAAAGACAATGTTATTCAGGAATCACACTCACCTTGGAGCGCTCCTGTCCATGTAGTTCCTAAAAAGGCAGACGCTTCGGGTCAGGCTAAATTTAGAATGGTAGTAGATTATAGGCGACTCAACGAAATTACAATAGATGATAGATATCCTATTCCAAATATTTGTGATTTATTTGACAAATTAGGGAAAAGTAATTATTTTACCACATTAGATCTAGCCTCAGGCTACCATCAAATTGAAATCTCGCAGTCCGACAGAGAGAAAACTGCGTTCTCTACGCAGAATGGACACTACGAATTCCTTCGGATGCCGTTTGGCTTAAAAACAGCTCCGGCGACATTTCAACGTACCATGGATAACGTACTAAGAGGCTTACAAGGTTTGCATTGCCTTGTTTACTTAGATGACATAATTATTTATTCAAATGGGCTTCAGGAGCACCTCCAGAAGCTACGTGCAGTTTTTGATAGACTCAGACAGACGAACTTAAAGGTCCAATTAGATAAATCAGAATTTTTGAGAAAGGAAGTGCAATATTTAGGACACACACTAACACAAGACGGATTACGACCAAACAACGACAAAATAGACGCAGTACTAAAATATCCCATACCACAAACACAAACAGACATTAAAAGATTTCTAGGATTTATAGGATACTACAGACGTTTCATAAAAGACTTTTCCAAAATCACACAACCATTATCAAACTGTTTAAAGAAAGGAAGAAAGGTGGAAATTAATCAAAAATATATAGAAGCATTCGAAAAATGCAAAGAACTACTAATTAATGCCCCCATCCTGCAATATCCTGACATGACAAAACCATTCCTATTAACTACAGATGCCTCCGAAGTTGCCATAGGTGCAGTGTTATCACAAGGTTCGATTGGTAGCGACAGACCCATCGCTTACGCTAGTCGTACCTTATCCGAAACAGAGAAAAGATATAGTACAATCGAACGAGAGTTATTAGCCATAATTTGGGCCACAAAACATTTTAGACCTTATTTGTTTGGACATAAATTTGACATTATTACCGACCATAAACCCCTCGTCTGGTTGTATCAACTTAAAGAACCTAACAGTAAACTAACACGCTGGCGTCTACGCTTGCAAGAATATAACTTTGGTATAATTCACAAAAGTGGCAAACAAAACGTGAACGCTGACGCTTTGTCACGAATAAAAATTAACGCATTAGGTACTGGCAAAACAGATGATAACATGTCTCTTATAGTTAATGTTGACGACAAAGACAGACAAATACAGGAACACTTACAAGAAATAGAAGACAGGGCTAAAATACTATCCAGAAGACGAACTACCGATGACTCAAAAACGATAACTATATCAGACTCAGAACGAACTATGACAGCTAGCCCTATATCATTACCAGACACTATTATACTTGACGAACAACCCGAATACCCGATTAGGACAGAGACAGACTCTACACACACAATACATTCCGCAAAAGATATGGAATTTACGGGTATACCCATATTACACGAGGCTGTTGATACCAAGCCTAACCAAATATTAGTATTTAGTTGGTTCCGTAATGAATATAATATTAAAAACTTATCCAGAGACAATCAAAAGGTATTAGAAGTATTTTTACCTATCGGAAAACCAAATTTGATCAAAGATTTCCTTAAGAAATACATTAAACCAAAAATTAAATACTTCATTTATTTCGAAAATCCCGAACACAGGCGCGAATTCAGTAACGTTATATTAGAATTATTTAAGAAAGGCTATGTAAACTTTTACGAATGTACTGAACGTGTGATTTATGTAGATGAGGAAGGCGAACAAAAGGCTATAGTCGAAAAATTACATCAAGGTAAAACGTGCCATCGCGGAATTACAGAAACCATCAAACGAATCCGGCGAAATTACTATTGGGCAAATATGAGAGAAATAGTCTCTGCTATTATCAATTCGTGCGAAGAATGTAAAACATCTAAATACGACCGCAAACCGATAAAACCATCGCTACAATTAACACAAACTCAAAGCGCGCCATTCCAAGAAATATTTATAGATATCTTTTCCATAGAATCAAAATATTACTTGACATTAATTGACGCATTTAGTAAAATAGGACAGGCTATCGAAGTACCATCGCGAACAACACCCGAGGTAGTTCGAGCACTTATTAAATATTTTTCATTTTATGGTATTCCTCAAAAGATAAGTTGTGATCCCGGAACTGAATTTAACAATGAACTATTAAAAGAATTAACGAATTTGTACAAAATTAAATTACACATAGGTACGCCGAATAATCCTAACTCTATGGGGTTAATCGAACGTTTTCATTCAACAATTATAGAAATTTATCGGCTTGCGAAATACGAACGAAAGTACACGGATGCCGCAACGTTAATGACATATGCGGTAATGGCATACAATAACACCCTCCACAGTACTACCGATCTCTCTCCGTTCGAAGTTGCTTTTGGTCATACCGAATTGAATTCCACGTTCGACATAGAATTTGAGAAGGTATATAAGCAACAGTTAGTTAAAGATCATAGAAAAAGAACTCAAGTGTTATATAAATTCCTAGCGGAAAAGATGGCGAATATCAAGGAAAAGATTAGGGAAAAGAGAGGAGGTGAGAATGAACCCAAATTAAAGATAGGAGAAACAGTTTTTGTTAAAGCAGTAAATAAAAGACAATCTAAAGACAAGTCTAAATATCAAAAGGCTACGATAACTGGCCCTATCACGCATAATGTCGTCCCCATTAGGGTAAAAGGTAGGGATACCAAAGTACCGATTAAAAATATCAAACGCCCTTCACAGGTGATGCATACTCCTGTTGATATGGACGTCCATTATCCAACCTCATCTAAACCAGGTTCCCCTCAGCCAGGGCCTTCAGGTTCAGTAAATTAGCAATAATTCGGGCATATTACCGGTTAAGCAAGTTTATCATTCCTAGCAACCGATATTATGAATACTAATATTGAGATAATGAACGAGCGTCTAAAACGACTTGAAGTCATTATTCAAAGTTTTTCGACGAACTATATTTTCTATACATACTTAATTGGTGAATTTAACAATTTCATTAATAATTTTAGAACCATTCATAGTAAGCTTAGTGAGATAGAAACAGCTCTTGCACTCAGTAAAGTATCAGTATTACATAAATCTGTTATTAACTCGCAAGAACTGCTGTCTGCGCTAATAGAAATAAGTAAATATGGCAATTTAATGTACACCGTTAATGAACAGAATTTAATCACAATAGAAGAGACATTTGTAGTCAAGGCTTACCTTAAGGATAGTGAAATAAGATTTATTATAGATATACCATTAGTGGATAAGCTCATGTACACATACTTTAAATTGTATTCCTTACCTATATTCCATGATCCAGATAACCAAACATTCGTAATAGTTCCTGACTTTCCGTACCTACTTGTAGAAGGTGAAAAGTATTATCCGATTTCGTCACCATGCAAAGAAATTACAAACGAAGAGTATTTGTGCTCAGAGAATGATGTTATACAATACACCGAGGAAACTTGCATTGAACAACTATTGAGGTACCGACAAAACCTGTCACTATGTTACCCACGGCAAGTATACCCAGAAAGCATAAAACTTCAGAAGATTACTGAAAACAGTTGGATCATCTTTGCGGAACACACCAGTATACTGACTTGCGTTTGTGGTAATGACGTCACACGCGAACAGTTACGTGGCACTTATATAGTAACTATTCATGAAAAATGTAATGCATCCATAGGCGGGTTGCAAATCCATGCACAACGCTACCATTCACTGAGTACAGCATATAAGCACATACCTGTAATAAATCTACCCAGTCTCAAGAAAAAGAACGACGCTTCATCGTTGCAGGAGATGAACCCATAAACCTAAAAGGGGTCCCCCTGGACGACATACACCGTTTAAACTATATTTTGAAGAAAAGTGTTCAAAGTGAAAGTAATACAGTGCAAAGAAATAGTGTCAGTGCCTCTACCATAGTGCTCTACGTAATTGTAATTATGTTAATTATACTTATGATTACCTATAAGCTAACACCAATTGTAAAGAAATACCGTAAGAAACGGATTCCTCTTCCAACCATGGAACAGCAACCCGTTTCCACAGAACAATGTAATCCGCGTCCACTGTTAATGTAAAATCGAAGTTTTCAGAAGTTTTTCCGATAACTTCGATCTAAGGCAGGAGGACTTATATTCCCATAGATCCTCTACACGTGCCTAAATTACTTTAAGCTTGCCTAGCGTTCCCCGTACGGGATGTGAGGTAGACGCTAGGTCAGCATTTATAACATTGTTAGAATAAGGAATGATTTAGAATAAGAAATTAGGATAGTTAGTCTAGAATCGACTCTCGTAGAATGTACTCGTTAGGTTAGGAAGTCTAAAATCGACTATAATAGTTTTTAAGTTATATTATAATAAATGTCTAAAATCGACATAACTAGTAATAAATGGTCTAATATCGACTGTAGTTTTTAAAAAGTCAACCCAAGTGCTCCCGAAGTTAACTATCTTCTATACATATATTACGAATGTAAACGTAACGTGACTGTACTTTTTAAATTTTTGTGAAAAAAATTGTTGCGTTTTGAAATAAGTTATAAAATACATTTTTAGAAATGTCTGTCTGTCTGTTTGTTTGTTTGAATATGCATCATTGACAAGGTACCACGTCCACAATAAAACTTCTTCAAGAAAATCATAAAGCAAATCCTCAAGTAACATTTAGTCTTAGTTTCGTTAAAATCGGTTTGCTCTATCAAACGTTATTGTAATTTGAATGACGACGCGACTTTAATACCAGAGAAAAGTAGATAAATAAATTGACTTAATAAATTCAGATGATTTTATTAGTCACTGTTTTTTTACATTAGGTTCAACGCGGAAGGCGTCGCGGGCACAGCTAGTAAATAATAAAAATAAAACTGCACGAGACGACATAGTGATAAACGTTCCTAAACATTATGTATGAACATATCATACCTTAGCTTCATATAAGCAAAAGATATAAAGATAAAGTGTAAGAAGCAAGAAGTAAACGGAGACATCTAACTCCGTATTCATGAGTACCTCTCTACTTAGCATTACTTATATACATTCTTAATGAGCGTTTCACTCTGAAAGACTTACTTGTTTAAAATAATTCATTATATATCACCTATTTCTAACAACAATCAACAGAACTTGAGCGAAGATCAAACCTCGTAAATGTATCCCTCCTTGTGGCTGTCTACTTTAACCAGTTGTTGCGAAATCTGATGTCAGAGTTACCTTCCAGTAATATTCTCCGTTCTATATTTGTATTAGACTTGGGATAGGTGCCAGCTGGATTAGACATTGCGGGAATTGTACTGGCTACACCGAAAGTTTTACAATATTTACCAACAAATTATCTAATGAATTAACCCTTACCAATTAATGTTCTTTGGTAGCCGATAATAATTTTTCATATAACAAACCACGATTTTTGAGTTTGCATAAAAACTCAAAAGTGGTCGAAGTTTATTATACTAATATTGCATTATCGAAGAATATAAATACGAATATTATAATAATAAAATTTATTATAGGATTACAAATATTATAGAAATGAAAATATCTGTATTTATTAAATTTGTAGAGTCAGTACAAAAAAATGTGTGACATTTAAGTTTTCCATATAAAATCAAAATATTTATTTGGATAAATATAAATATAAATTACCATAATATAACATAAGAAATGTAATGACACAAACAGATATAAATTAGTTTATAAGAGAATAGATAACGTTGGAGAGTTCTCAACAAATGACTTCTTTGTACAATAATAATGTACAAAATATATTAAGTATACAATATACAAACAAATACATAACAGAATGTAAAGTATATAACAAATTTTAAGGATAAATAATTCAAAATAAAACTTATTAGGCAAGTTTCCTTAACATGTTGTATTAATATTCAACCTCTATACGTATTAGAACAAACGCAAAGCAAACATAAAGTTAGTACGAAAACAGAAATTATTTCAAAGGTAAAGTTATATTCGTTCACAACGTACACCAAATAAAGTTAAATGATAACGAATGTTAAACACATAAATATATATGCTCTGCAACATTTTTTAATTTCTTCGCAGAGTTGCCTACAACTATAGTATTGTGGAAATATGAACGTTAAAACCTGTTTAAATGGAACCTAGGTCAGAATATCTCTTTTAATACGGTATAAAATCCTCGAAACACTTTTATATTTTATATCAATGTGGCCGGTAACACCTCTAAATAAATGTTATATTTGAGCACTTATAAGCAAAAGTATTTTGTAAACGAGAGGATAAGATGAATAGGTGTTTTGACATGTAATCGATTGATAACCGTGACTTGGCATATGAACGTCGATAGAAATGTAATAAAAAATTCAATATCGACCTAATGAGGCTATAGAGAATCAGTTATTTATAAGAATACATACAAATCCTTCTTAATATTATATTTGCGAATGTAAGTTTGTTTGTTACGCTTTCACGCAATAACTACGGAATCGATTATCGTGAAATGTTGCATACATGTTGGTACGAGTATAGAAAAGGGCATAGGGTACCGTTTATCCCGGAAAATATAAACACGAGCGAGCAATAACTAGTTATTGATAAAAACGTCGTTATTTATAATCCGACTATTCGTATGAGTTTAGTATATTTAATCCCCTATATATGTGAGAAAAGAAATTTTGACTTTCATAAAATCCGATTAAGGTTTTCCTCTACCATAATTATCTTATTGAAATAATAAACTCATTTATATATTTTTATTGGTAATATTGAAATCCCTTGCAAAATGAAGATAATGCAATAATATGTACGTACGTACGCGTTATATATAGTCTCGTAATCAGTTTTTTCTGCCCGGGTTTTATTTATAAGGATCACAATTCACAGTTGAATGACATCGGACGAGTTACTCGACATCCGGTGCCAGTACAGCACCGAGTTCGTACTGATATAATATACCATAATATCTATCATAATTGTTTTAAAGAAATTATTATTCGCCGGTTTTTTTTTATTTCAATATGTTAAAGATGACATCAGGTCGGAAAATTTCTTTACAACTCTCTGTATTCAATAATGATCTATTAATAAAACGCTTACCATATAACAAAGTAGGTAAAGATCCGTAAATATCACTATTATAAACACTTCAAAAGCACTAAACCGTTTTTTCATGCACTGATTATAATAACCAGAAGGCGTGTAATAATGCGCGTGCGTCTTCGCACACTAGCTAACGTAGAACTGTACATTCAGTGCATTCTACAATCAACAACGACGGTCTGACGGGGACGTGTGTAGCGATGATTCAGAGCAGCTACCAACCTCTAGAAAATCAACTAACGATCACCAAATGATCTGTTTCGCACGAACCGCCTCACTCGACAGTGAAACATCGCTATGACGCATTATGATGCCATGGGATGGGAGTAATAAATTAAGCATATTCGATAAGAAACGAGCTTTAAACACGTAACGAAATATTGACTTGGTAATCATTTTTACCTAAAACAAAGTTTGATGTTAAATCAAACGCTTCTTCTAGTTATATCAGTTTTTCATTATGTCTGTCCGCGATGAACCCCAAAACTACTCAATCGATCTTTATCAAAGTTGGCATTTATGTTTCATTTGGTCCAACTTGAGAGATAGGATTATTTCGATTAATGGCCTCAATATTTTTTTATTACATATAATAAATGATTGTCAATGTTAATTATTGTTATTAATTGTAAGTTCCATCAGTCTCGAACAGAGGGCGCTTTAAATTAGTTTGTTGACATCAAACTGTAGGACCGGCTGTTATAGATATCTCATAGATGGCGTCACTTTTTAATTTTGAATTTCTTTTTCGACTCGTTTATTTTATTGTGCTTGTGTTTTATTCTATTCAACATGGAATAATTGAGCCTCAGCAACGCGTGGCCGGGTCAGCTAGACTTCTATATATACGCAAATAAGTGGAGGTAAAACGGTTAAGTATATCTTCCTCGTCTCAACCAATTTTCTTGATTATTTTTAAAGAGAATAGATTTTAAGCCTAGTCGTGTCATTAAAAAAAATTGATAAGGGAATAACTAATGGGTTCGCGTCATCGATGACCTCGACATGCTCGTGACGTATTGCGCTTGTACCAGACATTGTATATACTCGACTGTATCATAGGCGTGTTTGAATTATTGTATAGGTAAAAATATCTTGTGGTTTCGCGTCACCGATAACATCGACATGCTCGTGATGTATTGCGCTTGCGTCAGACAAGCGACGTGTAGTATAGCAGCCTATGTACATGTAATATTGATATTTTGTATTGAGCATGTGCAGCCCATCATATTTTCGAAACTGTATGAAAAATTATATAAGTTTTGCTCCGAGTACCAATACATGTGAAAACCAGACTAATGTTAATAATTTCAATTTACAAATTATTCAATATACAAAAAAGAACATTTATTCCTTTGTTTTGAGTGTTTACTTCTGTCGAGAGTTCTTATGACTGCCCCGACTTTTTTTGTTTAGGGCATATTGACGAGCTTTAGTATTCTCCAGATCAAAAAAAGGAAATATTTAGTTTTTCTCATACGATCTCTCTCTCATCGACAAGTCGAAGCCATTATTTTTAATGCTCTATTCCCGTTCTTTACATCTCCTTTATACGTACAATATTCGATATGGATATCAAATACGTGAAAAAAAAGTTAACACCCCTTATTATTATGCTCGAATTTCGATCATTGACCGACCACTGGTATAGACTATTTTACTTGTGGATTATTTCACACATTAACATAAAAGACGCAAACACACTAAGGTAATTGACTGATAAGAAGTAAATTTTAATAACTAGCTCACGGAAATCAAAATTATGACTAATTATGATCAGACTTAATTTAGCCTTTACACTCATAATTAGTCAAATGTTATCTTGTAGGTTTACTGAAGTTCCTATCATGATATAAAAACCTTAGAGCCTTTTCAAAGAATATTTGTGACCCGAGTAAATATAACTGACATTATTTTCGAGAAAACATTTTATGTGAACTTTAACCCGCCTCAATCCCTCGAGGCAAAATACCAAACCATATGAACTATGACATTATATAGCAGATGTTTATTCTAGTTCTAGGAAAATAATTAAAAAAAGAATAGCTCTCGATTGTTTACAACAAATTCAAATCAATTCAATTCCAATTTTGTCGGCAACTCTACCACGATTTTTAATTATTCTGAATCATTATGATACATGCAATTCGCGACTTATCTGAACATTAAATTTCAAAGAATAAATACATATGTCACTTTTATATTTTACATTTTTACATAGTATAAAACAAAGTCCCCTACCGCGTCTGTCTGTCTGTCTGTTCGCGATAAACTCATAAACTACTGAACGGATTTTCATGCGGTTTTCACCAGCGTATAATGCGATTCATGGGGAAGGTTTTAGTGTATAATTTGTCAAGGATTTTTTTATAATCAGGGCGGGACAATGTCTGCCGCGCCCACTAGTATTTTATATAGTTAGAATAAGACAATGACATGGTGACCGATCGATTACATGTAGAATAACATTTTCTACAAAAAACAATGTTTTTATATATAATGGTATATACGAATTAAAAATAAAAACAGTTTTATTATACATACGAACTTGTAATTCCCGTTAGGTTTAAGCAATATAATTTGAAACATATAACAACATACTCCGCTTCACACGTATAGAAATCCTGTCCGTCACACCCATTGGATCGTATGAGTCATAAATTTCCAAATCTACATTTTATTAATTTTATGCTAAACGATGTACAATCCATGAAAAGGACCCTTCAGTTTCGTTTGCACGATTTAAATAATTTATTCAATGGCGCTAGTGAAATACGTAAACGCCCTTCATTTTATTAAATATAACTAGATATAGATATTCACGCGTTTTTCAATAACAACGAATGTTCTAGAATGAAGCCGAATAATCGTATTCAATTACTTCGATCGCATCACAAATTCATTGTTATCCTATATTCGTTGTGCGTTCGAAACGCTTCGCTAGCACTGATCAATTCATGTCCTTTGTGGCACAATAAAGAAAATTCTATCGGAAGTAATCATTATATCTTTATCAATATACTAGCTCTCCACCACGGCTCCGCACGCGTTTTTTTTAAATGTATTAAAGAAATGTAAAATTGTAAGTAGGTGTGTACATTACAGAAATGCTTTTTCAAAAACATTTGTAACTACGACACGCCTGCCATCTACTGCAACATGTAACGTGTACATTAGATATATGAATACTAATAGTATATCGAATGGGATGGTATTTGTCATCAGCAACATACCTGGAACTTCAACCTACTATATATCACACTCAGTGCTCACTAAGACTATATAAGAAAGTAATGAAAATTTTAAGCTATACATTATCGAACAATATGTCGTAAATCTTTTATTATATAGATATATTATGCCCATATTGTCGATATACTTAAGTTATTCTTATACTTTGCTTTAATCACTGAGTTATGTAGACGCAAACGCGGTAAATAAAACAATATGGCCGCCAAATTGACCAAAAAGATGATATAATTATTATTACATACAAATATATGATTTTCACTTATGTATATTTATTCTTGGAGACCAGTAAAGCACACGTCTAACGCCGTTGTAAAATATTTTTGATCAATTTCACACGGACGATCGCACAGGTAGCAAGTTCATCACTACATAGTGTACCAACTCAAATAAAAAAAGAATCATTAAATTCACAATTGACGAAAATATCGATTAACATACATAAAAAACCATACAACCGAACATAGTAACCTCCTCCTTTTTCAAAGTCGGTTAAAAACAAAGTCCTCTGGTCTGTCTGTTTGTCTGTTCGCGATAAAGTCAAAAACTACACATCGGATTTTCATGCCGTTTTCACCAGTAGATAGAATGATTCATGGGGAAAGTATAAGTATAATTTTTCAAGGTGTTCTTTTTATTATCGGGGCAGGACAACGTCTTCCGAGCTCGCTAGTTATCTGCCCGTAAAAGTCCCGTGAAAGTCGGTCCAACCGATTAGGAGATAGTAGAATATTGCGGACAAAATCTTAAGTAACAAAATAAAATAGTCTAAGTTACTTCTTATAAGGTGAGTTATCTGCCAGTGAAAGCCCCGTGAAAATCAGTTCAAGCATTACGGATTTTCTACTGCGGCCGAAGGCGAATAAAAAACCTAAATAACTTTTTATGAGGTCTGCTATCTACCAGTGAATACCTCGTGAAAATCGGTCCAACCATTTTGGAAATAGCAATGCGGACGAAGCCGCGGACAAATAAATTACAATATGTCAACCGCTATAATTTCGGCTATCTGCCAGTAAAATTCCCGTTAAAATAGGTCCAGCCGTTTTGGAGATTACCCGGAACAAACAAACAAACAGACAAAATATAATAATATAAAAATATAGACAAAATATAAAAAAAAATTTTTTTGGTCATTATTCATCAAAAAGTTATTTTAATTGTACATACACAAACTTTATTTTTATAATACGTAATAGATAACAAATTTTGAATAGGAAAACAAAATAAACTTTGAAAATGTTTGCTATAGAAACTTACCACGTTACCATGGCAACGTATATAATATTAACGCTAACGATATTTCTCAAAAGGAAAAAGTGTCCGATTTTGAAACATTCTTCATTGGTGCTCCGCTCCTATTGATCTTTGCGTGATGATATATAGCCTAAAGCCTTCCTCGATAAATGAGCTATCTATAACCGAAGGGTTTTCTCAAATCGGACTGGTAGTTCCTGAGATCCTAGCGTTCAACCAAACAAACAAACGAACTCTTCAGCTTTATATATTAGTATAGATTTAATAGTGTTTTTTTTTATTAAAACAGTTATCAAATATTTAGGGTGCTTAATGAAATAAAGGTAATATCTATGTCTACACTTTTTATTACACCTTCATATGAGGCTGGTATTTTTTTTGAATAAAATTTTAACCAGACCTATAAACAGCATTCACTACGTAAAAAGCTATGTTATGGATATACTATTTTGCACGTACTTAAAAGATTTAGATGCTATACAGATTTTAAATATTTTCTTAAGAGGATGGAAAACGATTCGAAACGGAATTCAAAACGCAAAGCAAAATATAAAATAAAGTGCTCTGCTGCGCCTGTCTGTCTGTCTGTCTGTTCGCGATAAACTCAAAAATTACTGAACGGATTTCCATGCAGTTTTTACCAGTAGATAGGGTGATTCATGAGGAAGATTTAGGTATATAATTTGTTTATATCTTAATAATCAGGGAAGGACAAAGTCCGCCGGGCTTGCTAGTCTTATATATATAAAAGATTGTGAACAATAAATACATTTATCTAGCGGGCCCGGCAGACGTTGTCCGCCCTGATTATGAAAAAGTCCTTGACAAACTACTACTAAAACGTTCCTCATCAATCGCTCTATCCACCGGTGCAAACCGCATGAAAATCCGTTCGGTAGTTTTTGAGTTTATCGCGAACAGACAGACAGACAGACGCGGTAGGGGACTTTGTTTTATACTATGAAATGAAGATGTCAATTATTAGAACAGAATACACAAACTTAAGAATGAAATTTAATTTTTGGAAGCTTCAATTCCGTTCAATACCGGGTATAGAAATGTCTAGTGTTTTTATGTAATCAAGTGGACAGAAAATCCTTTTTATTGAATATAAAAACAAACACTAACAAGCATTAACGACCTTTTTATATTATTATGCATATTTTCTACAAATGAACAGCTGCTCGGTTAATTTCTCATTTTATTATTAATGTAGTGACTAGAGCCTTCTATTAGAATAGCATGTTTTTATTTTGAGTGTTGTTTATAAAAAAATATTATAATTGGATTTCGATGATTAAAAAACATCTTTACTATATTCCTTTCTTTTAAAAGTTATATAAATAATTATATAAATATATTTTTTTAAACATTTTTATTATAAAACTAGCTGACCCGTGCAACTTCGTCTGCACCAAATCGGTTATCACCGGTGTCAATTGTATTTTTAAACGCGAAAAAATTTAATATACCTAAAACCTTATTGCAGCCACACCTACGGTTTCCAATTGTGAATCCAAACTATCAAGGGACTCACTCAAACATATACCCAGATGGTATGTGAGAAATCTTTTAAAATAAGCCTACAACCCGTTCGTAGCAACATCTACCGGGTTCAATTAAAATAAAAACTAACCTACATATATTGGCGGTAATGTGAAAAAAAGCTTTAGAGGTCTATAGACCCCCGGTTTCTAAAGAAGTTCCTTTCCCTTTTTTGTAGCCGTTTACTATACAGTCAGTAGAGTTTACATTATAAAATATCAAGTTGATGAGTTAAATTGTAAATTAAACGATAAAATATATTCAAAAAAATAAATAATGATAAATGAAACACTGAATGATATCATAACTATTTTTAACTTGTATTAAAACTTTTTCACACTCCATTGTATTGAAGAAAAATATAAATATTAAAAAGATATGAGCACGACGCGTCAAATGTCACTTGCCTGTAACTATTTGTCTAAGAGCTAGTAACGGTTTCGACAAATTTTCTATAAGACAGTTTTTTTATATCTTTATGTTCTTCCGAACAGCGTACGGGCTACCTGGCTGCCGGTAAACGTTGCGTTTATTACTGCATATCGCACCTTTACTGGCAATCATATTGATTTTTATATAATTTTTGAATGTTTTGTTTTTTACTAACTTTGAAACCCTACTAAAAATTGGAGTACTTTTAATGAAACCCACGATAATTCTCATGGCCTGGTTTTGGACTTTTTCAAGTTTGTAGAGGTTAACCTGAGCACTACTATCATAAAGAAAGCTCGCATAGTCAATTCGACTGCGTGTAATATTGAAGTATAAACGAACTAAATGTTATAGATGAACACCCCAATTAAAACCGGCTAATGCTTTGAAAACGTTTAGAAACTTAGAGCTAAATTCTGCAACTGCATTGATATGTTTACCCCATTTTATGTATGATAAAGATAGCGATAATCTACGTTTATCGTTGTTTTTCAGTTTTCACGGTGAAATCTCAATATCATAATGGTTAATAAAATGAAATATGTTGTTTGCAATGGAAAAAATGAAATGGTTTGAAATGAATTATTTTATTTATAAAGAATATCATCGGGCACATTATTTTCAATAACAAAATTGTCTGGCAGTGATAAACTCATGTTTTTAATAGCGTTAAAATGTAACCGAATTTTTTTTTTTCCTAAAATCAATTATAAACCAAAATTTTGACCTGTAAAGGTGTGATGCGCATTAAAAAGCACAACGTTAACCGGCTACCAGGTATCCTGAATCCTGTTTGGAAGGGCATAATATATCTTCATATTAAAGAACCAGCTTTTCTAAAATTCTCGTTCTTCCAACGTTGCTGGCTCTTGTACTAAGGTGTCGCAAAAAAGTCTAGTTACGTTAACTACAATTTTTTGTTTTTCGTTTTCCTGGAGAGCCTTTTGCGTTTTATGGGACAAAAAGTATCCTAAATGTAACCTTGGAATATTAGTTATTACTGTGTCAAGTTTCGTTAAAATCGGTACAGTACTTTCAGCGTGATGCGTGTTCACAGGGACAGAAAGACAGACAGACAGACAGACAGACAGACAAAAATTGTAAAAAGATTATTTTTGGCTTCTATATCGATAACAAAGTCTACCCCGATCAAAATTTTCAAAAAATATTTAATGTACAGATTTGACCTTGCTACAGTTTTAGTATAGATAAATATTTCTTACCTAAGAATTTCCGTTCACCAAATGAGCTATTTTTTCGCGTGATGTCTTTAACGTCAATGCCAGCAATCTCGTTCAAACCACTTTGTATCGATTACTTACCTAACTCAAAAACATTTTTATTATACCATAAAAAAATTAATATCTCCCTTGGGTAAAAAATTTGAATTAATCAAACAAGGCATTTTTACGCGTGATTTATCTACACGTCGATAAAACAATCTCCTTTAAATTACTTTGTACTGATTCTGGCGAAACGTACTAAATTTAATTGGAATTTATATTTTTTGTAAGCATAGAACGAGAATAAATACCAGCGTTTTAGTATTTTCTTCTTTATATATGCAAGTATACAACGAAGAGTGTGGTAAATAAGACATGTTACTTGTTCCTCGAGGCTCGTATACTTATATGAATAAAGTAGAGTAATGCTGAGAAAAAATATTTATAAAAATTTGTTTAAGTTATTACGAAGGTCATTTTGAAAATGAGTAATATAAATACACGTCGTTTCTTTTACAATTTTGGACTTCTATGATAAAAGATCATCATAATCTCACAAAATTCTAATCTGTTTTTTGATTAACATTTATGACTTTATATTGTAATTAGTGAATTGTTGTTTATAGCATAAATATTAAATATAATAATTTTAACTGTATTATATATTAATAATTGAAATATTGGAATTTTTTACTCGAAAAAATAATGTATATTCATATATTTTACATATTTAACAGAATCTGAGGGTAAAATTATTTTTTGTTGCGTTTATAGTTTATATTTAGTTTTACAAATAAATTTGTGAGATTTTTTCTAAAAGAGCTTAAAAACACAATGAATCGTCATCCTTTAAAAAACCTAATTATATTTGTTATATTGATACCCGCGATATCGCTTCGTCATACGTGTGCTTTTGATGTTCCAAGGAGCATCTTATCTGGATAAAAGTAGGCTGTGTTTTAATATTGTAATTTTATCATTTCTCCTTTTTCCTATACGAACTCGCAATGATATGTAACTCTAATCCTTCTTCGGGTTGACCCGAGGAAACGAAATATTTACCCCAGAATAGACCTATATTAGTCTGTAATCACAATTAATCTGACTCAGAATTTTGTGAGTAATGCGAGAGGAATGCGTGTTTGAATATAGAAAATGAACTATTCTACACCACTAAATATTATATACTAGCGGGCCCGGCAGACGTCGTCCGCCCTGGTTATGTAAATTCCTTGACAAACTATATACTAAAACGTTCCTCATCAATCGCTCTATCTACCGGTGCAAACCGCATGAAAATCCGTATGGTAGTTTTTGAGTTTATCGCGAACAGACAGACGACAGACAGACAGACGCGGTAGGGGACTTTGTTTTATACTATGTAATGATTATTCGAAACTTGTACTCGTGAAAATAGTTTTATTGTTTCATGGAAACTATGTATTTTTATTAACTATAGGTTGTCTTTTACTTCTCAATTGTAATTTTATAATTATTACTTAACCTACTCATAACCCTTGTATTGATTAAAAGTTAAATCTATTAAATTTGCTAGTTACCGTCTAATCAATATGTAAAGCGACGGAATGGTCGGGAAAATTAATAAACTAGATAATACTCTGAATAGTTAATCGACCTGCAGAAGTTTCGTCACAATCGGTTCAGACGTTTTACAATTTAGCCCCGACAAATAACAGACACTATATATTTTGTTTATTTATATATATGTATATACAAATATATCTTATGGAAGCGTCTTCACTCGCGTTAACGTAGATTTTGAAAATAAATGGTACTGGCTGATAATGTAGATGAAAGAATTTTTTAAATCGGTTAGTTATTTTTGAGTTTATCCGTTAGAAAAAAAAATTATTTACTATAGATATATTATTACAAAGTGACAAAAAAAGTAAAAATCTAGACATTAATGTAGATTGTATAAAATTTATAATAATGCATTGTTTTATGTCATACCATTTTTACGAGTTCCCAGTAATACGCAAATATATTATGAGAATGTGACGATAAATCTACCAGATAATCAAGTTATTGTTTCTTTCATACGAGTAGAAATATGTTCAGAGAAATAATAATGTTTAAGAATATTCCAAAAGTATTAATTAGTATTCGAATATACATGACAATGCACCAAAAAACTCAATACCAAGCGGTTTACTGTTTTAATCTGTGAAATATAATAAAAAATATGATGAGTAGTGAGGATTCAGATACCAGTAATATATTATGTACATGATCATTTTGTATGCTTAGAGTAGATAATTTAGCACGTAAGGTCTTAAATAGTTTTAAAAAAGAAGATAAAAATGATTAATACCTCTGAAAATATAGTCGCCTGGTTTAATTAAAGAAGGTTTTACTGACTTGCTAATTCAAGAATTTCAAAAGCCAAAATATGCTTAGCTGTACAATCTATCATCAGCAAAAAACCTCGTTAAACTCAAGAATACTAACCCTATTTAAAAGAACTCGTTAGCTGAATTTTTGTTAAGACCCTTATTTTTACATATTAGGCATTTTTTTCACAAATTATCATGTTTAGTAACTCCGTTTATGTATTTATCACTACAGTCAGGCTATATTTATTTATATGATATTAATTTCTGTATTTAACAAAAAATATAAATACAGAAAACTATATTTAAAACTATTTAATATAAACTACATTTAAAACAGACGTAAATGAGAACAGTGATCTAATTTACTGAATTAGGCTTCTTTGTAATCCCATCATTAAAAGTTTTAGACTTATAAAAGCAAATTTCTTTAATTTCCCTCGTAATAAATAAACCCACAATTCCTAAATAACCTTTAATGAAACATAATTAGGAGAGGGGCTTTACTGTCTTTAATAATCTTAGCGAACGGGCTCCCATTCAATTTACCTTTACACCAGTAGGGATATGATATAATCACTGTAGATATTGAAAACGGTTACTCGGATTAATCAAAGCGCATTACCGAAAGATATCATATGGAAATGTACATCACATACATACACACTTATACAAAAGGTATATTATATAATATAGACGTCGTACCTGTATCAGCCACGATGGGGCCCAGTGGGTCAAAACGGACACGATGTTCAACAGCTGCGCGTGCAGCACATACGAGATCGGAAAAAAATCTATGCCGTCGTAAAGCCAACTCGTCGCGACCTACTGGCGTCGCGGGCGGCTCTTTTGGACCTTCGATTTCGACTGTTTTAGCGACTCTTTCAAATACCTCGTCATCGTCTGAACATAATTCTTGTTTACTATTAGATTTCTGCTCTACGACACCATTGCTACTGCTGGTAGTCGATTTTAAGATACCCGTAGATTTACGGCGAACACCAGGCCGTACGTCGACATTAGTCCGAGATAATTCTTCTTCGAGACGAGCTAATTCTTCTAAAGTTGAAGAATCCCGTTGGCAATCCACAGAAAATCGTTTGAAATTTATTCGACTGGTTTTATAATCTACAGAGTATCGTTTTTTTAGAAGTTCCGCTTTATTAAGTATCTGACCTATATTATCTCTTTCCGCTGTGTTGAATGAATCATTAAGTACACCTTGATACTCATCAGTGTCAAAAAAGTTTTCAGTAGTTTTAAGGGATGCCTCATCGACAGGTTTCTCCAAAACATTAACAGAACAATCGACCCTCGTATCATTTAATTCATCTTTATTGGACACGCTATAATTTTCCCTCAACTTTTCTTTTATTTCAGCGATATCCGATCCTGATAAAGAATCCATGTTCTCGGGCTTAGATTTACTTTTACTTATTTTTTTGTTTGGTCGTGCACAACAACTTTTGAACATAATTATAATCTCAAACCATAAAACATAATATTTTTATTCATTACATGAATTATGAAACTTGACAAACACTAATGAGAAATTTAATATGTAGATTTCTACAATATTGAATGTTCGAATAAAGTTATACCGTAGTGAGAAAAACAATACAAGTTTTTTATTGAACGATAATGTGTATGTATGTAGTTGATTAGTCCTGAGCTACCGCGGCCAAACGGGCGCGCGGTGGCGTGCGACTAACTTGTGGTACTGACGCAGAACGGATGCGCCGCCCGCCCGGCGCATCCAGCCACCGTGCCTTCTCTGCTAACAGCTCTCAGATTTAGATACACGAAACAATGCTTCCCTTTAATTACAATAGGCAAAATCATATTTTTTTCATATATTAATCTATCTAATCTACTGCAAAAATGCAATAATAAAACAATGAATAAGTCATATATAATAAATTTCATTTGAGTTATCAAAATCAGTCGTTTTATTTCTAAGACTAATGAACTACGTAGTTATTGATGTCTCTCTTTAAATTTAGGCATGTTACTTTTTAATTTAGTATTAGTTCATAACTATATTTGTTTAATACCTATTACAAATAAGGCACATAACTCTTACATGTACATAATAAATTATGAATATATAAGACTGATAATAAATGTAGACATGAATCTTAGAGGTATATATAGATACTATAGGTCATACAAATATTGAATGGACCACAATCTTATTTATAACTAGGTTTTACACGCAGCTTTTCTCACGTTAATGTAATTTTGACCTATATTCATGACGTGTATCGATCGTAATGTAATCGGTTGAATAGTTAAAACGTGAAGACCTAACAAACAAACTAACTCAGATTCACATTTATAATATTAATTAACATAGAAGTAAATTCCTAATAGTATTAAAAAAAAAGATGATATAATGTATTATTGTCCCAAGCACATAAATAAAACAGCCTCTCGTAACAACAAATATTTACGACTTGATTTAGTATCTGCAGACGAATTTATCTTATCTTTTACATAAATAATATATGCTAAAAAATTCAAATAAATTCGATTTAGCATATCGGATAAAAAAAAATATTAGAAAGTAATGGAACATTCTAGAATATTACCATCTTCACATACACTTCGCTCTCAATTAGTGCATTGTATAACAATCTCAAACTGTTTCCTTGAATGTAAAGGACCATACTTAATTTCTCTTATATCTGATAAAAAAATATCCTTAAATATGTTAGGAACCGTTTGGCAAACAATTGTGTCGAGAATAAGCCTGCCAGGCTTACATTTTTATTTTCCAGTTATTAAACCTCGTACAATATTTAAAAAACACTTATTATTTTATATATCCATTTTTAAAATAAAAACATGTTGAAGTAACAGATCACCCGATTAGCGGTTCTTTGTTAAAGTCATATACGACACACGAGCACGAATGGAATATATCCTGAAATTTGTAGAGACCCATCATTTTTGGAAGTCAACACCTGGACTACCATTACTACGCCACACTCACAGTACACCTAGTAAGTAAAATATACCTATTTCTATGTGATACGTTATTTCATTTAGATAACTACATGACTATTTAAATATATATATGTATATATATATATATATCCAGTGTCTTGATGTTTGTCCACCATGAACTCCGAAACTACCCTAGCGATGTTCATGAAAGTTAGAATGAATGTGCAATTTGGTCCAACTTGAGAGATAGAATAATTTATATTTCGATAAATAGCCGCAATATTTTTAAATTACAAATTAAATGATTGTCAGTGTTGATTATTGTCATTGATTGTAAATTTCATCAGTCTCGAACAGATGGCGCTTTAAATTAGTTTGTTATACATAGATATCTTATAGATGGAGCGACGTTTCAATTTAGATTTTTTTTTCAACTCCGTTTCATTTTGTGGTCTACGTGTTCTGTTAATCATGTAATGTAACTGAGCCACAGCAATGCGTTGTCGGGTTAGCTAGTTATATTATATTTTACGAGCTGATACCCGCAACTACTTCTACGTCATTTATTATCTTACCAGTATAATTTATGTACAGAGGAAAAACACAAGCACCACACCGCTTGCCCCACTTATGCACGGCAAGAAAACACATATCGCCGAACGCGTAGTACTTATAATAATCGTGTTTTTTTAACCTTTAATAACTCTATATTAAATAACGCTATCATAACAATTTTAGATAAGGACCAAATGCCTAAGAAGTAAAAGAAACATAAGTGATTGAAATGTATCCAGTAGTTTATGAATGATACTCGTGCAACGACGGACCCCTACTACTTTATTTATTTAGATTATTATTATACTATACCCAACATTGGTATTTAATGAAGCTATCATATAGATGTAATATACTTTATATCAATAGGCACGCAAGGATTATATCACAATAATATAGAACTTAGGTAAAATAGAGCAATTTATAGTGTGTTACTTTTTTAGTTTCTGTTATTAGTATTTATTTAGTGTATTTTATTTAATTTACATTTTGAGTAGTTGTTATTTTTCACTTGCATTTTTTTTTACTAGATATGTCCGCGAATCACACGCTTATAAACTCACGAAGCATACAAATAGAGATATTAAAAAAGAGCTAGTTTGCTTTACTAACACAAGGGAACACCACGTAGAACGTCCATGTAAAAGACAACTGGCCCTAAGGTGCATACCAGAAACACGCGGAGTCCGGAAATCTAAACTAACTAACAAGCGCCATTTCCTACTTTTATGTTTAGAAACTATTGGGCTGAGCCGGCTTATGAAACTTAAAATAAATTACGGTATCTTTTCCGCTATATAGATTTTTATGACTTACAACTTCTATGTCTTCCTGAACTACGCTCAAGTTACTTGTAAAAGTCCCGTGAAAATACGTCAAATCGTTTTGATAATTAAAAAAGTGTAAAAAAAAATCGCATCAACTTTTTGGCTAAAACTTTAACATACACATCCAGACATAGAACAATTATTTGTGGCCTTGGGTGGGATTACCCTACCAAACCAATTGCGCCATCAGAAGAGGAACCAACGGCAACATTAACTCTCTAATTTCTTTACAATAATTTTCACCAAAACTAAAAGGGCCTGTGCAAAGTTCAACTGTGGGAATATCACTGTCACATCTATTTCTGTGGGAAAGCAGCAGTGCTTTCATTGATGAGTATGGCTGGCAGCACAGACTAGCACACATGGTGTTATAATTCAGTCTTCCAGAGTAGTAAGCTATTATGAATGATTCTAGGACTTCAATTCTTTTGAGTTCATACATAGTCATAGGCTGCATCTATTTAACAACATGCCTACTTGTTACTTCATAACCAAAACTTTATCAAAACAGTAGATCATTAGATATTCAGTAATAAAACAGAAAAGCGTTTAAGTATACTCTAATTAAAACATCAGAATTCTCAACTAATTTATTTCCTGAATAATTCAAATACTAACATCACATTATACAGGCACAGTGATAATAAGTACTAGGTACTGATCCGAGAGCTTGCATGTTGGACACCCTCCAAATGACTGACCCTTAAGTAATCAACATAATAGTCAATTCTGTATACGAGCATCAATTCTAGGCACATAAAAACGGAGGTTGGCAAATCATAAATTTAATAAACTGCTACATCTTTGGACCACTCAACATGAAAGTTCTCCTACCATAATAGATATGAAGCTTAGTTTGGAATTAAATAGATTTGTGTAAAACTGCATTTTAGTATTTATTATTACTACAATAAAGCTTAAAGTTGACCTTGATCTATACATAGATAAATAGTATTAAAAATTGATTTTGTTTTATATTGAAAATCATACATAAAATTTGATATGTACACCCATAAATGTGAAAACCAAGATCACAAAATATAAAACGATGGTCTGCTATAACTTCTAACTGAACTGAATGCAACAATGTAAGCACTGTTACTTCACGTCAGTTTTCTGTAACAGGGTGGTACTACCCCTGGCATCCAACTCCACCAGTAATCGCTTCAGTGTGGCTCTACCCCCTACAAAATCAATGAATGTGCTAAGTTTAACTGTAATCCCTACATGTTATAAAAGAAAATCTTCTGCCGAGTCTGTCTGTTCGTGATAAGTTAAAAAACTACTGAGCGGATTTTCAGTTTTCATTAATATTAATAATAATAGAGTGATTCACGAGGAAGGTTTAGGTATATAATTTGCCAAGATTTTTTGTAAATTGTTTGAAGTATAACAATAATTGTTGAAAGTGTCGGAAAAAGTCGAGCCGTCTGGGAACTTTCATCAAAAATGTTGCCTGATCGGATTAAGATATAACAAAACAACTGAGATAATAAACGACGCAGATGAAGTCATGGGAATCAGCTAGTGTTGAAGTAAAATAATAATATGTGCACTATGAAAACAGTGAAATAATAACTTGGTAACAACCAAAACAATAAATACCAAGGTATAGTAATGTTATTACTTCCTCAGAGGTAGATTAATTCAATTTGTGTTTAATACTCTATTTTTTAAATCTCTCAGTTGGATTTGAGACAGTTGATTATGATTTTGTAAAGGGGCAAGGAAGCTAGGGAAAGGAAGTGAAGGATAGAATGTGAAAAAAGTAGTTTAAAAAAATATGTTTCATATTCTGAGTTTATGCCTATTGATACTAAAAACTGCTAAATGTCAATTTTCTATAGGTAATTTAATCCTGGCACTCACTGGCTCACTCTATGCATAGGCCCTCATTCTTTGCTCACTAAGCTCACGCATTATAATCAAACTTCCAAACTAATTTAAGTGTAATTAAGATCAGAGACTACTTCTGGGTAGAGAGTATTATATGCTGGTATAATATGTATCCAAAACCCACCATTTCATTAATTGTGGATGAAATGTGATTTTCAAATAATATTTTCACAGAAACTAATTGTGCAGTGAGATATTGTAAATCAATATATTTATAAAGTGATGTAACTTAAAAAAAAAGAAAACTAAGAGTACTAACATATTTGTTAGTATGGAATTATTAATTTGTTGTATTATACAGTACACAATATTTATTTACATAAATTATTTCAACCATTGGATAAAGATAAAAACTGTTTCAATCATTTATGATCAACTCACAAATAACAAAAACATAGATAAGAGTACATAATGCATGCAAAGATAAGTTATCCTCGCAGTACAGAAAGGTATAAATACATACAGCAAAGCGTCCCGGTGTTTCTCTAGATAGCGCTGTTTATAAACGAAAAAAATATTTTCTAGAACTTACAGTTAATTTAGATTGTTTCTTGATACTGTTTAGAACACTAAAAGCAGTAAAATTGATATTACACTAGCTAATACGAACAAATATCAGTCTTTTTTTAGGTTACTTGCAAAGAGAATGTAGATAATAATCTGTACTTGTCAAATAATCGCCTATAGAGATGAGCTGTTTCAGATCAAACTTTGCAAGGAATTGTGTCTTTAACAGGAAGAACATTAATTTAATCATGTGTTGATTAAAACAGATTCGAACAATTATATGTCCGATACGAGATCGAGGGCGTTAACGATTTTCCGGCTGTTCGTTAGGTCCGGATGAACTGGTATAATTACTTGTACGACTAATAGTCTGTGGGTATAATCTTTTGATTTGCAGTACTGAAACGTTACTCACAACGCACTTCGTTGCTCGCATTATTGTCTTATAGATGGCAGAAAACATTATTAAATTATATTGCAGTGGCATTATGACATTACTTACTATTGTTAGATATACCATATTCAGTAAAGTAAATCAATCGCACATTAATAGGTTTCCATAAGTTCCATATTTTAATTTCTTTAAGTATTATCTATTTTCTATTTTTGCTATTACGCATATCTAAGTGTATACTATATATGCTATAATAGTATAAAGAGGTAAAGTTTGTGAGTTTGTGACGTTGTAGGGGATAATCTCTGGATCTACTAAACCGATTTTGATAACTCTTTTACCAAAAGAAAGCCATGTTATTTATAAGTGTCATTGGCTATATATTAACCCGAAAACTGAAAAGACTCTTTTGTGGAAGTCGGATTTGCAAAGTAAGTCCGAGAAAAAACGGTCAAACGAAAAAGTTTCTGACGACCGCTGCCTTAACGATGAGAAATATATGACTGAGTTCCAGAGAAAAGTTGTAAGGTTTGATAATACCTACAAAAAAATTAACCGACAGCATATGTCTAACATTTATATTTAAGTCACAAAAAGTAGTTTTTTTATAAATGTTTAGCTAATAAAAAATATTAAGGTATATTAATTCTAATTGTAACAGGCAAAATGGTATTGAAGTTTATTAATATTAAATATAACAAGATCAATTTACTTTAATCATATACGAATATGACAATGAAAATGATATTGAATTAACGGAACTAAATAGCTCGTCAAATATGCATCCTGAACATAGTTCCTTCTGAAAAAGAACCATGGAATACATACACTGTAGGACATCACGGAACAAAAATAGAGTAGGACATGATATGAATATGACTTCAGTGATCATTAACGATAAATACACCGAGAGAACCTGTAAATAAATTTATAATATTTTTAACGAGAAATGTTTTATCTTCAGTCGTAAATAGTGAAAAGTCAATTAAATGAAAAAATGTGTGCGTGTACTAGTGTACACACGTAAGAAGTGAAACTTGTTTAACGCCTTATTTTTCGCAAAATGATCTATATGCAACTTTCCAGAAATTGGTTAAATAAAGTTAAATTAGATAAAGTTTAAACAAAAGGATTTTATTATCATAGACTTGAATACAAAAAAGTTGGCGCGTAACGGAAAAATGTGACGCGTAACCGAAAAATGTGACGGTAAATTTTTTTCCAACGCCGATAAAGAAGTTTCACTTCAAAAATTAACAACTCAGCAATTATATATTAGAGCTAGAATTTGCAATACGTAGTATCCTCTTAGTAGTTTGAATTTGCCCAAAAGGTGCCTATGCACGGTTCCTGTGACATAAATTATCTTACAGAAACGTAATCAACTTTACGAGGAATGACTAAAACCAGTCTTCTTAAGACGATAAACAACTCCGAGTCACGTCAATACGGGAATCCTTAGATTTTAATTTTGTAGGCAGTCGATTCCAAATTACACGACAGCTGATTTTGTTCGACTAAGAATTCATAGTTATATTCTATTCGAACCTTAAGATATATATTATGAGAGCAAAGAGTTTAGTAATTGAAAATTATAAAATGGGGTAATGTTATGTACAAGTAATATGCGTTTGTTGTATTTTCAGATTAAAATAGTAATAGAAAATTGCATGAAAAATTATTACATTCCATAATTAACATTTTCTAAAAGTATATCCAGATTCTATATATATATATATATATATATATATATATATATATATATATATATATGTGTGTGTGTGTGTGTGTGTGTGTGTGTGTGTGTGTGTGTGTGTGTGTGTGTGTGTGTGTATACATATATATAGTATTTATAATAAACGGTATACGAACTAAATCAAACAACAGAAACATGAACAAAGTAGGTCGATACACGCTTATTTCAAATGCCTTATAAAGAAGTCTCCAAATTAGTTGCATTTTTGAAAAAACAAATCAACATACAGTATGAGATATCTCTAGACTACCCTAGAGTAAAATCTTGTAATTAAAAATACCTAACTATAAACGTCAAAGGCCATGGTAGATGTCATTCGGTTCTCTAATCAAGGTTGTTATAGAGTATTGAGGTAAGGAGAATTATAATGTAAACAATGATATTATAACTAATTATTATAATATCATTGAATGTAAAGTACTCTTTGGAGATCACTTTGTGTATAGTGGCCAGCACAATGTACGAAATTTTGTTGCGGTTGTTAGAGGGCAAAATTCTACTAAGGTCGCTAAAATATAAACACCGATGCTCGAAAAAGAGATACTGTATTTGAATTGATAGTTTTCTTTTTCCGACCACTTGAGCACCTTTTTATTGCTCATAATTTTAAATATAGGCAATAAATACACTCTAGCAACAATAATACCATTCTATAAATTAATTGAACCTTTATTTCATACATTTTAGTAGACGCTTTTTTGGATGAATATCCATATGAAACATTTTCTTACCTCCTTACTCAATAATGTCTTCCACAGATCTTTTTACGTAAAGCTTAGTTGGCGTATTAAAGTGGTGGAACTTTATTCAACATATCAACTTTACTTACTGAAAAGGGATGTTATTGACGGCGTTTTAGTACTTTATGAAGTGTACGCGTGATTGATGCCTAACATGTAACAGCCGCGCCGCCGCTCTACGGTACTAGAGTTAGACTCTTCCAGTGAAAATGAAATAAATAAATCAAGGCTCACCTATCGACCTTCGTTTAGTCGAAAATGGCTTGTCGTCTTGTTGCGATTTTGTTTATTACATTAACAAAAACTCGAGCATTCTTGTGCTGTCTTTTCTTCTGGAATCTTGCCGCATATATACGAGGTGTTACATTACCTACATCGGCTATAAATCAGGTCTAAGATTTCCTCAAGAGTATAAGCATTAGCAGAATATTAATAATTATTTGTTTATCCAACATGACACGTGAGATTAATTTGAGAATTGAAAAAAAAGTAGAAAGTCCTTTAGAACATACAGTAACTTTTGTTTGTAAAGGAACAGCTGATTTTACCGGTTGATCTAAATTAACTATGAAACAAGTGGATGTTATTCAATGTAATATAGATTATAAAATTATTATAATGTCCAACTTAATATACACCATTACACACAATACAATACACATGAACTATTTAAAATGGAAAAAAAAATATGTCATGCTTGTTTCAAAGTTATATATAACACCCGGTTAAAAGGATTGCTTTTATCTAACATACCGTATCAATATAAATCAAAGTCCTCTATTATGTCTGTCTGTCTGTTCGCGATGAACTCAAAAACTACTGAACGGATTTTCATACGGTTTTCACCAGTAAATAAAGTGATTCATAAGGAAGGTTTATGCATATAATTTGTCAAGGTTTTTTATAAGGGAGGGATAACGTCCGCCGGGCACGCAAGTCGCTACATAGTATAAAACAAAGTCGCTTTCTCTGTCCCTATATCCCTATGTATGCTTAAATCTTTAAAACTACGCAACGGATTTTGATGCGGTTTTTTTTAATAGATAGAGTGATTGAAGAGGAAGGTTTATATCTATAATAACATCCATTAAATAGTGGAGAAATACTGTTATTTTTGAGGTTTCTAATGTGATGTTGTAAATAATTACATTTTTTCCGCTTACATTGCAACAAACGCAGGCGGGCCACAGGCAGTAATGAATAAATCAAAACTACTGGATCGATTTTAATCATTTTTCAGTGAATGACATAGGCTATATATGTTATATTCGTGCGAAGCCGGAGCGGGCCGCTAGTTAATGTATAAAACTTGATGGACTGGTCGGTATGTAATTTTTGTGTTGCCTTAAGTTATCCATCATATATACATTCAATCGATTGCTATGAAAATTGGGGTGTGTTGGTTCGGTACAAGTTTCCTATAAGTGAACTATTTATTATAAAAAATAATTAACGACTTGTGGGATCACAGAATTGGCTGGCACATACATATTTTCAACCCTTTAAATGTATGGTAAAAGAAAATCTCGAAGGACAAATATCTTTGGCTTCTCTTTAACCGCTTGTAGCTTTACTTACGAGACATGGAAATATCACAAAGTTAAGTAAAGGATTCATTTCACGATACATTTTTTTAACTCTTATGATATAGACACAATATCTTAACGATGAAATTGTGCACATTGAAGTGAATTGAGCACAAAAAGTGAAATAAATGTATGTTTTGTAAGTACATAGCATATTATTTTTAGGGATCTAATTAGTGTTTTTTTTTTCTACAAACTAGTATATTTTACCTTGAAATTACCACCGCGTTTTCATTCACGATAAAATTTTGGAACCGAACTCGTGAAATTCAAAAATAACGTTTCAATTACCTCGAGGCGCGAATCGACAACAGTGGCACGTTTAATAAATTTACCGATTATCGATTCGGGAACCCTAAAAAACATTATAATAGAGTTTAAATTCCAAAATAGTACAGCAACAATTATTCACTCTTTCTTTGGAGAATCGGCATGGATTAAGCCACCATTTTTTGGCTAGGTACATAGTTTTAAAATATTCTCGTGCAATTCATTGCTTTTTTGGTAATGAAATGCGGATCTTAAGAAAGCTTAAATATTCTTACTTTACTCAAGTAAATTATTCTGTTCCGTTTAGGATAAAAGGTTGCAGTTACATTGGTGACCATGACCACAACTAAATTTGCTTGTTAAGTAATATATCTACGAGTAGACACGGATCAAAGTATTGAAAATATTATATACTAGCTTCTGCTCGCGACTTCGTCCGCGTGAAATAATTACTTTGGCCTATCTACGCATCGGAATCTCTCAAAGGGAAAAAAACAATTCTGAAACATTCTTCATTGGTGCTCCGCTCCTATTGGTCTTAGTGTGATGATATTATAGCCTATATATAGCCTTCCTCGATAAATGAGCTATCTAACATTGAAATAATTTTTCACATCGGAGCAAAACCTTACATATTTCTATACAAAATTTCATCCCCTATTTCCTATTGTTATTTTACACCCTTGAGTGTAAATCTTTTACAAACTTTGAATGTCATATTTATTTATATCGAATCAACAGCCTAAAAAATAAGTTCCAAGCTTTTAGCTCCAAAAATGACGATACTTCCATACAACTTTTCATCCCCCCTTTCAACCCTTTTTCACATTTAAAAGTAGCCTATGTCCTTTCTCAGGCTCTAGGCTATCTGTGTACCAAATTTCAATTAAATCAGTTCAGTAGTTTTGGCGTGAAAGCGTGACAGACAGTGTTAATATCGCATTTTTAATATTAGTAAAGAAGTAAGGATTATATTGCTTACGAAAGAAAAGTGCCTTAAATTAAGATGCATAGAAAACGTGTTGTTATGCATATCTTTAACAACCCGCAGCTGATGCAAATTTAGACACATAAAATTGTATATTCATGCAAACATAAGATGCAATTTTGTTATTCAGTTTAATTGTTATGCTCTATATAAAATGAAGACAACAAAAATAATAATATGTAATAGGTATTGAATTCGTAATAGAATAAAACAAACATTTAAAAGTATTTTTATATTAATAACCATCTATTTTATCAAGGACGAAATAAACAGGAAAAAAATACATGATTGTTTTATTACTCACTTGCCAACAAAAAGCGATTTCTAAATGGTGGCGATTACATACATTGTGTACTCTTCGATTGCATTATCACAAGTAATATTTACCTTAATATAATGTGTCATGTAAATCTAATAAAATATAATGAAAGAAATAACAGGAAAAAGGCAGACGAAATGGTTGTTAACGAAAGAGTATCTAACGTCATATCGTTCTCTAGTTAACAGGTTATAACGACTAGTCATTATAAAATTTTAAAAATAATATTGGATAGGGGCAGCAGTTTTTGCCACGATGTATTTTTTATTTTCACATAACTGTCCATAATTTACCTTTTACCTTTCTACAAAAAGAAGAATTTCTATTTGACTGATTACAGATTTAATTTTTAAAGTAATTCATTATAAACATCGATATACAAAGACCCAAGATGCACACATAACGTTACACAGCCGGCACACAAGAATGAGTGTATGTATAATTTTGGATTATGCACTCATTTCAAATAGTCTCACGTCGCTTGCGTTCTTGTAAAAACAACTTTAAATCATTCATCATTCAGGTAAGGTTGAATTTGCAAAATCATAAGTTTATCGCATAACTATAACCATACGTGGTTGGTTATTGGGGTGGTATATTGGGGAGTTTTTGCGGCCGGGTTTGAGCGCTAATTTTATTCGAGACTGTGTGTCTGGGTTTTTTATATGTCTATGATTATAAACAATCAATATCTAAACGATTAGATTTAGTTATTATGAAAATCCTTAGTATTTCTGTAATGATATCATAAAGAAACTATTACAGTATAAACAACTTAAATGCAGTATATTTAAGTTACATATTTCAATCTTATTTTAAGATGAATATAAATATGTACGGTACTTGTAATGTATTATATGCACCGCCATCGCCGAACGCTTCCGCGGCCAGCTTGCGTTATTTTTTTCGCAAGTCTAACCTAACCTAACCAAACCAAGACGAAAATGTTTTATTTTGATTATAAAATCATAAAATTGGTCATATAGAAAATTACCAATGATTGCTCGGAAATGACTATGTGTGTGTGTACCTCAAAACTTTGATCATAAATATCTTAATAACTATGACTTTCTGCGGGGAGAGAAATCACCCCTTTCCCCCGCTGCTCCCATCCCCTTCAATCTTTATATCAAGATGCGAATTTCAAACGCAGCCCTTTAATACACTTTTAGATTCCAAAAGACTTTATTTAAAAACAAAGTATTCAATAAGATTTAGGTGGAAATAGGTTGATATAGAGTTTAAGATAGAATTTCCTTTTTTTCTCGACTGCTTGCTTGCTCTTTTATTTTGGTTTGGTTAGGTTAGGTTAGGCTTGCGAAAAAAATAACGCGAGCCGTCCGCGGAAGCGGCCGGCGAGCGCGGTGCATTTAATACACAAGTGCCATATGTACATATAGTGGTAGGTATCTTTTTATTTATATTAAAAGCTTTCAGACATACATCATATTTACGCTTCTGCCAACTTCTGCTATTTATTATAGGTATATACTAACTGTGACCGAAAACAGTAAAAAATATTATTTCTACTTTTTTACTTATACTTACTGTGTACTATTTTCAAGTCTATTACCGTTACTTTAAGATTAAATTAAGTAGCCAGTTACACAGCAAAAGGGGTGGGAGATATGAATGGCAATTACATTAGCAACAGCTACTTGTTTACATTTCGTTTTTCAAAAAGTCTTAAAGCAACTTGTGAAAGATTTTGTAAAAATTATGCCAATGCTTACGTAACCTTGGAGTCTCCTCCAATCCGAAAGGGGCGGATGGAAAATGATCAAAATTTTGCTTACGTAAGACTTCAAATGCCCTTTAGAATAAATACATTAAGTTACATAAATGTAGTTCTATACATTTAGGTGTTTTATTATAGTAGACATTATGTATTCAAGTATTTATCGAGACCTTTCTATGAATTGAATTACTTTTTGTTACTAATGTTCACGTTTTTAATGATACGCAGTCGTGATTATGGATCATAATGTTAGCAGTATCATAAAATAAATTGATAAAAATAAAACAAAAAATTATAACAATAAAACCTCTTTCAAATTAAAGATGATAAAACGATTTAAATAACAAATACTATATGTACATAATATATAGCTTAAAGTTAATTTAACAATTTCGTACGATTGTTAATTACTATATAAATGTATCTCAAGTAATCAATTATTTATCTTGTACTTTTTTTTTTTAAATGCACTGTCCTGATGGCAACTATAGTATAATATATAAAATAGGTTATTACTATGGCTGCCATCATTTTTCTTAGCAAATGAAATATATTAGTTGTTAAAGGCATCAAATAACTATATTGTATAATAATCAATATCTTCATGTATTTTATTGTAAAGTACGAAATTACTTCTTAGTATTTCAAATTAAATTATTCAATATTCTTAAATTTAAAATTTTTCTCACTTTAGGGGTTAAGAATGAACTAGATTTTGCCAAAATCAAAAAATATATAACATAAATATCTCATATTATTACACCTACTAATAAACAATAATTTTCTTTCCTTAATTAGGTTCGGACATATAAAGCAAACTTTTCATAAGAACATATATATTTTACAAAGTGTGTCTTAATCAACTACTCTCTAGTGCTCTTTTTGTATTCCTTAATGAATAATAAAAATTGCTTGATTTCTTAAATGTATAGTCGAAAATAAGTGGAATTCTCGACTATTATATAGTAACATATTTCAAATAATCGAGTTCCGCAGACAAAGATGATATACACCTCAGCCGTACAATCATTTATACCAAAAAGTTTATATTCTTTCAAATGGAATATCAGTTGCCTTACCTTAGCTAGCCATAATTAAAAACGAAATCTTCTAACTTCATAAACAAGTATGTAATCAATAGCACAGATGATAATAGTTACCATTAAAAAATTGTTCATTACATTTGTCCGTCGGTTTTTTTTTTACTTTTTATTTTATATACATTAACATGGCAAAGTAAAGGCACTGTGCCTGACGTTAAATACAGTACAGTATAAAAACAGTATCAACAACTGATCGGTTGTCGCTGTCATGCCGGCATGCAAGTCTCTCACCCACAAAATACGTATATGTATCTGGCAGTAAACAGAGAAGTAGTCATAGCCTTATAATACCCACGGTGGTCGCGACCCCTCGAGTCGGGGCTGTAGCTAGAGTCGAATTTGAGGTAAGGCAGCATTGGTTACAGGAAGGGGGCGGAAGTAAAAAAAATATCATAATAGATCTCTGCCCTCGAATATTACAAACTGTGGTATGTAAAGTTTAGATACCTATCACCACACTTTATTTATCTCAAACTATTAACAAACAATCTAATTATAATAATTTATCTTAGTTTTTGGTATTTTTAAGGTAGAGCATTGCCCCACAATGCCCCCCCTAGCTACGGCCGTGACTCGAGTAGAAGTCTCAGTGTCTGAACCAATTATGGCTCATTGGTTAGTGTGTTCAGACACGTTGATCGACGTAGGTTCGAATCCTCGTGAAGGATCTAGAATTCTCGATGAATGAAAAGATCGTGATGACACCATAACATTGTGTTATGACTTTTTTTATGCTCGTCTGATTAGTTACTACCCTCAAGTTAAAAGTTTGTCGCCAAACACTTATAAGTTTGTTCCGGCATCGGCACTTGAGAGCCAATTCCTTCTCTCAGTTTAGCGTGTTTATCCTTTGAAATCACATCGTCGTTTAACATAAGGTGTGTTTATGATCAAATGATAAAATCTATATTATATAAAAAAGACACTCCGCCTAATTATTATATAGGTATCGACTGTTTTCATATATTATGTACATACCGTAGCGTGCCACTATGGCAGGTGTTATATCTAGTATATGGTAGTCATGATCCAATTGGGCACAGTTAAAGACATGAGGGGATGAAGATGATATGCAACATTTTTATTTCTACATTTTATGACCTAAATAAAAGTGTTATGTACATATACGTATTCTGGTTACAATGTTAAAGCAAATATACTTAGAAATGGAAATAACCCAAAGTACCCAAAACATAAAAATTACAAAAGGGAATCAAATGTATACCCAAAATTGAAATGCATTTGACAAAATACAAATTTGTGACATATCACCTTCATCCAATCACGTCTTCAATTGTCCTATACCACTATTACATTCCTCGGCAATATTTTTGACCGCTCTGACTATAGTCGCGCAGAAGACAAATTTAGGTATAAATAAGTATAATATTATATATAATATCCAAACAACTTAAGGTCAAATAGATGCCAATTTTAGATTCCTATAATAATATGTTTACTTTCTTTCGTATTAAACTCTTAACTATATTATTGTGTGCCCGAACTTACATCTATATTTAAAGCGGCCAAAAACATTGACGATATCTGTATTTGATATTACTTCATTTTATTCTGTAAAAATTGAATTTAGTACTCCATATGATCTCGGTGCGTGCAAACAAGAGATATTACAAAGCCCCAACCAAACTAACCAAAAAAATAACCGCTTCTAATGACAATGAAAACCATAGAAACGTGATGTTTACATTTACAATATTAATTTCAAAATACCTAATCACCTTGTCACTAAAACTAAAACTTGTCCAAGATCAAAAAATACCATTCTCCAAGTGAAACGTAATAAACAAACACACGATATTAATTATTATCAATTGCAAAAAAAAAACAACTTCATGAACATATCACAAACCATATAGCAGTGAAATAATTTTAATTTTCAAACGAAATTGCGAATTTCATGTTGGACAAATTTTGACTCTGGAATTTCAACAATAATTCTGTTTATTTCATATCCATTGCCAGCAATGGATACAACTACAATTTAAAAAAAAATCAAATGCACATTGGTCATTATTCTACGCATTTCAAAGACGACAGTAACTATCACAACAGACACAAAATTACTTTATCCTTACTACATAAATATTGCATATATGAAATTATCTAAAATCTATAAACATTTACAAATGACGTCTTCTAGAGTGAATGACGTCCATTTTGTATTATTACGCAGCGATTTCAAATAACCTTTATCGCCACATAAAAATATAGTAAAAACAACTTTATTTTATCAAAAAGTAGATAAGTGCTGTTAATGTATGTTTTTTACGGTGTAATCGAGTGAATTATTCAAAACTAATTTTAGTGCTAAGTCATAACTCAATGACCATTGCTCGAAGGACTGACGTATTATAATTTATTTTGTCTTAGGCATCGCTATATTCGTCGAAATGTAATAATGTTACATGACCTCATGACAGTTCCCCGATAGGCGCATTCTGTAGCCACAAGTCATGTATGAAATTGTACAGGTCATCGCTTACTGCCACCTGAGAATAATAGAGATACTACCCTTAATTCTTAATTATTATTCCAATTTGTATCAAAGTTTTTTAAAATTGATTAATAATTAGTGTTATTCAGTCAAAGTTACCTTATACGGTGTAGGGTTCAAATTTCGTTTGATGTCTTGACGTAACGTTTTCAAAGACACTTGTACTCTATTACGTACTTCAGAGAGTGGTTTCGGTAATTGACAAATGGCGCCATCTTTCCAGTATACCTGAAATAAAACACACAATTCTTTCCATATATACCCATATAAATAAAAATAAATTGCTGAAGGCATGTAAGAGCATCATTACAGAACGGTTGTGAATTTGCTTAACCCCTCCGTTGATTTTTTAAGACCCAAATATCAACATGGCGGGACATGTTTTTAAATATTGGATTATTTTTTTTTAATTTTTCAATTCTTTTTTTAATTTATGCTGCCAACAATCTGTTGATCAGTGCATCATATTGTCTACATTCGTTTGTATGGAGCTTAAAGGCATTTATAGTTTTGGACAGTCCAGAGGTTAATTCTTTTTTGTTACGTTTGTAATTGTCAGGACAAAGTTTGTAAGTTTTTTTTTATTTAATCATACAGAAAATGACAAAATTAGGTTAAAAAACATCCATATAAAAATTATGTGAAACATAACGTCGGGATATTTTCAAAAATATTGACAGTCTGACATTCGTTTATTATTTTATTTCATTACATGATCATACTGTAAAGGAACTTGGGAAGGGAAGAGGATAGGAAAGGGAAGGAAGACTTGGTCCCATTTTCTATGTCAATACACCTGAGCGTAACCGGGGCGGACAGTTAGTCAGTAGTTAGTCAGTAGTCAGTTAGACAGTTATATACGTCACTTTAATGGCACTGACAATCTTATTAAAATAGATAATTTTAGACAAATTTAAGTTAGTATTGTTAAGCTAAATTAATTTACTATATAATGATTATTCGTTACCTTATAAAGGTGTTCCACTTTACTGGGAATAACATAAGCTCGCTTAGACTCTTGGAAGGGGTGTCTACAGAGCACTTTCTGTCCAACAACTGGTGCAGGTTCAGATGATCGTTGGAGGAGATCTATTAAAGCATGGCCATCGGCTCCGAATAGTCTGTAAGCCTGTAAAAAATAATTATAATGACTTCAAGAACCAACCACACCTTTTCTTTACGTATGTTACTGCTAACGCTCAAAACTTGTAATGTGTAATTTACTTGACTGATTTCCAGATTTACTTTTTTTATCACTACAATTATAAAACAAAGTCCTCTGCCAGGTCTGTCTGTCTGTTCGCGATAAACACAAAAATTACTGAACGGATTTTCATGCATTTGAAAGGTTTAGGTATATAATTTGTCAAGGTTTTTTTTATTATCAGGGTGGAACAACGTCCGCCAAACCCGCTAGTACTGTGTAAGTTTTAGCGTTCGATCACGATCTTACGTGATATTAAATGATGACATGGTCCAAGGTCCAAGGGTCCAAGGTGGCAAGGTGGAATGGCTGGTGTTTGGCGTCAGATCTTCAACTTGAAGGTGGTAGCTAGCGCGCGGCGAACTTAGCAAAAGCCCAACCACAGCGCTACGGTTTCACCACGATATATTTCTTGCTAAAATAAAATCCAGCTCATGCGCAAATATTTAAATCTACGTTACTTTTATATTCGTTGTGTTCTATTAACGTTGCATTTTTTTTATCACAAGTCAACCTAACCTATCGCATTTATTACTGAGCCATGATAGCAATGATAAGTTCTAACACTCACGTATCTCCACACTATTAAAATGGGCAGGCAATAAAGCATTTTCTAATACATTCACGAATCGTCCTAATTAACATGTTCATTACCTAGATAATTTGTGTAAGTGATTTCTGCACTTTAGTGGTAACATATATATGACAGTACCTAGCTTTTGATTTGATACTTCGGGGAGGAGAACGAGATAATCGGTTAGGTTCGGTTTCAGCGCGAGCAAAGTACGCTATCTTTGATTATCGCAGTCATTGCCCTACGAAACAAATCGATATTACCCGAACGTCTCACTCTTCTCCCCAACGTGGCAATTCAAATGCCGGGTACATGCATGCAATTTAAATAAACTGTAGAAGATGAATAGAAAAAAAAATACTGCATATTAAATTAATTTGATCAAAGTCACAGTTTTAATATACATATGTTGTTTTGTAATTCTACTGAAATCGCAAATAAGCACTATATCTCAAGCAATCATTAACACAATTTTAATATGACCTCGAAATACTAACATAAAAAAACTTATCTTATCTAGAAGACATACGTAATACGTCTGTCTATTTCTTAGTTACATTATACGTCTAATTAAGCAAACATTTTCATTGAAACTTTCTATCCTGCTGGAACACCCATCACTGAATATAAATTATAATTACTTTCCATTATTTGACCTATTTATATTACATAACCTAGTATAGATAATATATTGTTTGATAAGATACACTGCGTCTGTTTACTCGACGTTCGAGAACAAAAGATAAGAAACATTGTTATTTTCAGTCAATCTATAGTATCGGCAAAAAACCTTATGTTTTGACGATGTACACAATAATAGTGGAATTACTGAAATCGCGCTGTCATATTTTACATACGATAACGTATAAGGTCAGAGTTTGATTATTCTTATATGCTATATTGATTATCTATATATGTAGATTGTCATAAGTATTATTTCGTTACAATGACGTAAGCGACAGTTGGCGAAGACTTTTAAAACATACTAGCTTCTATTTGCGACTTCGTCCGCGTGGAATAGTTACTTTGGGCTAACGCTAACACGCAGCGGATGCTCTCAAAAGGAAAACGATTTTGAAACATTCTTCATAGGTGCCCCGCTCCTATTTGTCTATAGCGTGATGATATATAACCTATAAGCCACCCTCGATAAATGAGTTATCTAACACTGAAAGATTTTTCAAATCTGACCGGTAGTTCCTGAGATTACTCCCTACAACTTCACAAACTTTACCGCTTTATAATATTACTAGCTGTACCCCGCGGCTCCGCACGCGTTTTTTTAAATGTATTAAATAACGATGGTGTCATAGTTACAAATGTTTTTGAAAAAGCATTTCGGTAATGTACACACCTACTTACAATCTTACATTACGCCATCTACTGTAACATGTAACGTGTACATTAGATATGTGAATACGAATAGTATATCGAATGGGATGGGATTTATCATCAGCAACATACCTGGAACTTTAACCTACTATGTACCACCCTCAGTGCTCATTAACACTATAAGTAATGAAAATTTTAAACTATACATAATCGAACAATATGTGTCAAATTGTTTATTATATAGACAAAACATGCCCATATTGTCGATATAATTGTTTTATTCTTATACGTTGCTATAATCACTGAGTTATGTAGATGCAAACGCGGTAAATAAAACAAAATGGCCGCCAAATTGACCAAAATGATAATATAATTCAAATTACATTCAACATTCAAACATCACTTCATAGTATAAAACAAAGTCCTCTGGTCTGTCTGTTTGTCTGTTCACGATAAAGTCAAAAACTAAAGATCGGATTTTCATGCCGCTGTCACCAGTAGATAGAATGATTCATGGGGAAGGTTTAAGTATAATTTTTCAAGGTTTTCTTTTTATTATCGGGGCGGGACAACGTCTTCCGAGCTCGCTAGTTATCTGCCCGTAAAAGTCCCGTGAAAGTCGGTCCAACCGATTAGGAGATAGTAGAATATTGCAGACGAAGTCTTGAGTAACAAAATAAAATAGTCTAAGTTACTTCTTATAAGGGGAGTTATCTGCCAGTGAAAGCCCCGTGAAAATCAGTTCAAGGCTTGAACTTCAAGCATTACGGATATTGCACTGCGGCCGAAGGCGAATAAAAAAAACCTAAATTACTTTTTATGAGGTCTGCTATCTACCAGTGAACACCCCGTGAAAATCGGTCCAACCATTTTGGAAATAGCAATGCGGACGAAGCCGCGGACAAATAAAGTACAATATGTCAACCGCTATAATTTCGGCTATCTGCCAATAAAATTCCCGTTAAAATAGGTCCAGCCATTTTGGAGATTACCCAGAACAAACAAACAAACAGACAAAATATAATAATATAAAAAATATAGACAAAATATAAAAAAAAAATTATGGTCATTTGTAGCCATATACATTCACCAAAAAGTTGTTATTTTAATTGTACATGCACAAACTTTATTTTTATAATACGTAATAGATAACAAATTTTGAATAGGAAAACAAAATAAACTTTGATAATGTTTGCGATAGAAACTTACCACGTTACCATGGCAACGTATATATTAACGCTAACGATATCTCTCAAAAGGAAAAAAAGTGCCCGATTTTGAAACATTCTTCATTGGTGCTCCGCTCCTATTGATCTTTCCGCGATGATATATAGCCTAAAGCCTTCCTCGATAAATGAGCTATCTAAAACCGAAGGGTTTTCTCAAATCGGACTGGTAGTTCCTGAGATCCTAGCGTTCAACCAAACAAACAAACAAACTCTTCAGCTTTATATATTAGTATAGATATTAGTATGGATTACTACTCTTCTCTCGTATTTAACTCGAGCCGTCATTCCAATTACAATAACTTTTGATAGAGTGGACTGATTTTAATGAAACAAAGACTTAGTTACTCTGTAAGATATGCTTTATGATTTTCTTGGTGACGTTTTATTCTGAACCCACCAGTGCTTTAGCAGTGATGCGTGTTCATACAAAAAGACAGACAGACCGACATTTCTAAAAATGATTGAAATGTATTCTATTACTTATTCCTAAACACCTTCAACGATTTTTTTCACGAAAATCAAAAAACTAGAGACATGTTAGTTTTACATTCTTATTATATGTGCGTATAAATATAGATAGATCTTTTAAGACGAAATTTAACAATATTTATTTTGTATGTAAATGAATGTACAAAACAAAATGTTATATTGTATCGTATTTGTTATCAATGCGTTTTTTAATTGTTATTGTGACTTTGAAAAAGAATTCATGTTTTGTAATTTGTTTTAATAGTATTGTAACAGACTCTGCTTTCAAATATACATGTATTTTTATACTGTAGCAAGAAAAAATGACTCTATTTAATGGTAACCAAAAGAGAGTAACAAGTTAATAATAATGTTTATGATGGTAGAATCTAATTTAATTCTGCTTGGTTACTGGATACACATCGGTTACTAGAAGTCGACATGCTATAATGGGTATTACGCTCAGTTTCTTACAGACCTATAACTTTAACTCCTGAACTATCCAGAACTTTATGAGTTTCCATTCCATACAAACAAATATAGACCTTATAATGCACTGGTCGACAGACTGTTGCCATCATAAGTATAAAAAACTACCCACCTTCTTTAATAAAAAATTTGAAAAACTTGAAAAAAAATTTTTTTTGTAATGTAATTCTATATTATAAAAATTGGCCAGACATTTGAAATCATAATCCGCCATTATAAGATCTGAGTCTTAGAAAATCAGCTGAGGTGTTAACTTAAACGCCATCTCATCTCAAGGGCGGATTATGTGAACGATGGTGATGTCTGGAACCGTCACCTATTTATGTGCATCCACTATAAACAATTGCAACGTTGATATATTATAAAAATATGTATGTTAAAAAGATAAACCCGATCGAGTTTCATGCCAGTCCTTCTCGATGACTGGGTCGTTTTCGTTTCGTTTTGACGTTCATAAGCGCCTTCTTAGTGCCTAAATTGAATAAAGAATTTTTGATTTTTATTGTATTGTGGTCACAATCATTTTGTACACAATTGGCATGTCTTTCCACTCAGTAAGAGTGCAACCAGTTTGAAATTTTACATTTTCTTACTAGAGTTAAGTTTATTAACTTATCATACCATAAGTTGCAAGTGACGATGGATGGGCAGTATAAATAATTAAAAAAAAAGAATTAACTTACTTCTTTATGACCAGGAATAGTAACTTTGCCCACGTCTTGGCTCAGTTTAATCCTTGGCTGCCCATTGATCTCTACCAACTTATAGACACAACCGAGAGCCGGTTGGCGTTGACACGTCACTGAAAATTATAGCAAGTTTGACAAAAAATAATCATATCTATCATTAATCTTATATTACTTCGTGGGAAATGTTGCGAGTAGAGTAACTAATGGTGATACGTACAATATTACTTCTGAAACTTCTTCCGGGACATTGTCAATTTGATTTTAAGAAACAACAATGTGTAGCGAAAAAGAAATAGCGATAAATTTGTATATATAAGTTTTAGGCTATGAGAGAATGAGATAGTATATCCTTGATGTACTCGAAACATATACAAAGAGTGAGAAAGAGAGAAACGTTGAAGTTTATCGCACATTATTTTGTAGTAACTATCGTGCACTTTTAAAAATTATTGTGTTGTGCATTTTTCACATTGTTAATATGTTTTAAAATATTACAACATAAAATGAAAAACTAATGTTTACCACGAGCGTAGTGTATTTATCTCATTCTCTTAAAAATGAATCAGAATACTAAGTTTCACTTCTACTGCGTGTGAACTACACACATTTTTTTTTAATAATCCTTATCTTAAATAAAATTATAAATGCGAAAGTGAGTTCTTTTGTTTGTTACGCTTTTACGCCTTTACTTCTCAACCGATCATGATTAAATTTTCCAGAATCGTTGTCAGGAGTACAGAATAAGCTATAGGGTTCATGCAGAAAATTTCATGTACTGGTCCCGTTGGATATATCAAATCTAGGTTAACATCAGCAAAACCGCGAAAAAAGCAAGTATAGGTATACTGGGATTTAATATATCGTGATAGTTTCCTTCGTCTCCAGATATGAGCCAAAAATGATTTGAAATTAAACAAAGACGGATTTAGATGAAGGCAATAAGGGTTTCAACCACGGAGCCCTTATGCGAGACAGTACTTCGCCATGAATTTTGATTTTTCAATAAATAAGAGAAACTCTACAGCAAAACCATTGGAACTTTTTTTTCGATATATTAGTAAACGAGTTGTTCGTACAGTTGAATATCGGTACATAAATAGATTATTTTTTATTTTTCCGTCCTTTATGATTCAGAGACGTCATAGATAGACAAATAATGAAAGCTAATCTGCTAAAACGACACCTTTTATGTTAAAAACCGTCTAAACATTTAAGGAACAGGGAGTGCCAATAGTCATATACACTCAAGAAACATTACCCCCTAAAAAAAAGTCCGTGCTGATAGAAAAAAAAAAGATTCACTATTTTGTATATATAGATAGGCAAAAACAACATAGTTAAGTACATCTTCCTTCTCTGTCTGTCAAAGGATTTTTATTATTATTTTTTTACCCGACTTCAAAAAAAGAAGGTTCAAAAGTGTACAAACATTATTAAAAAAAAATAACAATCTTCAAAAAACACGAACTCCAAAGTATAAATTGGTAATTTATTCATCTCATTTTACAATTTTGAAGATCCAATTACATAACTCGGATAATACATATTAATATTTATTTTGAAGTCAGCGCTAATTTTAACCTAACGGCAGCTAAATAGTAAAATCTCAAATACTCTTCTTTAACTTTTCGTTTTTGCTATTTGTTCTTTTGTTTGTTGAAAAAAGATACGATTGTTTGATCGAAACGACGTAACATAGCAAAACACGTGTACATAGCTTTATATAAAAATAGTAAAAACCATGGAAACATTATTTTATAGCATACTTATATAGGGACACAACCAAGTAAACTTACGCTATGAAACACTTCGACAAAATCAATAGTAATTGACGTGGTTCGGAGACTGTCACAGGTGAATGCAAATAAAGATATCAATAATTAGGAACAAAAAAGGAGACCTTTGATGATTCCCTGCACATTTTCAAGTTAAAATCTTTATTGTTATTGAAAGAAATCAATTTTAAATATGAACTCTTAATATTATGTAACCCAATCTTGTATGTTTTTAGATGCTCGATTGTTTTTTCTCAATATAATATTATTACTCATTAGTTTTATATAATACTAGCTGTGCTCGCATCTTTGTCCGCGTGGTCTTAGATATTATTTATACATTATATAATATTCTGCTTTTGTAAGCGATTGAATTGCATTTACTTAACTACTCTTTCTCGTACTTAAGTCGCGTCATCATTAAAATTACAATAACTTTTGATAGAGGGGAACGATTTCAATAAAACAAAGACTAAATGTTGAGGTTTTATCGTGAGCGCAGTAATTTAGCAGTGACGAGAGCCCAAACAAACTGATAGACAGACAGACAAACATTTCTAAAAACCATTGAAATGTATTTAATTTAACTGAAGGTGGAAAACCGACGTGAAGTAACAGTGCTTGCATTGTTGCGTTTCGTTCAGTCAGTGAGAGCGCCGGAGGTCCACCTCCCCTTCCCTCTCTTCTCCCCTCCTCTCCCCACTCCCCCACCTTTTCCCCACAAGCTCAAGCTGGCTACGAACTTGCGTGTTGCTAGTGTTTATGGACGGCGGTGATCACTTAACATAAGGTGACGCGCATGTTCATTTGCCTCCTATGATATAAAAAAAAAAAAAAAACTTATTTCTAGACACCTGCAACAATTTTTTTTACAAATATCTAAAAAGTACAGACATGTTAGATTTACATTTTTATTATATGTATGTATAGAATAACTAATTATGTATGGTGATTCATAAATATATATTTTTTTATATCATAGGAGGCAAACGAACAGGTGGGTCACCTGATCTTAAGTGATCACCACCGTACATAGACACTTGCAACACCAAGGGAGTTGCAAGTGCGTTGCTAGCTTGTGTTTGGGGGAAAGGGAGCGGGGAAGGAGGAGCGGGGGAGGGGGAAGGTGAGCTTCCGGATTATTAAATAGATAAATAAATTCAGCCTACCTAAATGCGTGCCGATACCGAAGCAGTCGATCTTGTGTCCTTGTTCGTTGAGACTTAGAATAGTCTCTTCGTTGATATCATTCGATGCTACTATGGTAAGTTTATGAAACCAGGGCAGTTTGAATGTGTTTGCGATCTGTTCAAACGTGTCCCGCGCTAACACCGACAGGTATGCGAGATCACCGCTATCGATACGAATGCCTACCGCTTTATAACCACAATCATTGAGCGCTAATGCCACAGCACAGAAATTAAGTAGACCACTCCTGTTAGAAAAAAAACCACAGAGTAATTAAATATAAAACAAAATAGGAAACCAACACATTTGAATCAAAGAGATTAGTGGCGTTTAATATATATATAGCAATTATTATTAACGCGAATTCCAGAGATAATTTTATTAGGTTTATTTTAAGAACGATGAGTCTGCTATAATTATAACGTATTAAAACCAAAATACTAAAAGTACCGCTTCTATTATAGATAAAAATAGAAACAAATGAGGTACTGTTATTAGCCAAATATAATCACGTGTCAATTTCGCAAACGAAAACGAACTACACAGAAATATATGTCATTGGTTAAACACTTGGACTTTATACCATGACTCGTAAATTTCAACAGTTATTGCGAAATGTTATTTTTGCTATAGCAATGATTGGTCCGTTATATTTCGAAGCTATTTCGTTTGATAGCAAAATATGATAAATCGCACTCATCAAGTACAATGAGTTTATTAGGTTGTTATAATTATAGCAACATTTATCACGCGCGAAATAAAATTAGCATTTCGCATTTAACGTGCTAAGTGAAAATCGCAAAAATTCTCATCTTTATATAATAATACTTATACCATGTGACTGTTTAGATAGTAGCAATATTTCTAGAGGGCACTCTGCACTCTATTCGCGTTGTAAATCAATGACAAAAAATAGGTGCTTAATATTTGACCTAATTATCTAAAAAAATACAAAAATTATACACAATCCTCTACGCATCTATGTTAAAGCACAGTGTCAATGACCGTCGGGTGATTTCACTTTCATTTGAAAGGAAACTTGGGAACGTCAGGAACAAAACAAAAGGGTTTATTGCCCGTTTTACTATCGAAAGTTTTTAACTCCGGGTCGCCCATTGTAGCTTTTGGCACCGGTCATTACATTTAGGTTATATTATTTTATTTACACGTTTGTAGCTATACTTTTGTCTTAGAACAAACTTTAACTTAGGTTTTCTTGATTGTTTATTAGTATTTGTTTTAATACTATCATTACATAGTATAAAACAAAGTCCCCTACGGCGTCTGTCTGTCTGTCTGTTCGCGATAAACTCAAAAACTACCAAACGGATTGTCATGCGGTTTTCACCGGTGGATAGAGTGATTGATGAGGAACGTTTTAGTATAATTTGTCAAGGATTTTTTCATAATAAGGGCGGGATAACGTCTGCCGGGCGCGCTAGTTATTTTATATGTTAAACGTGACCATGAAGTGTCATATTCTAGAATACTGCGAGTGTCTAAACAGTCATCTGGTATAACAACGTCTTTGTTTATATAATAAGCTGTGGTTAGCAATTTTATCATTATTTTAAATGCGTGCGAAGTTAGATAATAGTTCATCTGCATATGACTTCTTTAAAATTACAATGTAAAACAGTTACAATGTGCGTACGTATGTGTATGTAGATATATGCATGCGTACGTACATACAACGTACTTGCTGATCTAAATATAAAAAAAACAAATGATTATGTGATGAGTCCATGCAATATTGTGACGTGTTATTTTTATTATAGCGAATATGTTGTGCATTTTCCTTTACAATACAACTGTGCCCAATGACTATGGTTACCGCTAAACTTGCAGATGTTTAAAACAATAAATACGTCACACTGAAGCAAATAACGTTCTCTTCGGACGTATTCTCATATATTTACATTCCGATCATAATATGGAACGCTGTCCATACACGCTTTATCCGGAAAAGCGATAAAAATGTATTTCAACTACATACTGCCGTACAAATCTTTATTCAGGAAAGCTCAAGTAGAAGTTCCCGTGTGATATTAGAGGTGTGCTTACGTATTAATAGCCGTCCCGTTCAGCGTGAATGAATATTTCATGCCCGACCTATCAATGGATAATGTATAGTGATAATTGCAACTGGACTCATTGCAGATTATATACTTATAATATAAAATGAACAATATAAAACAATTATACGAGTTTATTAGACACCAATAATGTCAATACGAACTTTCTGTTTGCATCTTTACCTCAGTGTGCGTTCAACCGTGCTACATCCATATGCGCTATGTCTATTCGGTGTGATTTGTACTCTAGTACCATTGGTTCCACAGTTGCTATTGTAGCCAGAATGCCCATTCATATTACGCTGTCGTGATCGTAAGCCTTGAAAATTGTACCTCTTGACATCGTATGTATCCACGAGAGCCAAGAAACCGGAAGGGAACGCTATGGCGTACGATATGAGCGCAGCCAGTTCCCCGTCGCTCGCTTCCTCCGGAGATATATCGATAATGGCGGAGACGCGGTTGCGCCACTCTGTCGCCAGTTCCAACAGATTATAAGGTTTTTGAGTTTCCGCGTGTCTCAGTACCACGGTATGTATATCGTCTAAAGCACTGAAAGATGTTACGAACGAGTGTGCGTGTGTGCCTTTCACTGGTATATTGAACATTTTCCCTGCTAGTACGTTACTAGTACCATCAAATCCACCTGCAAATAGATATTTTAACCTTGGCAACATATTTGCAAGATGGAAACCTTTTCCCCACATTCCTCTGACTTGAGGCTAGGGAATTTGTTTTGTTTACAATTTCTACCTATATTTTATCTGTTTAATTCCTTAAATTAACTATTCAATGCATTGTTGGATTGATATAATGAGCTGAGATTGCCTAATTTACAATGACCTTATGATTAATATATCCGTATTAACCTTGGCAACATATTTGCTAAATGGAAGCCTTTACCCCACATTCCTCTGACTTAGGTTAGAGAATTTGTTTTGTTTACAATTTCTACTTTATAGTTTATTTATTTCGCACCGTTAATTTATAAGATAAGACTGCCTGATTTACCTTTACCTTATAATTTATATATCCATATTACGTGTTACTTAACTAATTCATTTATTTATATACCTACATTAGACTTACTTTTTTTTTTTTTTATTGTAGCTCGGCTAAGTGACTGTACTGTGCCTGATGGTAAGCACAGTACAATCCAAAAACAATGGCGACCACCGAAAGACATACTATCCATCGCCGGTCGCCGCTGTCATGCCGGCCTGAAAGCGACCCAGTCAGGGACAGCCCCGCCCCCCCATAGTTGCTGGATATACACCGACTGATCCCGGAACGCGACACGCCCAAACGTGCCACTATAGCGGGTGTTCCACCTGGTGTACGGTGGTCGCGATCCAGTCGGGTACAGACACCCTACCACCCCGCCTTACTTATTTAGTTTATTAATTATTTCTTTCACATAATCTTGGAATGCCCTAGTTACTCTTTTATCAGCATGGAAGCTCCTTAGTTCTCGCGACACATTGATACTAAGCCCTACCATTGAATCGATAAGACGCAGGTTCGATGCTCTTACTTTATAAACTTTTATGCGGTGAGCGTAATTGTCAGTTGTGTGTCTGGGTATTAAGTATCTACATATATATGTTTACCAGACGTTCAATTACAACAGTAGAGATTATATTCAGATTCAATGTGATTAATTAATTAATTAATTTGAAATCAACCCACATTCAGGCGGTAATCAAACAGAGTGGTAGGACAATTGGGTGTAATTTTATCGCTACTATGGTATAGAAAAGTTAAGTAATGAATATTCATCAATTAACTGGCATTGTAAATGTACTTTTTATATAAGATACGGTGACGAACTAGAATAAAATATAGTGTAACCTCGATATAATGAAACTGAAGGGAATTAGAGAATATTCGTTATACCAAGTAATTTGTTACAATAAGGTTTATTATATAGAAGTTAAGTTGGACTAGGTACGATTTGTTTTAGCAAGAAAACCTATTTATAAACCTTAACATTACGTAGATAGCCATCTGTTAACACTGTGTTAAAGCGAACGACTTAAAGAATAGCTTTTTCGTTTCTCAGCCATTTAAAACAAACGGCAATACATTACTTAGCATCAACAACAATGACTTACGAAGAATCTTACGTGTCTGACCCTGTCAAGACAAGAATCATTGTAAAGTTGAGTGGGAATAGTTGACAGAATACGTTAAGTAAAAGTTACAAGTTGTTGTTAAAATTGTTAAATAGAGGCAAATACTACTCTCTATTTATACTCTGCAATGATAAAAAAGTCGTTATGAAGACGTTTTTGATAAATATATTCGTAATTTAAAGGTATATTTTGCATTGGCTTTTACTGGCAGGGATTTCGAAAACATCTTTAAATCGAGGAATACGTTATATTGAGGCTCGTTATATTAAGGTTACACTGTATAACAACCTTGACCATATAAATTACTCTATCTCTAACTACTTCGAACTATTAAAAATTCACAGAACTAGGTGAGTCATTCCGGCTCGTAAACACGCAAGACGGTGTCTATTAAGAAAACTAATTTAATACTTTGAACAGCTAACATATCTATATGAAACGAGTGAATTTCAAGGGGAAAGTTCGCAAACTTGCCCGATTAAATCTATTACAGAAAGTGTATATGGTATAGGGACTAGTTGGTGGATGGCGCGATGCGGCGCGACGGGGTGTTTTATATTACAAAAGTTACACAAGTATAGGGCGGCGAACTCCGTGCCAGGTACAGTTTATAACGAATTGCTGCATACAATCAATAAGAGAAAAATGTTATTTGTGCTAAAACCGAATCTATCATCATCTTCTTCAAAATCAAAATCAGAAACACTTTATTCAATTGAACGTGAACGTCAAAACTACCACCGGTTCGGAAAACAACTCGGTCATCGAGAAGAACCGGCAAAAAACTCGATCTGGTTTATCTTTTTAACAAATACGAGTATATATAATATTTAAAATACATTAGGTACATGTCACAATCGTTTTTAATGGATGCACAGAGATGAGTCAATTCCAGACATCACCATCGTTCACACATTGATCCACTCTATAATAGCCTTTTGCTAGGCTTTCCCTATTCTACCTAAGTAGGGTCGGTACAACATGTTTTCCTTTTCTACTCTCATCCACCCGATGTTATCTCAGTATGCACATCTTTTACACACATATTATTTTTCACACATTCCATCCATACCGTTTTCGATCTTATATCCATCGACCATCACACTCAAAAGTTTCTAGTTACATGGTTTTCATCTCTCCTCATAACATGCTCATACCATGCTAACCTATTACTCCTCAACTTCTCTGTTACTGGTGCTATTTTCAAACTTCCTCCGATACATTCATTCTTAATCTTATCCGTTCTAGTTACACCACACATCCGCCTTAACATTCGCATCTGTGTAGTTTTCTCTAAAACCAATCTCTAAATATCGAGTCATACCAACGTAGGCGTACTTCGACGCTGATAAGCCACCATCAGGTCCTTGTGCACGTCGTAAGCCGAATTCGAGTAAGGACACACTTTTCCCGGCGACCATGCGATATCGGGCGGCGTTTGTCGCTATTAAGCTGAAAAAAAATACTATGATTGTTATTTTAACCAATAGACTCCCAAAGTGGTCCATATGGAGCCCTGGGAGTCGATTTTAAACTTCAAGGGGTCGGCGAGCTGCAAATGGGGTCGACAATAGTGAATTCCATCTAAGTAGGTCGTTATGACAATTGTCATTTTCTATAATTATGATATTAAAATAGGATATACATTACATACGTTGTACATGTCATGTAGATCACAACTGCCCTTAACAGTATTACATTAAAATGGATATCTACATTGTACACGTGCGATGCTGTGGCGGGTTGCTAGTAGACATAAGTCAATATTTCTAAAAGGTAAATGCTTATGAAATTTGATAAAGATATGGAGCTAGTAGATTCGGGCGTTTACATACATCCGTCAACCAGGATAAGATTCCTGATCGATGATGGCATGAACTCATAAAATTAGTTTATAAGTACTTTTGTTGAAATTTATTTTGAGTGAAAGCATTGAGATGTTATAAATTCCATAGTAGAAAATATTCCATTTACGTAATTACATTTCATATAGCAAGTTATTCGCTTTGTGGTGGGATTCATAACTATTCAAAGGTAAGGGGTCAACACACAGTAAAAATTGGTAAGGAAACTACGAGACGAAAAAAAATATATATAATAATATAAGTAACGAATGAATCAATGTGCTATAAATTATTAAAGTACAATGTAATTAATGATACACGTAAATTTCAATATCATCCTGAAACTTTATTGTATGAGCATAGATGGGTTAATTTCAATTTTATTGGAATTCTGTTATGAGAAAAAACGGTATTAGTCTTATTATTAAAAAAAACGGAAACATACAACAACTCAAGTAGCAACCCGATTATCGTGTCATAGCCTGTAATTAACTGACCCAGTCAAGCTTGCATATTGATAAGAGTATATTGTACTTACTTATCTCTCTAATCACAAATACGTATGAAAATAGCTGTAATAGCGAAAAACTATCGCTTAAAAAAATATCTAATTTTATCAACAGACAGTAAGAACATACTGTTTTAGTTATATTACGTACGTACTTTAAGTTGCTGTTTTTTTTCATTGGAGGTTTGGTATGATTTTTAAGATTAATCTTTTATTCAATTCAAATAAGTTTTGTGAACATTTTAAAATGATTTGTTTAATTCCTGTACCCATACAATTTTAGGAACTTTATATAAACACAGATTCTATAAACCAACCATCTAAAGATGTGTTAAATGCCTATTTTTTTTTTTTTTTTTTTTTTATATCATAGGAGGCAAACGGACATGTGGGTCACCTGATGTTAAGTGATCACCACCGTCCATAGACACTTGCAACAGCAGGGGAGTAGCAAGTGCGTTGCCAACCTGTCTTGGGGGAGACGGGGAGTAAGGGAAGGGGGAAGGGGAGGGGAGATGGGACCTCCGGCGCTCTCACTGACCGAACGAAACGCAACAATGCAAACAAGCAAACTATATCGTGAACAATGGAACAACAACTTATCGATAGCACGTAAATCGATTAAATGATAAAATAACTTATATATTTATTTTATTTAATGGTTCTTATGAGAATTAAAGATGACTTACCTTGCAAAATTGACTAACGTTAACAAGGTTGTCTCTATTAACTGCGTTATTATCAAAGGGCCTTCAACTCTCAATAAAGGTACTCTGAAAGTTTCATTACATTTGTTATTATATTGCAAATAAAACAGTATTACATTTAATCGAAGAAAGACAAATATCTAAACAACATAAAAATATATTACTACAATTACTGAAAGCGTACAAATAGGTCTATACTAATATATAAAGCCGAAGAGTTTGTTTGTTAAGTTGAACGCGTTAACCTCAGGAACTACTGGTCCGATTTGAAAAAATCTTTCGGTTTTAGATAGCTCATTTACCGAGAAAGGCTTTAGGCTATATATCATCACGCTAAGACCACTAGGAGTGGAGCGCCAATGAAGAATGTTTCAAAATCGGGCATTTTGTTTCGTTTCAATTGCTTTCGCTGCGTGTTAGCGTTAGTATTATATACGTTGCCATGGTAACGTGGTAAGTATCTATGGCAAACCTTTTCAAACATTATTTTGTGTTCCTATTCAAAAACTTTATTCTACTTTAGTTTTATTTCCAATTTGTTATTTGTAATGTAATACGTATTATAAAAATAAAGTTTGTGTATGTACAATTAAAATAACAACTTTTTGATGAATGGATATAGCTACAAATAACAAACAAAATGATTTTATATCCAGTCGATATTTTTATATTATTACTAGCGGGCCCGGCAGACGTTGTCCCGCTTTGATTGTAAAAAAATCCTTGACAAATTATATACTAAAACGTTCCTCATTAATCACTCTTTCCACCGGTGAAAACAGCATGAAAATCAGTTCGGTAGTTTTTGAATTTATCGCGAACAGACAGACGCGGTAGGGGACTATGTTTTATACTATGTAATGATATTTTGAATGTTTGTTTGTTTGTTCCTCCAAAATCCGTAATCTCCAAAACGGCTGAACCTATTTTAATGGGAATTTTACTGGCCGATAGCCGAAATTATAGCGGTTGACATATTCTATTTTATTCGTCCGCATTGCTATTTCCAAAATGGTTGGACCGATTTTCACGAGATAATTCACTGGTAGATAAAAGACCTCATAAAAAGTAATTTAGGGTTTTTATTCGCCTTCGTTCGCAGTGTAGTATCCGATATGCTTGAACTGATTTTCACGAGACTTTCACTGGCAGTTAACTAACTAATGGGCTATTTTATTTTAAGCTAGCGGGCTCGGCAGACGTTGTCCTGCCCTGATAATAAAAAGCAAACCTTGACAATTATGCCTTTTTTCGAACTGACTACGCTATTGACCTAACAAGGTCTTAACAGCTTCACCGAACTACATCAAATTATACCCAAACCTTCCTCATGAACCGTTCTACCTACTGGTGAAAACGGCATGAAAATCCGTTCTGTAGTTTTTGACTTTATCGCGAACAGATAAACAGACAGACCAGAGGACTTTGTTTTACACTATGTAGTGATAAACTGTTACCTGTGCATTCGTTCGTGTGACATTGATCAAAAATATTTAGTTTACTGTAAACAAGCGCATGAGACGTGAGCTGTACTGGACTCCAAGAATAAATGTATGTAATTTGAATTATATTATCATTTTGGTTAGTATGGCGGCCATTTTGTTTTATTTACCGCGTTTGCATCTACATAACTCAGTGATTATAGCCACGTATAAGAATAACATAATTATATCGACAATATGGGCATGTTATATCTACATAATAAAAAATTTAACACATATTGTTCGATAATGTACAGTTTAAAATTTTCATTACTTTCTTATACAGTGTTAGTGAGCACTGAGGGTGGTATATAGTATGTTAAAGTTCCAGGTATGTTGCTAATGATAAATCCCATCCCTTTCGATATACTATTCGTATTCACATATCTAATGTACACGTTACATGTTACAGTAGATGGCGTGCGTGTCGTAGTTACAAATGTTTTTGAAAAAGCATTTCTGTAATGTCTATACCCACTTAGAATTTTACATTTCTTTAATACATTTTAAATAAACGCGTGCGGAGCCGGGGGTGACAGCTAGTAATATAATAAAAAACCAGTACTCATTTAGTATTTCGAATGAATTATACAAACGCAAATATTTGAATTTGAAATTCTTACAATTCATTGAAAATTGTTACAGTTAAATCGAAATTCTATGTACCTATTTGTAGCGAAAAAAATAATTTAAAATACTAAAAGTTGAACCCTGTTTTTGTAGAAATCACTTTATAGGAATATAGAAATAAATTAGTTAATTATTTATACGTATAGACAGAGTTTTTTTTTTGTGTGGGCACGCGGGGCACGCATTGCCCTTAAACGGAATGTCGAGGGTATCGAAAAATTGCCGTAAAAACAGAAAAACCGTTTGAAATAAAATTAAAAATAATCAATCTTGGTAACCTATACAATTTTTTTTGGATTTTTAGAAATAGGTTAGAGTTAGCGAAATATAAAACCCAATCTATCTTTCTTGAACAGCTACCGCGTCACACAGTGGTATGTCTCTGTAATAGAGGTCGTAAAAAAACAGACATAATTTTCGAAAATTAGCGTACCCCCAAAAAAGAAATGACAAAAAAAGGTCTGCGTATAGATAAAATTGAGGCTGTGATTTGTCCGGGTTACCCTCTATATGAATTGATTTCTGAAAAGATTTACTAGCAAAAAGAGGGCTTTCATAGTTTCATTACACTTCTCTATAGGGGCTAAACAGTACTGATAAAATTTAGGAGAGGTAACATAAAATCGATAAAGAGATTATTCACAGATTGGTAGGATTGGCAAAATAACAATTTACAAAATGAAAGACAGACCAAAATTAATCTACAAAATACATATATATATATAATACAATATATAAAATACGTAGTTCTCATGATACAATAAAATCAGTTTCACAAGAACTAAAACGCCGACCTCTATCAGGCTTAAATAAATATTAATATGTATATCAGCTGACAGTATGACAGCTTTTATTACATCAATGGTTATTATATACACAAATTAAGGTATTCAAGTCCGCTTGGTTTGCCAATAAAAATGGCAAAGGTTCAATCTATTTAAAAAAAATCCTCCAACCGAATAGTACTAGTCTTATACTGATACGTTCAATAGTTTTGACGTGATTCGACTTCAAAAAAACTGTATTTTCATTATACCACCCGACTGTTTAGACAGTAGCAATATTTCTAGAGGACACTCTACACTCGATTCCAGTTCTAAATCAATAAAAAAATAGGTGCTTAATATTTGACCTACTTATCTAGAAAAATACAAAAATTATACATAATCCTCTACGCGTCTATGTTAAAGCACAGTGTCAATGACCGTCGAGTGATTTCACTTTCATTTGAAAGGGAACGTGTGAACGTCATGAACCAAACAAAAGAAACTATTGCCCGTTTTATTATCGAAAATTATTAATTCCGGGTCGCTCATTGTAGCTTTTGGCACCGGTCATTGCACTTAGGTTTATTATTTTATTTATACTTTTGTAGCTATACTTTTGAGTCTTAGAATAAACTTTAACTTAGATTTTCTTGGTTGTTTATTAGTAGTGTTTTAATATTATTATTTTATATGTTAAATGTGACCTTTAAGTGTCATAGCCTAGAATAATGCGAGTGTCTAAACAGTCGCCTGGTATATATTATATATAGATAAATGCAATGAGGTAGTATTTTCTTGACTCTAATATTGAACTGTGACAACACAAAGCACAATGCTGTTGCGTATACATGCGGCAATTTGTACTTGATGGTTTAATAAATGACTGTAATTTGTTGTGTGTACTACGAAGACTGTGACTAGATTAATATAAAAGTATTGAATACACACGTCATATGTTGTATATTAATGATCGTACGGTGTGTTGAATTTCCTATCGCTTGCTGTGAAAAATTAATGACACCTAATGGAATAACCGATAAATCAATAACACCACCAATAAACATAGAGAACATTGAGCTAAAACATTTTTATTACCTTGGAAAAACAACAGAACCTTCTTCTATTGCGCTCACTTTCACATCCTTACATGTCAAATCCTTCAAATATTCATAAAACTCGTGTTCGATACTATCAGGCAAAGCTTGCATCAAATATTGTATATCTGAAAAAAATACTTGCATATTTAAACGTTTTCTAATAATAGTAAATTTTATAAGAATAATTGATTAGCAATATATTTTTCAGGAAGATCGACCGTTTATACTGAACATTTTCTGAAATATCTTATAATAACATATATACATATTGAAGTAAAAGTTCTTATAGAAAAGCATTGAAATTCTGATCCGCAACATTTTTGTGTGATAATAAATGGTGGGGGTAAACACTGTGTTGAGTAATGTGTTGAAAACACCAGTTCCCGTGCAATCAGGAAAGTTATGCAACGTCGGGCGCGGATAGAACTTGAATGGGTGACCGTTTGGGGACACCGCATGATGTTGGCTTTTTTGTTGTTTTTGCTGTATTTTTTAAATTAGAATGTTTCCTTGTGTTACTACAATTTCACTTCCATCGTGTTTTTTACGACACATTCTGTTTTTTTTAACACAGCAACACACGTAAATTCAGCCGGGGCAGAGTATGAATCACTTAATAAGATCTATGTGAATAATTTAGAAACACTTATTCAGTTTCTCTATTCTGTAGAAATAGATTTTTAAAACATAAAAACTTTTGAAAAATTTGACTTTTTCAATGCCTATAAAGTTATTTATAATGTTATAAAAATTATGTTTGAGTATTAACCAAATACAAATAAAAACAATACATTCCTGAAAAGATAAAATAAATTTTTGTAACCACGGGAATATCACCCAAAAAATTAAATTTTAATAAATATTTTATTTTCTCTATAAATTTAATTCTTAACTAATCATGAATTGTAATTACTAATATTAATATATAATATCGATATATATAATTTTTTGAATAATTAATATATAGATCATTTTATTTTTTTTAAATTTTATTTTGTATAGCAAGTTTTTTGAAACCCTTTTATTAAAAACGTTAATTTCTCTGTAATCGTTTAATAGTAAACTAAGTAGGTACCTAATTAGAGAAATATAATTTGAATGGATATGTAAATCTAGAATAACTCCGCGTAATTCTGGTGCAAGTCTGAATAGCTACCAACCTTATGATCAACATTTATAACTAAAGCAAGTACATATGTAATTTTCTTAATTTAAAGCTGTTCCTAGGTGCAACTTATAAACAACTTCGTTCACGTTATTTAATATTCAGGGGAGAGTACAATAAACATAAACGATACAATACGATAAACGGTACGATAAACTATTCTGAATCATTTTCAATACTCGACTCACAAAAGATTTTAACGATCGCCACGGCCGGGTCCCTCATTGATAAAAACAACATAAGGAAATATAAACATTTCCTTTATATACCCAATTAGCGGGCCCGGCAGACGCTGTCCCGCCCTGACTATAAAAAAAACCTTAACAAATTATACACTAAAACCTTCCCCATGAATCACTATATCCACTGGTGAAAACCGCATGAAAATTCCTTCAGTAGTTTTTGAGTTTATCGCGAACAGACAGACGCGGTGGGACACTTTGTTTTATGCTATGTAATGATGATAATCACTACACTTGGGAGAAAATATTAGTGAACGTATGGCAATAAAGCATCTAAGCAGAGCGTGATTTGGTGGAGGACTTATAGGCAACGTGTAATGACGTAGAGCGCTCATATCGATAATGTTATATTAATTACTAACGCTAAAAAGTAAAAGTCATGATAGAAATCATAATCATCAAAGTCGTCATTTAAATTCATTACAAAGATTATGAAATGTGCCACTTTCCCAAGTCTACCTCTTGTAGGGCTTCTATTAAGCTCTTACATACGAAATTAGTATTTTATATGGAAAAGGCAAAACGAAAAAACTATTATGAAATTATATTTTTAATCGAACGAAGTATGTACCATTATTATATATGTACTTTTGCCATTTTATAGGTAGTTTATTGATTCCGTTACTGAAAAAACTGTGGGAACGAGAATCAATAAAATCTTTGAAGGCGGTTTGGACTACCTAATCAGAATTTAATTTTTGTTCTTGCAAGAAATTTTTTCAAATTCTGAAAATAGTATATATATGGAGGCGAGTCTGGTGAGTATGGTCAGTATCGGAGATATTTCAATCGCAGTTCTTCTAATTTAGCCACCGTCTGTCGTGAAGTCTGGAGTCTAGCGTTACCCAAAGCAGCAGTGGACTACAGCCATTAATCAGCCTCAGTTGTTTAACAGCTAGCTTTTTCATCATGGTTTGCAATTGTTGATACTGGATAGACCTTTTTTTTACATGGGGAAATCCCTACGGATATCCACCCTAGCTGGGCAGCTGAGGGTGGGATATGTCCGACTTGCACGGACTAAAACCCCATGGTGCCTTCTTACACCTATTTGGCCGGGGAGCAGGAACTGCCGACGGCACTGCGTCTGCACACCCGGCAGGTGTCGGCTCCTCATAAGGGGCCGACGCCTGCGGCCTGAGCGAGTGTTAAATGGAGATGAGTCTGGTGGTCTGCTCCCTCCCCCTCTCCGCCGCCTCCTTAAAGAGCATAACTGCCTCGCAGTATGAAGCGACGGAGTTCCACGCGGTATACTGGACAGACCTGCCGTAACTGTGTGGCCTGATCTTAGGAATCTCTAGTATATGATACCAACACTGGTCCACCAAAAACTCGCTCCTGTAGTGTATGGCACAAGCACTGGTCCACCTAAAACTCGCTAGTACTTTTTTCTGAGTCAATTTTCGCTTGGCATATGATTTGGCCGGTTCTCTTGGGTTCAACTACTGTGATGAGCGTGTCCGATTGTCAGAAGGGTCCATGTTTCGTCGCATGTAACGATACGTTTCAAAATTCCCTCATTATTTCGACGCCTGATTAAAGTAATATAACGCAGCACTCAATGCGTATATGTTGGTGTGCTATCAATTCATGCAGTACCCATTTCTCAAGCTTTTTCATTTTTTACAATTTGTCTCAAGTGAATTAAGAGCATTTTATCACTCACACCGAAGAACTCCCGGTAACTCTGACGTGGTTTACGATGGGTCCGCTTCCATTATCATCTTTAATTCTTCATTGTCAACTAAGGTCTCCGGTCGTCCACGGGGTTTATTCCGTAGGTCAAAATACTCAGAACGAAGACGTTAAAATCAAAAACGTATCATGCTTTCTTTTATAGTAGCTTCCCCATACACATCATTAATCTTTCGAGCTGTGTCTGCAGCGCTGATGTCACGGTGCAAATCGAATTCGTAAATAACGCGATATGTTCAGTTTTCAATTTTGTGAAAATATTGATGTCAAAAAAAAACAAAGGGTGCGAAAACCAGTAAATCATTAAATTCGAAACACAAATACGCTATCGTAAACTTGATATAAATATGAATTATTTACATTGAAACCTGATTGACATGGTTTTTTACTTACTACACATGACTTTTGCACATCATCTTTGGCGTTATCTCTATCTATGCTTTCATAAACTTTGATTTTACTTTTATTCTGTATGTAGAATCCAGAAGAGGAACAGAAAGCATTTATTAAAAAAATAAAAGGAGGACATTTATGAAGCATATTTGTTTCACAATTTTGCAACTACATAGTATACATGAAAAGTTACAAAGAAGTTGGTGCATTTTAACACTGAGAACTGAATGATGTATTATGACTAAGCAATAATATATCTATCTAAATAAGATATAGTACAAATACGCCACTAGGAAGTTATATTTGCTTTTCTTGTTGCGTTGAATTCTGTGAAAATCTAATTTATAATGAAAAATATGACATACCACTATCTGAATAATGAAAGTTTTCTAAAAATTTTAAACACTCTTCCAGTCCTGCAAAAATAGTGAACTCTCCTTGGAATGGATTTGCGCGAAAAAATAAATCAAAAACAGCAACATCATTTACTTTGCCTGATTTCCAGTAAGCATATGCCATGGTTATTTGGTAAAAATCTGAAAATGTTAAACAATATTATTTTTGACACTCACAATCTCATAAAAATATATTGGTTATACTATATGAGTTAGACAATTAACAAGTATTCATATTTATTCAAGTTAAAGTGATTTGAATGTATCAAACATGGACAAAAACATGACAGACATTACTATACCCAGTGGAAAATATCAATGTATGTATCATTGGGAATTCACTGTTGGTTTAATCCAGGCACTCTGCATCATTGGCAAGTGACAAGGCAATGAAGTAGGTGTTTTCCATATTAATCTGTACAAAGAGTTTTTTGTGTATTTATGTTTGTATATGTATATGAGTAGAGTATAGAGTAGAGTAAAGTAGAGTATAGAGGTAGTGAAGGACACTTCATTTTTGACTTACTATAAACAAATCATGTAAAATAATAGTTCATATCTTTGTGAGTTTAATTTTACCTATTTATATCAAAAATTTATTGATGTAAAGTTAAATATACAACTGTTCTAAAAACTAGATTAAGAAATTAATATTTATAGTCTTACACATTACGAGCACATTATAACAACTATCATATAATGGAACTGTATCTTATCATTGCAATTTGTTTGTAAATATCAGTCTAATTTTGGTGTTTTATCTTTGCAACACATATGGAGTAAGTTATTGAAAGGAGATCATTTTATTCTTTCTTGAAATATTTTTGATTTCCTGTCAAAATCATTCGAAAATTATAAATTATTATGTTATTTATTCCAAAAAGTAAAAATTTGATAGCAACTATAGTCTAGAATCTACTGTGCAAATTCCCAGAATGTTCTCAGGCCCATAAAAATGAGACGTATTCCCACATTAACACACAACACACACCAATGTTTTTTTTTTTACATTTTTGATTATTTCCATATTACATTTGCTGTGCCACTCAAAAGAAAAAGTGATAATGGTGGGAAAAGCCTTTTAAAGGAAGTTTATCTATTACCTACATTAGATATACATTAATACATACAGAGTGCTTAACAGATTTTAAAAGATAAATTATATAACATGGGTGGTTGATTTATCAAACATCAATATAATATCCAGTTTAGTTAATGATAGAGCCACAGATTAATGAGGACAACAATTTGTATGGGAAAAGGTGAGGTACATGAACCCCAAACTTTGATGAGAATATATTTCTGAGAGAAGTCCTCACAGTAAAGTTATATTAACCACTAATATAAACTAATTAAAACTAATTTTACAAAAAAGACAAGAACACCTATTAACATGTTGATTGCCATGGTGGTCACTGGTGACCAGCACTCAACATCGCTACAGAGTTGTGGGAGCCACCGGTGACACGGTCAATATTAAAAGTACATAATTATAGTAAATATGGATACTGATCAATTTTTCAATAATACTATAGTTACTATAATGGTTTGAAGAAATTAATGCAATATAGAACACACAATAATAATTGTATTAGTACATGAAATATCTACATATTTTCAGTGCATTTTGCGATGCGTCACATTGAATCACTTAAGGCAAAGAAAAGGTGAATCATTGCGATCTGAACAATATGTTACTACTTTTTTTTTCTTTGATTCAGTTCTTCCTAGCTGCTTTGTTGTTATAGCACACCTTACAAAATCATAATAATTAATAATCGCCTACAGAGCTGTGTGGGGCACGATAATCCCCATGATATTGTAACATAAATGATTTTATAACTCATATTGTTTGCTGGAAACAACATTTTATTATAATATGCATTGCATAATGAAAAGTTCATGTTGGCGCCTCGGAGAAACCATGGAAAATCTGGCTGGCAGTTAAGGTGTTAATAAAATAATAACAAATGTGAGCTTTTGGCATCAACAGGCTTAAAAAACGTAATTTTTTTTTATGTAAACAATTTTTGCATTGAGGAATCATATAATGATTAGATAATAATATATACATCAAGAATTGGAAATATTTAATTTTTTTTTTTTATAAATACATCATCATTCCCATTTTTTTATTGAATAATAAAATTGATAAATATATCAATTTTTCTAAATAAAATATTGCAGATATATTATATATATATATATTAGATATATATATATATATTAGGTAATATTTGTGGCATTTACCAAAAACAAGTTGTAGCAGACTTTTCCTTTTAGGAATTAAAATATCATCCATCTCAATACAACTGTGACATTTTGACTAGATCTAACCATATTCTGATAATCATGTGCTAAGTTTAAATTTAGTAGACAAGTTATTTATGTAATATCTACTCTTAACCCACAACAAAATTATCTATAAAGGTATATTAATTATTACAAATCTAATATGATAAATAAAATTATTGAAGGTAAGGCATTTTCTATTTGAAAGAAACTATATAAAAAAAGTATTATAAGTGTTATAGGAATTGATATGGTTAACCATCGGAATGTATTCGTTTCACTATTTTTGTGATTCGCTTTTTTATATAATTTATTTACATCACCAGTAAACAAATTTTAATATGTTACAGAATAATTTTAAGACTACAAACAAGTTTCTTAGTACTTACCGGTCAGTAAGGGTTGAACAATACCATTTTGTCGTGACATTTTATTATTATTCATAAAATTTTCACAAGACATTTTTTGCGTAAATTCAAAGTTAGTTGAACACAAACAAGAACGTCAGGAGCGTACGATAACAAACCAACGACTAAACGTATTTTCATCGTGATCAAAGACTTCGTTATCAGCGCGCCAAACAATTTGACGATAACTTCTGCGCATGCTTAGTCGATTTTTTTCAATCTATTGATGAAGGTTAGAAATCTGAAATGTTAATACTCAAGCTACAGTACGGAGTCATTACTGAAGGTCAAATTTTTTTTTTATCTTCTTTACTTTGACACTCACTGTTGTCAGTTACAGTGCTGCCACTGTATATTATTGGCTTACCCGATTATTAACCTCAAAATACCCATTCTTGTCCGCTACCAAGTTGTTCTTCACTACTTAAGTGCTAGAAAATCGTGTATTTTTTTGGAGTTTAATTAGATTACATAAGTTTAATAAAACATAGTAATATAATAAGAATTAGTTTTGAAATAAATACTTTTAAATAACTTTGTCATTTAAAAAATGAACAGGGCGCAATTATGGTCCCTGTAGATTTTCAGCGAAAATGTCGAGATGAAATCATGATAAGTATACACCTTTGTCATTGCTTTGCGCCATTTTGTTATTTCCTTTTTTATGCTGCTATAGCTCTCGAATTTGCCCAGCGGACGACTTTTTCGGTTCTAACGGATTTAAATCTTATAGTGTCTTTTATTTTATAAGTACCTATTTGCACGGCTAATAATAGTAGTCTAAATTAATGACTGTTAAGAAGCTGCTTTACATTAAACATTAAATATAACATGATTTAATTTCAATTAATATAGTTTATGAGTTCTATTTTTAAGACCTAAACTATATACATTAAACATTTAGGCAAATAATAACATTTTTGCTAATTCTATCATTTATTTTATTTCCAGAACAAATAAAAATAAATCGTTTATATGAGAATGATATATTGTAAATTAAAATATTCGTTTCACCACAGCCACACCAAAAACTGCCAATATTACCCACCGTCATAAAATTGCTAAAGTTACTCTGGTTTTTGGGTAATTATTCGGTGTGCGGCAGTGCTGGTCAGTGATATCTATTCTCATTTCACAACGCGACGTACTCAGAGAAATCCTTTTAACATTTCACAAGCCACTCAGAGGATTCTATAAACAACTAAATACTACAATTAGGTACAATACTTGTATTCGGATTACTACATTTTGTTATTCCTGTGGATCAAATTATTAAACGAGCTTGTTTAGCCACTAGATGGCCCAAACTTATGTTGCTGCGAACTAAAAAGGTCGAATAGAAAAGGCCTAGATAGAAGAAGATAATGCCAGGCAACAAGCCTCTTTGCAACCAGCGAGTAAATATTCGTTTGGAACTTTAACGAGTTAACGAATTTATTTACGCTGGGTAAAAAAATAAAATTGATTTCCAGAAATATAAATTTGGATTTTTTTTCATTTTAGTACTCATAGAAATACATTATAGACAGTAAATAAGAGATCGCAACAATAAAAAAAAATCTAGCTGCCACTAAATATTGTTAAAGAGTTTTTGGCGGGATCTTGGTCTGTCATGTAGTTTTTTTTCTCGAACTGACTACGCTATTGGCCTAGCAAGGCCTCTGCAGCTTCAACGGACTACTAAGGCGAGCGCTTAAGGCACTCAGCCGATTTTTATTCGGGCAACGAGCTCAAGGATGCACGGCACACCTCGGCTTGGCCGTTGCCTGATTCATGCAATTTGCGACCTATCTTAGCTAACCTAAGTTAAGCTACATATCCATACATATATGAGTTATTGAAACATATATGTCTATTGAAACATATATGTGTCTGTCATGTAGTGGATTTTATTTTTTATTTATAATCTTGTGTTACTTGACTCTATATTGTGTAAAATTGGTGGTGTTTTATGTAATATAGTTTGTTTATTGTGCATAAGTGAAGTAAATGGAAAATAATACCACGGACCATGAATTCTGAGATGCCACCAAATCTCTATGGAAAGTTCTAACAAGATGGCCACTATATTGTTAGGTCATTGAAATTATATCAAGAAACTTGTAATATCGATACTCACTTAACAATGGCAGTAATAGTCTACTAGAAGACTGGTTGCCAAAAATGAAATGGAAGAAGAACTTGTAATACTATTAACTACTCGACAATGGGAGTAATAATCTAAGATTGGTTGCCAAAAATAAAGTTAAAAAAAATATATATTGTTAATTTTTTTCTGTTGTCATAGACATCTTCACAAATATCATACTTAAATAAAAATATAATTTAAAATAATATGTATTTTACTACGCTCTATTGTAAAAAAAACCCACCACGTTTTTATACCTACACTTAGTATTTCGATATGACGTCATCAGAGCAAATAGCCTAGTATTTTTTTTCGAACTGACTATGCTATTGACCTGGCAAGGTCTTAACAGCTTCACTAACTACTAAGGCGAGCGCTTAAGGCACACAGCCGATTTTATTTGGGCGACTAGCTCCAGGGTGCACGGTGCACCTCGGTTTGGCTGTTGCCTGATGCATGCAATTCACGACCTATCTTTTTTTTTTTTTTTAACGTGGGGAAATCCCTTATGGATACCCACCCTCCCGGGGGAGAGAGTGGGTTATGTCCGACTCGCACGGACTAAAACCCCACGGTGTACCGACAGACCGTTGTGTGGGGGCGGCAAGGGATCGTTCCAGCTAATCACCTTGTAGAGCCGCCCCCACGGTCCGCCCGGCGGAAGGTGACCGCCGAGCTCCTACCTATAGAGGGACAGACCGGGTACACACCGGCTGCCCCCCCTCGTCCGCCGGACCTGCGGGCGGGAGGAGTTGGGCGAAGCGCCGCCTCCTCCCGCCTGTCCTCCTTTGGCGGAGACGGCCACTTTGAGGATCGGCCTCGCGAGCCCTCTCCGCCTCCTCCTTCTGCGAGATAACCTCCTCGCAGAAGGAGGCCATCGCTCGCCAAGCCTGTTCGCTGCCGAGCATGGCCGAAACCACGCTCGGCAGCGATAAGTCCGTTCCCACCGCCGCCGCCAGAATGCGGCGCTGCTCCCCCCACGCAGCACACTCAGACAGAGTGTGCTGCGCGGTATCTTCGACAGCGCCGCACTCGTGGCAGGCGGCGGTCGGCTCCCTGCGTGCGATCCGGTGCAGGTACCACCCGAAACAACCGTGTCCGGTGAGTACCTGCACCAGTCGGAACGTCAGGGAGCCCCACTTCCTCCCAATCCACACCCGCAGGACCGGGCGGACGGCGTCCACGGTAAATCGTCCGAACCGCTCGTCCGCCAGGTCCTGCTGCCACCTTTCCACGGCGTCCTCCCGCAGACGCCGTCTCTCCGCTTCTACCTCCCTGGGAGCCGGAGGCTCCCCCCTTCGTTTCCTCACCTATCTGAGCTAACCTAAGCTAAGCTACATATTCATACATATATGAGTTATTGATACATATATGAGTTATTGATACATATATGAGTTATTGATACATATATGAGTTATTGAAACATATATGTGTAACAAGCATACATATCTCAATAACTCTTATGTGTATTTTGTATCGGAAAATTTCTAAACTATTTCAGTTCGATAAGGGAAAAAAACAAAACACTTCCACTTTCATGTGTAAGCGTGTGAGCGTGCACGTGTGTAGAGGTGATATGTGTAGTGTTGTAGCAGTGATGTAAAATTTTGTGTCACTGTATCGCGCGAGCAGCGCACTCACGAGCTCCAAGCCGAGGGATCGGACCTTGGCTTGAGCCGCTGCCGAGGGGGGCCTAATCTGGTGTGCGGGTGCGAAATTTATCTCGGGACGACGGCGGCGTGATCTGTTGTTACGCGGGCGTGGGCGTGAACACGCTCTGTTTGGAGAAACAGGCTGGTACTGATCGTTCGCTGCCGTAATTTCATCAGGAGGATCGGTAAAAATATTTCGCGGACGTCTTTTGTAGCACGCAGCGTTGGATACGGTTTCGTTTTTTGCGGTGAATACCACTAACGAACTGGGATGATTCACGACTTTTTCGAAGTAACTACTAGTAAGTGATTTTATGTACGCTCAGATAGAAGGCATCTCCATGTCCCTGTGGAGATCGATTCTCCGGACGTACCATGGGGCACCGGTCACTTTACGTAAAACACGGTTCTGAAGAACTCGTCACTTATGAAGGGTGCATTTCGGTGCATGTGCAAAAACAGGACAGCTAGAGGTCATGACCGGACGGATACATGTCTTATACAAGGTGAGCTTGTGTCTGAAGGAAATAGCCTAGTTAACTTCTGCGAGTAGTATAACCTATTCAATTTTACTCACAGAGTATATTATATAAAATTTTACCATGCCACTGGGATCAGGTCACTACTTTTTGTGACTTGTAGCGTCGATGGTTATCCAGAATAATATAAACCAAATACCAATAGAATTAAAACCAAATTTTGACATTTATTTAATAATATGTAATAATATTTATTAAAACAAAGCAAATGACAAAGATAGTTACTTAATCTAAGACATTGAGTTTAATTGAATAACCTATGTATTAAGTATACTAGTTTATCATCGTACCAGTAGTAATTATCGTTGACACCTGTACTAGTGTTCAACTGTATCACAGATGTCAACGCCCACCGTATGAATTAAATGCACATACTACAATCTTTATATATAAAAATCAATGTTTGTATCTTTGTCCTCTATGCATGCCGAAACTGAAAAATCAGATTGCGATAATAATTTAGGGGGGAATTCTGGGGACGTCTGAGAGGGTTCTTGGCTAAAAAAATCTATATATGTACATATTCATTTCTTTTTTTAAGTTAATTAAATTGTTTGCCTTCAAGAAAGAAAGGGCTTTTTCTTATTGAAACTTTTTACACTACATTTGATAATATTTTGACATATTTGATTAAGACTGATTTGTTTCCATCGTGGAACTCAAACTGGAATGCATCCAACCCAATTCCAGGCAATTCATATGCTTCCATTCAGAACAACATTCCTGGTAAGCCATGGCCATATAAGTGACTGTTGCAAGTTTGCTGCATTTACTATCTGTAGAGGTATGCTCTCCACCAGTCCATCTTGCAGAGCTCAGAATCAGGAACAACTCAATATGTGAATGTGGGTTGGATGAAGGCACTCTAGAACAATTTTTTTTCAATTGCTCCAATTTAGTATTGTACAATATTTTACTAAATAATACGTTTACGTTCGTCAGATTTTTCCAAACGCACAAAGGTGTGTATTTTCTCCTTTTACCAATACTCTAGTTAATTTTATAACTTTTAACAAAAATAAACTTTAACATAACACAATAACTAACATACGGTAATTATTATGTAAATATATATTTATTTAAGGCATGATGTCTGTAAGCGTTGAGTTTGTCTTTGTCTATTTCAGTGGCCCAATCTGGAAGAACTAAACTATATAATAAAAATGTAATACTAACTATAAAGTGACTCCCCTATAACTGACTTGATACTGGTAGAATTCGTATCTATGAAACTCTAATATTAAAAAGTGCAAGTTGAAGTTTGTGATTTTGGGTGTTTGGGGTAATATCTGGTACTACCTACTAATCTAAAATTATTTCAATATTAGAAAGGCTATTTGAATAATTTTTATTTTGTTAAATATATATTTTCAATAACTCATCACAATAAATGTAACTAAAATTATCAAAATTCTATAATAAGGTGTGCGTTGCTGGAATGATTTGAAGTAAAGGAATAAAATCCATAGCAAAATTAATTACTGTTACATAAGTTAAGACAATAAATGTTACAATTACAAATTAATAAAGTTATTAGATACGGGTTTCATGTATACTTTACAAATTCTTATTAAAACAAATAGCTAAATCAAAATGATAATTTCATGGAGATAAGGTTTACTTTATACAGCATGTTAATTAATGCAGTTGGTTAGAGGGTAATAACAAAAACTATAAGCCGGTAAAATTACTGCCTTGTTGTGAGGATAGTAAATAGGGTGTGGAGGTGAGGGCCACAAGAGCAATCCAGGGGATACCGGGAAGATATTTCTACCCAGTAAGTGTCGCTACATTTGGGTTCTAGGGTTTTAAGATTTTCGCGTCTGGAAATAAAATTGGAACCGATAATAATCGATTTGGCACAGACAAAGTTGCGCGGATCAGCTAGATATAATTTAATACAAAATACTTGCGCGTTAGTTTATTTGTGTGTGTGTGTATAAGTGTATGTGTGTGCAGGGTGCATGTTTGTGTCTCAATGTACCTAAGGACTATCATGCTGCATATTATAGCTTAAGGAGATCTTCATACTTCTGTGTACTTTATGTCGTAGAGCCACGTATTGATCATTTTTTTACAGTGTATTTGGGACGACCAAAATATAAATAAGTTTGTTAATCTTGTTATAGATTTGGGAACCTAGGATAGAAAAATGCCGTGCTACAAGAGCAGTCCGGTGGGGTTCTACTTTACAAACACGGCCGTCTCCGATTTACATTTAGGGTTGAGGAGAAAGATAACATAGCAATCTTAAATATAGCTGTATGGAGCACAAATAAACCTCTTACAGATAATTCTTTACACTCAGAATATAATGTAGTGGTAGGGTATAGAAAAGGCTTTTTATTACAAATGGTTACCATGTAACATAGTATGCCTTGCCTAAGGAGAAAATACGACCTTGAATAAATATTCATTGTCATATGATTGTTTTGTTATACAGTCATTGCAAATAATTATTGTAGAGCAGTAACCATAGCAGTTACTTCTCCTTCTTTGATTATTAACTGGCAACACTACATCGGATAAAACATATGTAAATTATAATTTCGAAGAATAACGTATCAACGTCTATGCCACTTCGACAGCCAATGTTTCTGCATTGTGATAAATTATTAATTTAAGCGAACACAATTACACAAAATACTATTAATCAGTAGAGCGCAAACATTTATACGTGCCACCACGTCTACCAAGCAAATAATTACCTAATCCTACCACTTGTATCACAACTAACGGGGAATAGAAATTGCTGTAATCGTCTGAGCCCTAAGTAATTTAGAAGAAGCTTATATCCGAGACCCAAATCACCTCCCTCCTTTCTCCCAACAGGGAAAAGGATTCTCTTTGATGATATCATCGAATTTATCAAGCAAATACTCAAAAATGAAAAATGTTACGGGCGACTAAATTTAGAAAGTACCTAAATCTGAAACGTTTTTGACGTGAAACTTTAAATTCTGACCCACGACCTTCTTGTGTGGCGAAAAGTGATAGAGGTAAACCCAGTGTCGGATAGTGTTGAAAACACCGGTTCTCGTCCGATCACCGAAGTTAAGCAACGTCGGGTGAAGTCAGTACTTGGATGGGTAACCGCCTGGGAACATCGCGTAACGTTGGCTTTTTGTTGCATTTCTTTAAATTAAAAATTTCAATGTAATGCAAAAATTTCACTTCTATGGTATGTATTTACGACACAACCAATTTTTTTCCGATCGGACGTAACGGAAATGAATAAGTTTTTTGACAACTATTACATTCAATTTTATCACTTTTTTATTCTTTATCTGTGGAAAAATAATATATAATAGACAAAATCGAGTAGAAAAATAATTCCTATACATATTCATCTTATAAATTTTACAATTGCTTTTATAGTTGTTAAAATAGAATATAAGTATCCGTTACTTAATGTAAATTGATATGAACAAGTTTTCGATTCGGTTACTTAGGGAATTAATTCTTGAATTTCACTATTGAACTGTTAGATTCCTATTTTTAAGTTTTCTGAAAAATATTAATTTATATCTAGAATTATTTTACATTGACTCTTTTGATTGACTATATCTCGGCGTTTCAAATTTAAAGAGGACGAGATGAATTTTCAATAGGTAACTTACCCCGCAAGAATTTCGGTCACACTCGGGCTTTATACAGAGGTATTGTATATGGAATATTTACAAAAATGATTACAAAAATATATATATGAAATCGTACGAGACTCATTTGCCCTTAACAAATATCCTTTCTTAAGCAATGTCTCATCACATAGAAATTTGCAACTAATAAGAAACAATTTTAATATGAATCTTTATTGAATTTAACATGTAACATTTAAATATACACACAATACAGTACAACCTTTTATTTTATTAGATTCGAGGTTTATCTGGTGAGAGGTCAAAATAAATATTCTTAGTTACAAACTAGATACTGGGCAGACGCGGACTGATATTTTTGACAATAGTGACTTTCCATCATACACAAAATACTTTATTACAAAGTAGTTCGCTGAGTGCTTTGTATAATTTGAATTGCTAACACTATCGAATGACCGTGTAGGAAAATATCGTGAAAACACTTTTTTTACTACTGATTATTCTATTTTACGCTTTAGGCTTTACAGATCTACCCCGAATTTTGGACGAGCGCTTAAGGTTAACAAGAAACTGAAGGGCGCCAAAGGAACCTCGGCTTAGACGATTGCACTGGCTTAAATGCGACATCGTGAGTCTAACTAAGTATAAGCTAACTAAATTAGCTCAACTAATCATACATGTATGCGTTAGTCAGACCCTCATGTGTACCTTTTGAAAGCGTACATATATTTCGAGTCTGACAATTTGGTCAGGTTAGTTCGAGGGTGTCGGTGGCGAGGTAAGGGATGTGTGAGGAACCTAAACCTCAGAAATAGTCTATAGTACTAAGGTATGTTGGAGAACATAGAAACTGTTCTATATCTACTGAGATGTCTCGGTATTATACGCCATGGGTTGACATGACGATAATGCCTATACCGTCCATCGGAAGAAGGTCTGTGGCCTTGCAGTTGATCTCTTACAGGTTGATGTGATGATACATAAATGTTTACTTTAATCTGTACACATAATTCAATAATATTCATGTGATATAAACGTTTTTTCAAATTTTTGCATTACTAATATGCAAAAATTAATAGAAAAAGACAAGGCTACAAAAAAAAATCAGCCGAAATTTTGTTCACGAGAGAGGTTGGCTCTTAGGAGAAATAGGGACACCTCTACGATAAATTTTGATATTAACCCTTTTTAAGGATTACTGGTATTATAATTATATTCCGGACAACCTGAACTACATTTCGATTTTATAATGTTCAGAAGATAACGGAATCGCACTTTGCTTTCAGATATTATCATATGCCGATATCATATATTTCTTGCGTTGCTTCGATATACTTACCCACGTAATGTAAATGGTAAACGCGGGACTGAAAGCCGACAATTTAATAAATGTAATGTCGATCAAACTCATTGAATAATAATTACCATACAAAATATTGATATTTGCGGTTTTCTAATATAAAAAAATATATATTTAATTTACATTTTAAAATTATTTGAGATCACTATACAGATAAATTATGAAATAAAATTTCCTATAAAAGACACACGACTAGATTGCATATTTTATTTAAACAAAAAGGAAAAAAAACTGTTTTCTCCGATTAAAAAAATCTTCTTTATTGACAGCAATTATTGAAAATCTATCACAAAAGTAAGGATATTATTTGTCAATATTACTGAGTTTTTTTTATACTTTCTTTTCATTTCATATGTTTTCCTCTTTTAAAAGACATTTTTATTTTTAAAAGTACTTTCACCAAGGACAGCGTTAGTCATCAGGGTTGAAATATTATAACTAAACATGTCTAAAGAATTGACAGGTTTGTAATACATTGAATACATTGACTTACATTAAAATTATACATATACACTCCTAACTCTGAGAAAGCCATCAAAATACAGGACGGCGCGGCGCGGCGCCAGAAATGTTAAAAACATCTGTACTATTTAATAGATACAGATATTATATGATAAAATCTGAGAGATTTTCAAATGTATCGCTAAGATGACGAATAGAATAGGCGGCGATTTAGTGGACGCTAGTTCACTGTTTTATTTAAGTGCTTTTTTTAGTAAAATCAAACAATAACAACCGAAAAAATGAGAAAATTTATGTTCATAATGTAAAGTTATATCCGTAACATTGATAGTCTATGATCAGTGTTGCCAGAGATAAAGTGATGCTCACGCAAAAAATACATTATTATTATAGACAAGTGTCGCAGGTACGTAAGACTTTGTCCAATCCAAATAAAAAAACAAACACAAAAATCAGTGTTAGTGTTTGCTACATGATTTGCAAGCATAAAATAGCTTATTAGCCACACTTTGCGACTTCGTGCGTATCTGCATATTCGCCTACATATCCAGCGCCGGCCTTACAAGATCATATCCACAGATTATTTATATCTTCAGCCATAAATTAATCACATATAATGAGCTTTACAAAATACAAATTATAAAGCTTATATGTTAGACTAGAATTACTGCCCAGAATTGAACAAGCGTACATCACTAACAGATAAATATCTATTCAATCACTGGACCCGTGAATAACGTTCGGACTAGCAGTTCGGAACATAAATCTATAGAAATAAAATTATAAGTCTGCTGTTAAGGGCGTGTCAAGCAAAAATTACTGCATAGATTTAGATTTTTTTTATTCTACTTCATAGACACTTGGTATTTATATAAAAAAAATGTAACAGAGTATAAAGTTCTAACTACAATTTTTGTAAGCACTACGGGGTTCAGCGATGTTTTCTTGCAATGGATAATTGGAGCAAACTCTGTGGTGTACATGCGCAGAACAACTCAGAGGAAAATGCGGGTATCAGCTAGTTACAATTAATAGTATGGGCTTAGCTGTAGTTTGGACTGTCGGTTTTCATAATTACAAAATTACTCTATTAACTAATTCAGTAATAATAACAGGTTAAAATAAATAAACAGCATTTTCTTGACTGCGGCAATGATAACTTTTTTTTATATCATAGGAGACAAACGTACAGCTGGGTCACTTGATGTTAAGTGATCACCACCGCCCATAGACACTTGCAACACCAGGGGAGTCGCAAGTGCGTTGCCAACCTGTGTTTGGGGGGAGAGGGAGGGGGTAGGTGGGTATACGGCGCTCTCAGTGACCGAACGAAGCGCAACAATGCAAGCACTGTTACTTCACATCAGGTTCCTGTGGGTCGTGTGGTAGTACCGGGCGCGAGCAGACTCATTCATGCTGAAACCAGTAATAGCTTCAGCGTGGCTCTATCACTTACAAATACTTATTATAACACAAAAAAACTTTCTTGTTATCTTTAACCAATTACATTATATTATACATTAATTACAAAATATGGTCATTATGAAACTATACTCCTAAGACAATAAAATCATTGACCAGAAACAAAAAAATACTAAATTCATTTTGTATAACTAATCTAAATTAAGAGATCATCAATATATTAAAGTTTACATAGTTTAAACTAAGTATTTGTAGTAGCATTATTAGTATTAAAATATTCCCTTATGTAAATTGAATATTTTCAGTGTCATTTAAAATAATGGATAGAGAGCAGATATAAATATTATGAATTTTTAATCCATTGCATTGCTATATATAAAAACACCTTCATTGTTGTCGGAAGGTGAATTACATATCAAATGATTATTGAGACACTTTTGTTCTAATGTAAAGATTGTGCCATTGCAAATATATGTGTGTAATGCACTAAGCGAGTTTTTTTACTTAAGCAAAACATTTTTAGTTAAAAGCGCTAAGGGGCGGTCTTCTGATAAATGTTCTTTGTCATGGTGTATCAGCAATCCCTTCCTAGTTACAAACTTTTCAGAACAGAATACACACTGAAATGGCTTCTCTCCTGTATGTCGATACATGTGATACTGAAACATATTGAAATTTGATTAAAGAAGCAGCAATAATATATATATTAAATCAAAATAGAGTAAAAATCTGTTATAATGACATCGAAGGGACTACTCATATTTCGTCGTAAAAACCGATAGTCGTAACAACCGGTGATGTTTTCGAGATACTGTATTCAGCTGGGACCTTTATTCTGCATCAATATAACCGGTATGTTGTTCTAAACGATGTCGCCATAAACGGTTTTGACTGTATTTATTTTATACTATATTATTGTAGATTGTTAAAGCTATTCTGCAATTATTTATCTTCCTTATATAAACAAAAATATGGAGTATTAAAAAGCAAAAACTACCTATTGGATAGATTTCAATAAGTTTTTAGTATTACTTGTTAGATCAAGTAGGTATCTAAAAAGGCCTTATCTAAAAAAAATATCACCATATCTTCATTATATATGTAATTATTAATGTTTCAAGAAACTATTATTTTTATAAGTAACAAGATCAAAGAAATTTTGTAGGCAAAGTATATTTTGGTTTTCAATTTTTTTGTCTGTACATAAGATATCTTATTAAGACAACAAAGGATACAGACAAAGACGGGGTATCAGCTAGTAGAGCAATATTATTATTATTGAGATTTATCTTTATATGTTGGTATCCACATTTTGCACTTGAATCTAAAGATATCTGAGTAATTATGGTATTATTTTGAGTTATCCTTAGAATGACACATAGCCTGTTATTATAGTGATTTTTTTTTTCGAAATGACTACGCTATTGATCTACCAAGGTCTTAACAGCTTCACCGGACTACCGTTAATATAGTGATACTATCTCTATCCTATATCTCTCACTATCTCAACCATTACAATTTCTCAAAGAGTAAGCTTTAAAAATTCTTCAGGAAGAATTCTACTTGTACAGCAAAAGTGACTGTTACTGTATGCCACTGTATACTTTTATAGTAAATTGAATGAAATTTGTGTGCAGTCAAAATAAATGATTGAATTTGATTTTTATTAACTTCTATACTTGAAAATCATGTTTGTGCAAGGTGTGGCTTATTTCTGTCATACTATAGCAGTGAAAGCTCTGCTATGTTCCAGTTCTAGGTGTGTTTGGCAATACGAACAGGCACAAACTGTATTCCAAAATAAACTTCAAGGGTAGTAAGTACTCTTTTATAAGTAACGTTAGAATAACAATATATTGCATTATAGGGTGCATATAATGAAAATTCAGTTCCTCTAAGGCGCAATCATAACGGAACAAATTAATGTATACTATGACTATGACCATTTGATACGGAATTTTTGTTAAATGGTTCTAGGCTACTTTTTTTTTATTCAATTGACCTTTTGCCATTATTTTAATGCCCTTCGAAGCAGGCGAAAAGCAACTAGCAAGGGTATATTAGGCCTGGCAGTGCTCACATAACATGTAGACTGTATGCATGTTTGTCATTTTATTAGCTTATATTGAAAAACGTCTGGTTCGATATAAATGTAAAAATCAGGAATATTTTTTTAATAATTTTTTTTTAACAATGTAACTTAACAAAGTCTTAAGCTAACTAAGGTGAATAAATAATATACTTACAGTATAATTATCTCTTCTCATAAAGCTTTGTTCACATAACTGACATTGATATTTGAATATACCCTTTACATTCGTGAGTTGGGGTAATGATTTTGATTTTGAATATACAATTTGGGTTTCTCTAGGTGATCCTGTCCTTCTTTTCACATTGTCTTTGATACATTTTCCGGGGTGCATACGATTCCTATGTGAGTAACAGTTACCAGAACTAGCAAAACATTTATCACAAAAAGGGCATTTGTACGGCTTTGCTCCTGTGTGTTGGTTTAGGTGGAACTGCAATAATATTATCAACTTTAGATCATTACAATGTTATAAAAGGTCGTAATAAACTTAAAATATGAACTTTTTCATAAAGTTAAATATTTACTTCTGTAAAGTAGTCACATTTAAGAATCAATAAATATTACGCCAAAACAAATAATACATACTTATAAAAGAAAAAATAATACTAATAATTTTATAAGACATCACAAAACATTGTTTCAGAGACTTATATACTCTGTAATTTCTTATTCTTTTAGCTATAAAAGTACATGAAAAATTATTATTGTTTCTGTGATTTACCAAATAAATTATACATTAAATAATCATTGCTTATTCACTCACCTTAAGATCTTGTTTGCGCTTAAAGCTTTTTTTACAAAAATTGCAAATGTATGGTCTCTCACTACTGTGCGTTATACTGTGGTTTCTTAAACTTCCCCATGTTTTATAGGAACGTTTACATATTTTGCATGTAAATGATGTGGCCGTTGATGCATGAACAGTCATATGATCTTTGTATGTTCTCTCACTTCGAAACCTGTAACATGTATTATTTAAATTAAGACACATTCACATATATTATTTGAATTAAGACTTGTCTAATCACTCCTCTAAACATGTAAGATTAACTTCTAATTATACTTATTCAAAACTGGAGCAGTTAGGGATGCAAATGTGGGTTTGCATTTTTCTTTGAAATGGTTTTTTGGTTTAATAATACCTCAACAGTACAATATAGTTTGTTAACAGCGAAAGGTGAATATATTTTTGAGGGACTATATGGTATATATATACCCCATCAAAAACATAAATGTAAAATGAGAGCCAAGTTCAATATTATGATATATGCCTTGGTTGTTGACTTTATTGTGCACAAGTGAACTGGATAGGAAATGATACCACGGAGCATGGATTCTGACTTGCCACAAAAACTCCCTTGAAAATTTTAAAAAGAGAGCCACCATCATGTTAGAACATTGAAATTGATTGCAAGATACTTATAATATAATTTTTTTTATACTTTTATTCTTAATTCTAGAATTTACGAAATGTCCGCCTTATGACTCTTTATAAATAAAATTTCTAATGCTTGAAATGTGGTTTTTCTTTTATTTTTATTTAAGTAAGTATATTTCTTACACAAATAAGTGCTATAAACGTGATTAATAAATCATTCTCTGAAGCCACAATAACAACTGTATAGTGCACATCAAGCATAAGCCTCTAAGCCAAATTTTACCTTCTAATTTCTCAGTTTTCTAAAAAAGTTATTCACGTTTAGGGACGAAAATTATAAATTCCCATTGGAAAAAAAATGAAATACCAACTATAGGGATGAGTCACCCTCATGCCATCAGGTCTTGTAGTTAGGGCAAAGTTATATTATTGCAACCTTTTTTCTATTAGTTTAAATACTCCCTAAAAGCTTTAGATTCATACAGCTTGTTGTAAATGTTAATCTAATTATATAAACCAACCATATTCTACTCATCAATACCTCTGACCAAGTTGACAATGGTTTACCTAATACAATAGTAATACTGTATTACTTTAATATTTTAAATACTTTAGTTTATCATGTTTCTGACAATAACTCTAACATTTAATTGTTTCTCCATTTAGATATCATACAGCTTTACTCCTTTCCTTCATACTGACAACATTTTCATGTAGAAACAATAAACTAAGGTAACAATTGTATTGTTTCTTCTCAAATACTCCATCATACCCATAAAAGCTAAGCATCTTAAAGGTAAGTTTTTATACTTAATTAGCTATTATAATTACCATATGTTAACAGTATTATTAAGCTAAGAAAATGAAACATAATATGAACATTCAGAGATTATACAGACAGCGTTTTACACTACTTCAGGGTCTGGTAAAATAATTGTATAATTTAGAATAGTTAAGTAGTCAAACTAGCCGAAATTGCATACATATATATTTCTTTAATATATCAACATTTGGTACATGCATATTAACGGTGACCGCTGCAGCGACCAGCTCTTGCTGTATTTGTTTCTCAATTCAAACCTAACCAATTTATATTTCTCAATTTTCCGGTCTCGGTTCAGTTAGGTTAGGCACTGCGGTGTCCTTAATATGTAAGTACTCAACATTTTAATCTAGCCCTCAATGTCAACAGTAACAAATGAATACATTTATACAGTTACAGATATTACAGTTGATTCACTTACATTCGGCCACACAACTGACATAAACCATTTGTAACCTTATATTCCTCCAAATTTATTAAAACATCTGATTTATTATCAACAGCTTCTAAGCTAAAATTGTTAGTGTTATGATTAACTGGCTTTTCAATAGTGTGAATCCAGGAATGATTCTTGAGTGCTAGTTCACTGAAAAATCTTCTTCTACATGTTTTACAAGCAAATGGTTTGTTTTTCATACTGTTTTCATCATCACAATGAGATTTCAATTTTCCATTCCTAATTAATTTGATTGTTACGTTCTCACCATCAACGTCATGTAAATGTGTGACATCCTGCACTGACAAATTATTTTCCAGTGGTGATGGTAGCTCCTCTTCGGAATTTTGTAATACCACCATTGGATCCACATTTATTTCCATCTCTGTGGCTTTGCCACCTTCACTATTAAAGTTTTCATGATCAGAATTGACTGCTACATCGCTTTTATCTGTCTGAATTTGCTTCGAGCTGAAAGGGTTTTGTGATAATATTTCCTGAGCTTTGTGCACTTGATTGATGAATTCACACACAGCATGCAATTTTGTACAACATCTAATACAAATATTTTTAGGTAGTGCATCATTTTCTGCGACCTGTGTAAAAAAAAATCTTTAAAATCTATTTTCTATAAATAGTATGTCAAAACATTAATTTATTGTGACAAACCTCAATGAGCAAGTACTTATGAAGTTTTTTCTGTAGAAGCAAAGCTTCTGCTTCGTCACTGAATATCATAATAGTAACATCATGCTCTTCTGCGCATAGCCGACAACATCTCTCGAAGGTAGATTGTACTGTTTCAGTCATCTTTAATTATAGATAAAGTTTCATGTTCCTAGTTGGAATGAAAATTTGTCGGAGCTCGGAAGTCACTGATGAATATAATTTATGCTATTTCTTCCTTTCTTTTATACAAATGTAGCGCTCTAAACCTAATCGATTATTATTAAGAGATAAAGTTTATGTTTGTAGACACTTTATCCTGGAAATACTCATCCGATTCTTGAAATTCTTTCACTCAAAGAAAGCTACGGTTTGCCTGAATAATAATCTATATTTTACATTTATTACATTTTATATTTGCATCGCCAAAATGTTATTTTGTACTACACACATTCCACCGGTAAAATAGCCAAAAATCAGTACTACATAGTGTTGCCACTTGCCAACTACAATACACTACAATCAGCTGCATTGCACAAATCTGCCTGATAATCAAATATAAGCTGTAAATTGCCGGCCAAATTAACCAAAACTATATTTATAAGAAATGTAACATTAATACAACCAAACATCGTTAGGGATGACTTAACATTAGTAATTAACGTTTGGAACGAGAAAATATTTTGGAAAAGAAAGTTTTATATATTCACGGTAATATAATTTTTCTGGATCAGGTGAAAAGTGAAATGCCACCTCTTCTCCGACATAAACTGGCAATTAAAATAAAAGAGAGAAAGATTGATTTCTACTTTTTCCATATTCACCATACATACCCTAAACGCATGCGCAGCGTGTACTTTGTGTGTTAGAATGTACTATTTTCATTAGCCAAGGTAATATAAATTGACCCTAAGATACTTCAAATCGAAGCCTTATACTTTTTACGATTATTTTTTTTGTAATCGTTGTTAATGTATTAAGGTTGTACCTATGCTTTTGTAAATCAACGGTCTACAACATGAGAAAACTGCTTTAATAATAATTCAAATTTTTTACCCTCTTAACTGGTAAAACGATATCCAATTCAACACTATATAAGATTACCCATTGTATGATGTTTAAACATCGGTAGCACTAAGCCGCGTACCGCGATTCCATTAACTCAATTTACCGTATCTACCGAGTGATACAATTTTTTAATGTGCCATGGCACACAACGTACTTGTAAAAGTTGTCCCTAAGTGAAATAAATTGTCTTTTACAATACACGATTAATAGATATTAGTCTGCTGTGACCAATATAATAAAAAGATACATATTTGATTGAAGACAAAGAAATTAGTCTTTATTTTTATAAACCGAAAGTCATATGAACATTCTTTTAAATTGTGTTACTAGTTATCTTAGGAATTAACGTATTTAGTAATATTGATTTCCTTATTTAGACAATATTCTATTTGTAACTACACGAACTCCCCGACTGACAATAACGTAACACTGTACCAAGAGACTCGGGGACACTGCGCCAATCTATGCTGCGCCATACCATGGCGCAGTTATTGTCAAACACAGCTACTAAAGGATGCTACGTATTTGTCAAATCAGTACCGCTACAGTATTTATTGCGCATGTGTTATTGACTTATCTTAATGAATATTGGTGAGATAGGTGTCTCTAGTATCGCGATAAGTCGCCAGTGCCAGTCACATTCACTAGCTAATTTGCAACTGTGATAGTTAGATAGCTTACTTAGTGATAAATTGATATACATATTTTATATTACATTTAGTTAGTTAATATATACGTAATTTAAGTTTATCAATTTACTTACGGGTTAACAAATAACAGAAGATGACGTTGAGGCGTAGATGTGGTATTTCTATTTAATAAAAGTTTAATCATCTTCAAATAAATGTTTTTTGATGTGAAACATTTATAAGCTAAGGTAAATCTGATTGTTGGTTTAGCACGACATGGCGACGCTAAACACGAACTTTGCACTATTAACGAAATACTCAAAAACATTTTTTTTTCTATCATAGGAGGCAAACGAACAGGTGGGTCACCTGATGTAAGTGATCACCATCCTCCATAGACACTTGCAACACCAGGGGAGTCACAAGTGCGTTGCCAGCCTGTGTGGGGGGAGGGGAGGAAGGGAAGGGGAAGAGGAAGGAAGGGGAAAGTGGAAGGGGATGGGAGGTGGGTTTCCGGCGCTCTCACCTACCGAACGAAACGCAACAATGCAAGCACTGTTACTTCACGTCGGTTTTCTGTGAGAGGGTGGTACTACCCCGGACGAGCCGACCCATTCATCCTGAAACCAGTAATAGTTTTGGCGTGGCTCTACCACCTACTACATACTACTACATTTGCATCCATATTTGTATAAACATAAGATTCAAATTGTGTTGTCGGCCACTCGTTCTACTAGTGTTACGGGGCACACACCGACGACCTAGTGCCCTTTGATAAATTTCGCCAAACACACAGTGCCTGTGCCTTGTTGAATTTTTGTATTTAATAAAAATGGATATCTATGTAATAAAATAAATATACAGTCATTATTTTATGGAACAAATTTGTAATGCGTTATCTTTTCATTATGCCATAGCAGATTTCTGTCGTAATCTGTTCTTTTAGGCATATAATTTATACATAAAAATTTCGATGTTTCACATCTGCCAGGCGTCCTATGTCGGCTCAATTTTTTTTCTTCTCGAATGTCATGATTATCGAAAGCGCAAAAAACGCAAACTAAAGTTTAGCGTGCATATCTTTTAGGATATAATATTTGATATATGTTTAATAATATAATATGCAATATAATTTTATGATTAACCACGAAATATATAAGGCTAGAAATTATAATAAAGTTTACACGTTTCAGTAGTATTTCCAGCGACTTATTTATTCCATATAACTATATAAGAAAATAACAGAGAGAGCAAGTATGGATATGCAACTGAGCATATTTCCATTTATGTAAAAATATTGCGTACATCAGTGTGTACATGCGGAAGAAGTGAAACTTGTTTGGATTATATTAGGTCTTTACCTATGAAATTGCCGTTTTGTATGAAAAAATTTAAACGAATTTTTTTCATGTATTTTTTATTTGTATTAATCGAAGTAATCACCCATGCAATCAATGCATCTTTACCAACGCAGTGGCAGTTTATTGATGCCCTTCTTAAAGAAATCAGCTGGACGGAAGGCAACAAATTCTTCAAAGGCATTTTGTACTGCCTCTCGGGTATTGAATTTTTTTCCCGCCAAGGAGTTATCCAAATTCTGGAAAAAGTAGTAGTCTGTAGGAGCAAGGTCTGGTGAGTAGGGCGGATGACGGAGAACTTCCAACCCCAGTTCTTGCAACTTGGAGACCGTCTGCTGTGCAGTATGAGGTCGCGCGTTGTCATGTAGGAGCAGCGGAGATGAGCGATTGGCCAATGCTGGTTGGAGATGTGCCAGCTTCTCCATCATTGTGTTCAGTCCTTCACAGTACACATCTGCAGTAATGCTTACCCCGTTTGGTAAGAAGCTGTGATGAATCACACCGGCGCTAGACCACCAAACAGTGACCATCACTTTTCTAGGGGTAAGTTTTCGTTTAGGGCATTGTTTAGGTGCTGAACCAGGATCCAACCAACTTGCTGAGCGCTTGCGGTTATCAAACAGAATCCATTTTTCATCGCAGGTAACAATGCGGTTCAAAATTCCTTCATTTGTGTGTCTGTTGAGCAGTGCAAGGCACGTCTCGACGCGTACTTCGCGCTGGCGATCATTGAGTTCGTGGGGCACCCATTTGTCAAGCTTTTTTTTACCTTGCCAATTTGACGCAAATGGACCAATATTGTTTTGACGCTAACGTCGAAAGCTGCTGTTAATTCAGCCGTAGATTGTGTATCATCAGCTTCCACAATCGCCTTTAATTCGTCATTGTCGACCAAAGTCTTCGGACGACCGCGAGGTTCATTTTTCAGGTCGAAATTCCCAGAACGGAAGCGAGCAAACCAATAACAGATGGTGCGTTGGTTTTTATTTAAAGCCTAAGTAAGTAAGCCTTTTATCCGTTCCACTTGGCGATCGCGATCGTTGCGGTTGCGCCGAAAACGTCATTAATGACGTCATAACATAGGCTCATGTGAAGCTCACGACTCCCCATGCTGGAGGTGGGTCGATGTCGGCGGGATTTTCAAAACTCAAAGCAATAAAGATGACGACCTTAAACTTTTCATTATTTGATGCGGTTAAGGATATTTATATTAAATAATATATGAATAATGAATATATATATATATTTATATTTACATAAAATATATTACATTTTAAATTCTATTAAATGTTTTGAATCGTTAAATGTTGTGTAGAAATTAACTTATAATCACTCAATGATAATTTAATATTTTTTATTAAATCAAAAAGTATATTTTATGATTTTATAATAAATAAAGTTTAATGAATATATATGAAAAAAATATATGCCTTTGTAAACTTTTATAACATAGTTAAATAATATACACAATTATCACCATACATCCTACTGTTACCACAAATGACATTTTTATTTTATTTTATTGCAAATTAATTAAATACTTAATTTATGTAATAATTACAATTGTAACTTAACCTCTTAAAGCTTTTGCTTTATTATTTCTAGATCGCCATTTGTATTATTTACCTGAACACTCGAAACGCTCCATAATGCGTTTCACTTGGGTTTACGATTGTAACGTTTTGGAGCAAGTGGAACGATAAAACTCGCTGTCGTAAGCGTGAGCGTCGTGATTGCTTAGTGGAACGCACTATAATTGGATACTACGTATTTACCAGGCCATGGAGTGTAAAACCATTTGAGTACGGAAACGTGTCCGTAAATATGTGCTAAATTAGAGTGGCGCTACAGTAGCAACAGGGTTCATCAATGTTCAATTATTAAAAAGTTTCATTACATTAAACACTCAAGAATCACTAAACGTATTTTTCGAAGTGAACAAAAAATCTATCACTCTCTCCATTTTCCAACAGCAGTTATTTTAAGTAATATTTACAAAATTATTTCTGACTAACCATATCCTTTGTCTACGGTAACGCCATTTTGGAGGGTTTTGGAACTATAATTGAGTGTTTTGAGCTGGTCACTTTCAATGTGTCTCCCATATGAGGTAACTCGCATTACACTTACCGTCTATAGTCTCAGTATATAGTATCTTATCTATGGTCTATAGTATTTACTTGTACGATTACCGACTAGTCTGTGATAGTATTTGCGAGTGTATTAGTCTGTGATACTTCATGCTAATGTCAAACAATAAAATTATCGTATGTTCGTATTTTATAAGAAAAAATCAGGCTGTAATCTAATTTTATCATCTACTCCTAAATTAATTAAATAATTCACAATTACACTTTGCCAGTTTATACTTCAGTAAAACGAGTAGTTAAAGCAGAATTTGAGAAAGGCTTCGAAATAATTTGGGAAGTAATCGCTATCTTACGATATATCCACAATTCCACATAAACGGAACCTAACTCTTTGAAGATAGAAATGAAGTACAAAGAGAAATATGTAAATAATTAAAAACTTCTCATTGAATACCGCGACAAACGATTTAAAACATTTGAATAAATTAAAACAAGTCACTTAAAATAATATCTTGAGAAGGTATAGATTGAATAACATAGAAAAGATTGGAATGTTTTAATTCAGGATAGAATGGAATGAAGTTTTGTTAATCCTAGCTCCCACTACATTTAATATTATCTCGTCATAGGAAATAAATGATAAATGTTTAAAGAAGACATATCTTTAATAATGAGGGCAGAGCCTCGGAAACCTTCTCTATCATCTCTTGGTATGAAATAATCTGGTAAGAAGGTGCCAGAGTTTTTGGTGGGATCTTGGTCTGTCATGTAGTGGATATAATTTTTTATTCATAATCTTGTGTTACTTGACTCTATATTGTGTAAAATTGGTGGTGTTTTATGTGATATAGTTTGTTTATTGTGCATAAGTGAAGCGAATGGAAAATAATGCCACGGACCATGAATTTTGAGATGCCAAAAAATTCCATGGAAGGTTCTAACAAGATGGCCACCATCTTGTTAGTTCATTGAAATTATATCAACAAACTTGTAATATTGATAATTACTTGACAATGACAGTAATAGTCTACTAGAAGACTGGTTGCCGAAAATGCAATAGAAGAAGAACTTGTAATACTATTAACTACTCAACAATGGCAGTAATAATCTAAAAGATTGGTTGCCAAAAATAAAGTTAAAAAAAAGAAGGTGCCAGGTATCCATCAAGTCTCACAAACATCTAAAATATATAGTTTAATTTTATTAATCAAACAATATAAATCTGTCCATTTTTATAAAACACTTCTACAATTCTGTTGAAAAATTTAATCCATGTTTGAAGGAATTAAAACTGTAACTGAAATATATTCAATTTATTTGATGGCAATGTAGTTCTGTAAATAAGACTTAGAAATAACATTTCTTAAAAAACAAACATTAAGTTAAACATTAATGATAATAAATAAATAAACATTGAAAAATAAAGGTTAATTAATATTGCACTTTCATTATTAGAATTGTTACTGTTATTTTAGGCACAACAATAAGTTGAAGGAGGAAAATCATGAATTTTAAATAAACCATGATGTGCTTTTATATCATACCCATTGAATGAGGGAGAGCGTGAATATTTTATTTTAATTTATTATATTTAATTTAGCATGTTTTAGAAAATGACTCAGTAATGTGTATGTTAATGGTTTTTTATTTTTGAAAGTAAATGTTAATACTACAACAAATGGTTTTTTATCAGGTGGGAATTTTCTATCAGCCTCCAGTTATGAAATTGAATGTTTTTTTTTTTTTTTCGAATTGACTACACTATTGACCAAGCAAGGTCTTAACAGCTTCACCGGACTACTAAGGCGAGCGCTTAAGGCACTCAGCCGATTTTCTTTTGACAACTAGCTCAAGAGTGCGCGGCACACCTCGGCTTTGGCTGTTGCCTGATACATGCAATTCAAGACCTATCTGAACTAACCTAAGCTGACTATTCATACCTATATGAGTTGTTGAAACATATATGTACCAAGCATACATACCTCAACAACTCTTATATATATTTCGTATCGGATAATATTCTAACTATTTCAGTTTGATAAGGGAAAAAGAAATAAAACCCTTCCACTTGCATGTGTAAGCGTGTATGCGTGCACGTGTGTGTGGAGGTGATATGTGTAATGTTGTCGCAGTGATGTAAGATTTTGCGTCACTGTATCGCGCGAGCAGCGTACTCAAGGGCTCCACGCCGAAGGAACGGACCTAGGCTTGAGCCGCTGCTGAAATTGAATGTGTTGACATTTCATGTTTTATTTATTTTAATGCACAAACTTAGCATATAATTTTTCTGTTACTTTATGTGTTTCAGAAAAATTCATACATATGTAATAATAATCGATACCATATCATATAATATGACAATTTTTACTGCATTATAACATCAGGGCTTGCATCTACATTGAACGGGGTGAGCATTACTGCACATGTGTACTGTGAAGAACTGAACATAATGATGGAGAAGCTGGCACATCTCCAACCAGCATTGGTCAATCGCTCGTGTCCGCTGCTCCTGCACGATAACGCGCGACCTCATACTGCACAGCAGACGGTCTCCAAGTTGCAAGAACTGGGGTTGGAAGTTGTCCGTCATCCGCCCTACTCACCAGACCTTGCGCCTACAGAGTACTACTTTTTCCAGAATTTGGATAACTCCTTGGCGGGAAAAAAATTCAATACCCGAGAGAGTACAAAATGCCTTTGAAGAATTCGTTGCCTCCCGTCCAGCTGATTTCTTTAAGAAGGGCATCAATAAACTTCTACTGCGTTGGCAAAGATGCATTGATTGCATGGGAGATTACTTCGATTAATACAAATAAAAAATACATGAAAAAAATTCATTTAAATTTTTTCATACAAAACGGCAATTTCATAGGTAAAGACCTAATATAATTTGCGGTTTTCTTGTCGCACTGAAAGGTAATTTACCGGATTTAAATCCGGTGCAGAATTTTACCCGCAGTGCGCACGGGCACTTAGGCCGATAATATGTACGGGATGCATCTGGTGTTGCAAGCATCCGTATACTTTACTAACCACATGAACCCATTATCAGGCGAACCACACACCTATTTGGTACCGTCGCGAAGGGACGCGTTATAGTACATATATAAAAATCATCAAAATAATTATCCGGTGAAGTTGTGAAGAAGACCTTGCCAAGTCAATAGCGTAATCAGTTCATGAAAAAAAAATCAAAATAATGGTTATAGGTTTAGTTAAAAATTGATATGTAGATGTGGTTGGGGTACAAGATCAGTTTTTGGGTGACGAAATGCACTGATCAACAGGTAATTACTGCTGAAGCATATTTACAAAAACAGTGCAACAGATTTTCATTGCCCCGGCAACCTTAGTCATAATGTCACAAGTTTCTATAATGTTGCCATCAGTAAGGACACGGAATTATATAATAAGTATCGATACCAACTTTACCCATGATCAAGTTTCGTATAGATTAAAGACTCGAACGAAATCTATGGATACTTTAAAATATCGAATAAAAAGTATTATATTTTTCTGTCTATCGTTAAAAAATTAGTTTAATAACCTATAAATCACAGTTTAATTTCAATGTTCAATTATTTAGACAATTCTAAATTTACATTCCTGAAACAGAGCATACATGTTATGGTTTAAAAGGCGGAAATCTATGTGAACGTTTTGAAAGAATGGTTAACCTTCTGATACTAATATACATTATAAAAACAGTCAGTACATTTAATATCATTATTTCTTCGATGTCAATAAAATATATGTGATAGTGATTGCAAGAAAGTATTTATTACCAAAATATATTAGATATAAAAGTGACACGATTATGAGTAATTCCCGCTGGCTTTTAACAGAGAAACGCTACTCTATCCAACTCTATCATTATGAAGATTACGTTACAATCCACTACATACTATAATAGTGGCAAGCTATGATGGCCGTTTTGACGTTTGTCCACTCATATAATTTCGTATAAATGAATAACTACGTGAGAAGGGGCAAATTACCATTATTTATTGTGGATAGTGGCGTGTAGTTCTAAAATTTATCGAATATATAATTTTAGGATAAAATTAATTTATATGTATATAACTTTTTCGTAAATAGATTGATATTTCACGTGCTGCCACCATAATTACTCAATGCATGTAAACAGTAATTAATGTAGTCACCAAGTTGTTTAAAATATACCTATAATATATTATAGATGTTGGTCACCTAGTTGTTCAGAAAGTTCAGCCTCTGTGAATTTGTTTTAATTACAGCTCGATAAAATTACTGGTGTGCAGTTATCTGATGTTGAATACAATACAGCCTACAAACGGCGACCGTCGCATTGTCGCGTCGGTGAGAGATTTTATCGACAGGTGTCGATGTTATACCGAACTGTTTTAATGTTCTCTTCTAGCCTAAATAATTGAATATCTTATGCATAAACTTACTAAGCCATGTTCTGTTATTGTAAATAATGACATTGATCTCCTTTATTTTACTTACAAAATTTGGTTCTGTAACTCGCTACATATTACACATATCACTTATATCCATCGCAGGTGATAGTAGGTAAACGGGATGAGGGGCATCGTTCTCGAAGCAAAGACCGGTCCGTGTTCTAGGTACCTATACTGCGGTTTGGTGCGCGGGTGGTGCGGCGTGTGGCGTCGCGCGGGTGCGCGTGGGCAGGGAGCCTCAGCAGCGCGGGCGGGGCGCGCTTTAGTCGCGCAGCGAGCGCTATATTGGATATACGTCGGGTGGCGACGCGCCAACCCGTCGCGTTTCAGTGTTGTGTCACAGCGGTGGGCCAGGTCGGTTTCGAGATTTCTTCGTTCCGACGAAAACAATGGCGCTCAATTCGGACGCTGAACAGAAATCGAACCTGGTCCTCCGCGTGGACCAGGATTCGGACTCGGTTTTACAGTCATTGTTCGACACAGTGCTTAAGCCGGATTCAAAACGGCCGCTACAGGTGCCTCTCCGTATGCGACAGCTTCCAAAGTCGTTCTTTAACCCGCCATCGACCGGTTCCAAGTCGCCATCTGTGTCTCACTCGCGAGAAAACTCGGCTGACTCGGCATTCGGTTCGTCGTCAGCGACTGGCGCCTCACCGGTGTCGCACTCTCGGGCACACTCGTCACCGGCGAGCTTGCAACAGACTTATGCTGCAGGACAACAAAACCAACAACCACCGTTGCATCATCAGCACAGTAAACAAAGATCGTATGATGTTGGTTCACATATTCCAGATGATCTCGGACCACTTCCGGCAGGCTGGGAACAGGCCCGTACTCCAGAAGGACAAATATATTATCTCAAGTAAGTATTTAATAAATAATAATATTGAATTTACTGTATGCCACTATTTTTAGAAGGTATTTTTTACTATATTTATGAATGTGTTTATTATCAATCATGTTTTATATAACACGTTTAAAAACATCTTAATAGTATTATATTTCATATTTTTAAATATCTCTCGTTAAAGTACATACATATTATAAATGCATAGTTGTCTTTGAAATCAAAGCATATAAGATATATAAAAAAACAGATATCTTACCAAAAAGATAAGGATTTGGATGACAAAACAAATATACAGTGAACAATATGTGTACATATTGATGTCAATAAAAGTAGTTTACAAAAATGTTAACAACTTATTTATTTAAGTATATCAATTTTGATGACTGTTCCACCAAGAAAAAGTAAATCTGTTAATACCATCAAACATCAATAAATAGTTCATGAACAACTATGGTTTCAGGCGATGAACGCATTGTTTTAGAAAGGTACGCGTGTGTACATCTGTGTAACTCGTTATTATTGAGGAAGCAATACAAACTCCTTCGTGTACGTGTTTTCTTGTGTGACGATATCTTTGTCTATATTGTATTTATATATTGCAAAGTAGTCTATGCTCTCTCTATAATGTTACTGTATGCTATATCGATCTTATTCAATTTATATTGAAATGAACTAATTTTTACTACATTACAAACATGACTCAGTTTTCGCTTTTGTTTCGTAGACGTTTAAAAAAAATTAACAACAAGTATTGAATGATGACCAGCGTAACTTGATCCTTGTCCACGTGATCATAATTTTTGGTAAAAGCAACCTGTAGTTTCATTTATCTTTTGGGGTAAACGTATTGTTATTATGTTGACTAAATGTATTTTGTTCTAAAATAATCTTTAACAAGATTTATAATTAACTGAACTTGCTTTTTAAGTTGGAAACCATTGTCGTCATTTACTATCTTATCGCGATACGTGTACCTGCCGTCAGTGTGTAATGATAAATACGATAAGGAACAGAAAATGATTCACAGCCACTGCAATATACTCGTATTATTATCATTATATTGTAGGTTCCTATCCTTTTTAGGTACCTACTTGTTCGTAATACTTTATTTACATATACTATATCAACATTTCACTTTATACAAATACGTGGGTAAATAACCATTCGCTTCTATCAATAGACTTCACTTTACACCGGGGTATTCTCAAACGCGTTTTCTTATTAAAAATTAATTGAAATTAAAAAGTGACATTATCAATATTATTAAAGTATGTACTTACAAGTTGTATCACAGATTTTGTAATATACTAGAATTACCCGCGATTTATATATAATATTTGACTCGGTTTGCCAATGTGCACGATGCAAATAGTCTTGGAGTTAATCGATGTTAGATATACAAACATCAATTTTTATATGTAACTATTGATATTTTCTTCAATTAAGAAGGAAGAGTAAAAAGGAGATCGTGTACAGTTTGAGTAAAGACCTCTGAATAATAATATCAAGTTCTATAAACTATGAAACTAAATAACAAAATTACGGAACCAGATATATACTCGTATTAATTACATATCACATAAAGGACGTATTAATAGATGAATACAATATTTTATAGTGTTTAATATTTACCAACTTTGTCAATTATTGTACTTGTATGATTTAATATTACATATGAATAGACATTGGCACGAATGCTCGTGAGCTGGTCGAGTACATTTGAAGTAATTATTGTCGATAATCGGTAATGGCTGCTCCCTAGACTGGCGCCGTTACCATTACGTTACAATTGTCGTGTTACGTTCATAGTTGCGTATTTATATAATAATTACCTAAAGTGATCTTCTATATTTGGATCAAGATATTTCATTTTATTATCTCGTGATTTATTGTGTAAATATATGTGATTGAGGCCAACTTCTAAATCAGTAAACTGTTAAACACTGCACACGGTGAAAACAAAATCCACAAAAAAATGCTAATTTAAGGAGACCACTACAAACTAACTCTCAAATTGTCTCAGATACTCACAGGTTTTAAGTTTCTACACGTGAATCGACATCTTTAATTTTGATATTTAAATTATTCAACATGACAGATGGAGTCAGTCATCCCTCATCCATATTTTGTATACAATATTAAGTTCTTTACATGTATGAAATATACAGTAAGGACATACGACTTACGTACTTACATACGACTTTTTCGTTTTAATAACGAGCAAAAAGCTGTGAACAGGTTTAGATTATTAATATATTATTTAAACTTGGTTCCCACACGAATTAAATATTCGAACATAGCTGATTAGTCACAAAAAAGAGACAACAAGGTCGAACGTTGCAATATTGCAGATATATAAAAACAAGGAAGGTTGCATTGATTAGATTTTCTAGAAATGATTGTGTAGAAATATATTGATATAACGTGGAATAGTTTTGGTTGATAATTTCAATTATTTTAAATATTAGTTTTTGCTTTGCATTGTATTTTTTTTTTCTATTGGAATTTATATTTACCATGGGAACCTTAATATGTCTATTTATTTACGTTACGTGTAGAAATAATACAATAGTTAATGAAATAAAAAGTTATAAGATAACTTGAACATTTAGCGTTTTAACATTCTAACTTATTTCTATATCGCTTCTTGCCTACGCGGAAGGCCTCCGAGTTATATCTGTGACGATACACTTCATAAGACGCTATAAAATATTGATATTTGGAATATCAAAGGTATTAATTTAGACAGGCAGCTGCTTGGCTCTACTTTCGATAACAGCACCGTCGCGTCGGCTCCAGGAGCATACCGCGATGGACCATTGCAAGCGGTGCGTCTCTTCCGTGTCGGTAAATAGACGTGCACGTCGTTTCTTAATTGCAAACTGAGGCCGATGCTTTATAAGTTCCATAACGTCCGTCGGCGTTCGTTGCGACTGCGAAATGTTTGCTTTAATTATTATTGGAATGGAGGGTAATTCTCTGTGGTTTTGTTCGCCTAGACTTGGCGTTGTTCCGAAATGGGTAGCGATGCAAATTGCCTTGGCGGGCGCCCAATCTGGCGCTATTAGGCCTTCACGCAGGAGATTTAATACGTCACACCTCTCTGTTGACTTCTAACCAGCACTTTTCTTTAATGAAAGCCTCATTTAATATTAATAACTATTAATATATATTGGAACGTCTTAATTATTTCTTAAGAGCAAATTGACAGGTCTAGTATTACTTAATTAGGTATTAATACTTATTCGCACAATTCATTGACATTAATACCATTAATTTAATACAATGCCAATGAAATATAATGTAGTTTAAAGAATTCTATGTAAAAGTGGAATCGTCATTTCGTAATTGTAGAGTATATACTTGTCTCGGAATAGACAATAATTGTCTAAACTCCAATTATCTACTGGCAAATACGTGAGACGAAAAATGTTTATAAAAAATAATCACACTGAAATAATTAAAATAACACTCTTCTCTTTCAGTCTTTTCCTTTTTTGTATAGTTTAATCTGAGTTATAAGCCCCGATGTAACTGTAATTATTACGATTTACTTTATTGTTTTGAGCTCTATTGTTGCTAATTTATGTCGTACTTTCGACAAAAATGTTTATCTTAAATAAGAAATAAATCTCTCAATATTTTTAGTCCATAGTAAAGCTATGTTGGCGCGAGTAGTGTGGCCAATGACTACATTATGATGTCAGCGCTATATGTAACCTGTACTTCACTCAAGCCCTTCGCATTTGTAACCAAGATATCTATTGCCTTCCAAATACAAAAAGGGCGTAATTTTTTTTAATTGTCAATCGCATTAGACATTTTCTACGTTAAAAAATATCCAAAGCTAATTGAAAATTTTTATGCGCTCTTTTGGCATATGTACATGTAAATGTTTCCTTTTCACTTATTACCGTCTCCCGACGCGACGGTTATTGTAAATGTCGATACAAAAAGCAAATTGACTAAGGAATGGGCAATATTTCCTTTTAAGTGTTGTCCTTTGAATCCCTAATAAGAGAAACTTCTTGCGCTGAATACAAAAGAAGCCCCATACGGAAAAGTTAGTTAAAGTTCATTCAACTGTTTACATACGGTGTATAATTATATGTATACTGCCACATTCTGTATTCTTTTGCAAATCATAAGCCAGCAAACGCCTTGTTTAAATGGAATTTGTACAGCTAGCCGTCAATGTCGCTACCGTATCAGTCTTACGAGTTAAAAAATAATTCCGTGATTTTGATGCCTAATAGCTAATGCTGATAATATATATACATGGTAGATAAGTTTTAAATAGAAACTTAAGGTTTTGTAACTATGAATTTTGATGCAAAATTAATCGTATCACATCATAGTGTAAGGCATAAAGCGATATAATTTACTGTAGCACCTACACGTACTCGGCACAGTGGGTGCTCATATGATATGTAGAAACGAATTTCGCATGTACAAAATATACGGAGAAAGGTGCGCGGATAACCTTTCCGACGACTTTGGCAAGGTCGTCGTCGGAGCAACCTACCGTACCACCACTGTGTAGACAATCGCTGATTGTCCTAGTTCCAAACTGCAATAGTGAAATAATAATTTTAAATAATATTGCTTGTGAACTTAAACTGATGATACTCCTTATATTCAAGAAGAGGTACATAATCACAAAAGTCAATTATAACTTTAATATCTATTAACTAGCTACTGCCAGTGACTTCGTCCGCGTGGAATAGTTACTTTGGGCTAACGCTAATTTTAACTTGCGACTTTGTTTACGTAGAAGGTGAACATATTTTTAAATAATATGTACGTTAACCCCGATTTTGAAACATCTTACGGCTTGAAACGGCTTAGCTTGATGATGTATATATAGCTTATAGCCTTCCTCGATAAATGTGCTATCTAACACAGACAATTTTTGATTTCAATTCGGACCATTAGTTTCTGAGATTAGCGCATTCAAGCAAACTCTTCAGCTTTATAATATTAGTATGGATTCAATATCACACTAAATTATTATCTTTTTATATTATTTTTTGCTTTATTCCTTAATTAATATGACTTCATTGTTTTGACAGTTCTTTATTTGAATTTTTCCGACCTTAAATGGGTGAGGTAAGAGTAAGAAGTTGCCTGACATGGTAATAAACTAAAAACACTTTTCTAAGAAGGGTATGTCTAAGTGGCAATAGGAACGGTAAGTGGACTTATCAGTATATTCACAGCGATAACATTAAACACAAGCACAGCTTAGTATCACCTTCCAAGAACTCGTTCGACGTCGTTGGCCAGTCCGCGTCCGTTCGGCACTCGATGTGACAGGTAGCTTTTGCCTAACGGCACCACGACAATACTTACAATTTTTAGGTTTAACCGTAACTAATGTAGTTAATACTTTCTCCTGGTATGTACTGAAATAAAATATATGGTAGAGCATTTGCGATTATCTTTTAAATTACGCGTAGGCAGGTAATTCTCTAAATTGACATAAGAAGAATTATCACAGACTCTTAAAATTTGGTCCTTGGTACATACCATTCCATTCATTGAAATGATATTATTCGTGTGATAAAATTGAATGTTGTAATAAATATTGTTATGCATTAATGTATATTAAATCCAATTTAGTTTTTATAAAGTGCATTTTGTTGACTTTAAAATTCTTAGAAAATAACCATTTAGAGAGTTGTAGCACGACTCGTGAGAATAATGTAATACACATTCATTTATTAACCACCTATTGTAGTTATCGCTAAATTATGAATCATAAAGCCCTGATATGTCTGACTATATAAGTACATTCTAGTGATCTAACATGGTCGTTGCATCAGACCTTACCTTTAGATTTACAATAACTAAAATGACTAGACCAATGAAAAATTATAACATACCTATATATGGAAATACGACATAAGTAGTTTATATTTAGACGAACAAATTATAGTTTTACAGTATCAAAACTAAATATTATGTTGTATTTTTATTCATACTGGCAAATACATTTTATGGGTAAAGAACACCGAGAAACATGAAAACCAGTTTTGTTTAGCCTTTTTATTTTTATTATTCCTTAATTTACTGTATGTACTATTCGCTCTGTTGAAAGGAGTAATTAAATACCTATAATTCAGTGAATAGAAATAAGTTGCCTTCATTGATTTTATTGATTCAATGAGAAATACGAAATGTATAATACCAAGTATGTGACGTGTTCTTACGTCTTTGTATATAACAGAACGATATCGTTGAATGTCAGCTGGCGAAGTCGTTCTGGAAAATAGACCTTAGTTTCGTGTGACAAGTAACATAATACAATGTTGCGCCTGAGTGGCAACAAGGTACTCAGTTTCCACGCTCTGATTACTGGATGTTGCCTTTAGACATCGTCTTTATCTCTACTGATCAGAAACAGCACAACAGGAGTACACTGAGAAATTTATTTGGTGTATTACTGCAGAACGATAGGGCGAGAGTAAAAGAGTGATTACACTAGGTACTTAGCATTAATGTTACGTTATTATTAGATTATGGGTTTGTGAAATATTACACTTTTAATGCCTTTTCCTTTGTTTAAACTGTTTTTAAATTCAACACACATTTTGCAGTTGATTCGTCTTTATTTAAAATGAAATCCTATTTGATATGTATCAATGTATTATATCTCATTATATTATTATGTGCGAAGTCCAGTAAAACTTGTAAACAATATGCAAAAGTTAAATAGATATAGTCATACAAACATGAGACAACGCTGTATTTATAAGAATATTTTTAAAAAACTAGTTTCATTTTTTTATACGTTTTATACCAACCTAATAATAATTACTGAATGCAAATTATGTAGTAATGTGATTTTAATGAAGCCCTTAATGTTTATTGTTAATTCATATTAATTTAACTAGATAATTTTTAAAATAAATGTTACATATTGAATAATTAAACTTTAATTTTTAACACTTCTCAAAATATTTCTCTATTTCTACTTAATAAGTACTTACTTACACATAGGTGTTTATTAGAAACATTTCGAGATGTGACAAATTCTTTAGTACGTAAGTACTTGAAACAAATGCATCTAATTTTACCGTGTTTAGTTTACATCTACCAACAAAAGGTGTATTCCACAGCGGTTCCTTCAAGGGCATATCTTTGTTCGTTCGTTGCGCTGCATTATCAAGTCTTGTGGACACAGTTGGCTCTCATCGGCTTGTGTCATCGGTTTTAATGTGCTTCCAATAATACTTGCTATGGTCAATAAAGCTGCCTGTTACCGATAAATAAAGAGACGGAGTATTCAGTCGGACCACACCGATCGGCCCACCGCATTTATTTGGTTGCATGATTGCATCACTGTTGATACCTATTTTAAGAAATATTGTTCTGGCATATTTTTTACTAGCTGTTGTTGCCCGCCCGCTTCGCAGGGTGATAAAAAGAATCCTATCTCCTATTCCATAACATGTCTAATCTACACATATGTATGTATACTGGATTTTGTTTTTATTGTATGCAAAAAATATCATAAACTTCAAATAGGACCTTTAGCGATGAGGTTATTAAAGATTAATAACGGTAAACATTAATTTATTTGAAATTATGCTTTAGCATTATTTATTTTTTTGCTATTTAAATATCGTTATAAAGTTATTCTATGTCCAATTTCACGCCATAATAGATTTCTGTATAAATTTTCATCAGAATCTGTCTAGCCGTTTGAATGATTGTAAGAAAAATATTCGAACAAACGTATTTTCACTAGCGGTGCCCGCATCTTCGTTCTCCCGAAAATAGTTTTGTTATATCAAAATGTGCTAACTGTTACTGATTTTATTTACCACTTTCATATTTAATGAGGAACTAGCAACCGCCCGCGACTTTGTCCGCGTTAAATTACTATATAAAAATTAAGAATCTATACTAAGCTGAAGAGTTTTATTGTTTGAATACACTAATCTCATATTATTTTTAAAAAAGTCACCTTCAACGTGAACTAAGTCGCGAGTTAAAGTTAGCGTTAGCCCAAAGTAAATATTCCACGCGGACGAAGTCGCAAGCAGAAGCTAGTAGTAAAATATAACCTAGCTCCACGTAGTGGCGAGTTATAGTTATAACCAGATTTTGCTCATTTTAATGTATATTTTTGGTATATCCCTCGAAAATAATATATTTTATTGGATGAAATGTATCCTATGTCCTTTGTCTACCCCTAAAAAACCTGTATGCAAAATTTTATGAAAATCGATTGAGTAGTTAAAGCGTGACAGCCAGCGTAACATACAAACTCACTTTAGCATTTATAATATTCGTTAGGATTAGGCTATTTCAAGAACTATATATCTTACATCGTATAATAACTACATACAATGAGTTTTCCTTTACTTTATTTTTATATTATAATTTTATCATTATTTGAGTTTATCGCGAATAGACAGACAGACAGACGCGGTAGGGCACTTTGTTTTATACTATGTAATGATATATAGCGTAGATAACACTTTAAAAAGTTTTCTACCAGCCAATGGAAATCTTGTCAAAATCGCTTCATATTATCACGGATAAACAATACTGTGAGATAAATATTATAAACAACGTGCGTTTGAGTTTTGGTAACTAGGAAATAACCATATATGGACTTACGAAGTTTTTTTTTGTTTTAAACAACTAACAAAGCAAGTTCAGCACAAATTATTTTGTTTGTGAGATGATATTGAACATTTAAGAAAAACAACGAAAAAAACATTCAAGTGTCAATATATATTTCATATTATAATAAACCCGCATGGTTTATTGAAAAAATATGCGCATAACTAATTCCATAATAATATTTTTTTTATATTTTCCTGTCCTTTGATTTTTTTCATCATTATAGTACACACAATTTTTTAAAGTAAACCTTGTACACAATTTATTTCAAATATCTTCTTATGAATGGTGACCAGACGACTCGAGTGCTTTGGAAGTTTTATTGTATGAAGAGGATCGTCATGCTTAATTGTAGGATCAAAAGGGGTCAAGTGTGTATATTGACAAGCGCCTTAGGGCCAACGTCATCCTCAAAAAGCAACCAACCTCGCTTGTATTACATTTAATATTTAATAATTGTTCTATTTAGTTCCAAGGGACTGGACATTTCGATTCAATTTTTGTCATTTTTAAAACTAAGCACATTATGATAGAAATCATAGAAACAAACTTATTCTCAGTTTGTCTATTTATCATATTATTTTGCGGTCTACTGTAGGTTTTAAATTTGAAACTCGAGCGCTGAGTTCAAGAGACCCGTCTTAATATATGATGTCCAAGTTTTTAATTTAATGTCAAAAGGCTATGTCAAAAATATGGTTTTATTAACTCTAAAGTATCCACTATCAGTTAACCTAGAATTATTTCATTTGGAAAGAAGGAAACTTAATTTAAGAAAAATGTGTAGTAATACGTCGTAATGATTATTTGAAATTATAATGTAACCATCGATTATTTTTTAACTACAGATTAATTTAATTTGGTATACACACATATAATAAACAAAGCAGAAAAAAATACATAAGTCTCTTATCATAACTCATTCACCTATTAAGGTAAAATTAATGACTTAAAAATAAAACTGGTTTCTAAAACTGGCACTAAGAAAACACAACACATACGAATGTTAAAACGCTTTTACCGGTTTCAAAGATATCTTCAACGTCAACGAGAAGAACTGACGAGAATGTCGCCGATGGATCTCTTTTTATACATATATTTTTTAACTACAGAAGAGATCGTACACCGAGGTTCATGATTATTTTAGTAGATTTACGAGAGGAAGTCATTTTCAGACCAAATAATACATAACGAAACACCCTACAAAGAGCTGCTTCACAATACAATCTGCTTGACATGGTTCTTGAACTATCTATCCAGTCAGTAATGAACTTTATGTTAGAAGTAGCTGATACCCGCGACTTTTTCTGCGTTATTTATTATCTTAACGATATATATATATATATATATATATATATATATATATCTTACCTATGGAAGAAAATCATAATAAATTTAAAGCAAAAATATAGATACTTTGCATACAGCAATCTCTTTAGTATTTTGTAGTGCTTAGAATCGTAGTATCTTCCAGTTTTAATAACTTTACATTAAATATCGTGATAATTCTTTGCTTAGACAAGAACCAAATATTGAAGAAGTAAAACAATGATCGAAACCTATTCAGTAGTATTTGCATAATGCGCGCTCAACGGCAGACCTGCCATTTTATTAATGATCTATTTCTATATTTTTGATTGTTCGTATGAAATCTAAAACATGAATAACTAATTTGTATTTATTTCGAGTAATGAAATCATAATGGTCGTTTAAACAATATAAACTTATGTGTCATATATCTATGAGCTGAATGCGAACAGGTAATAATTTTTACAAGTTAATATTTTCCCATTGTAACCATATTGTTGTGCTTTTATTACTCACGCGATGTCACAGCAAGGTACGGCTACACAGTAATGTGTGGCTGTGTTCTGCTTGTTGGTTGTTTCCTACCGTGTGTGCCTATATTGAATACTGATAAGTTTACTCATATTGCGCTGTAAATTGTTTTCAAACGGTCATATTCTAAGGATTTTGTTAAACAGGTATATGTCATTTTACGGATTATATATATTGTACTGGGAATTGAGTCGACGATTTTACGTTTACAAGTATGAAATAAGAGTATTACGAAGCCATTTATTTAAAGTAATGGCGTAATAATGTGTTTATTGCGTCCTGTATTGTGTTCAATGTGCATATTAGGTAAAGGAATCGTTAGTTTTTTCACAAATAGTCTCCAAGTTTTAAGGAAATCGGATTTTTGGCGGAATCTTAGTCTGTCATGTAGTGGCTTATATATTTTATTCATAGTGTTGTGTTATTTGACTCTATATTTCGTAGTATTGGTGGCATTTTACGCAATATAGTTAGGTTATTGTGCATTAGTGAAGTAGATTGAAAATAATACAACGGAGCATGAATTCCGAGATGCCACAAAAACTCCCTGGAAAGTTCTAACAAAGGAGGCCACCATCTTGTTAGAATATTGTAATTATCGTAAGACACTTGTAATATTACTACCTATAATCAACAGTGACAGTAATAATCTGGAAGATAGGTTGTCAAAAATAAAATAAATAAACACTATAACTGTGAATGTGGCTTTCTTTGTTTGTTTGTTAGAATTTCCCGCCTGAAATACTCATCCGATTATCTGATCATCATGAAATTTAGCATACACGTTATCAAGGATACAGAAGGACACATAGGGTATTTTTTATATAAAAAAAATCGTGTTCCTGAGGGATGGGTCAAATCTAAAATTACGGGCGAATAAAATATAAAATAAAACTACATGGTTTGCAGTATTTGATGATGTTAAATACTGTAGAAAAATGTGTTTACCTGTTCTGACAATTTAGATACATTATTAAAAGGAGTATGTTCGATTAACTACGGGATAACTGCAGTTCCCTATACACCGACACAGGTACTTGGTGACTGATCTTGAACTTAAGGGTAACGTCTACCTAGGGAGCACCAGAAAAATGCATTACTCTTTTATTAATTTTAATTTTAATTTATTACTATATTTTCTTTTATCGGAAACTCGTAATAAGATTCGATGCCATGTCGATCGACTGTAGAAACCATTATGATCTCGTATGTTCATATAATCACTTATTTCTCCATACTACCGACTACTAAAGTGGATTTCGCGTGGATTGAAGTGTTTATTGGAAACGTTATCAGAGTTTCTCGAATGAGTTACATTTCCATTGTTAAGAATTTTATCTTTAAATCTTATTTCATATTGCAGTATATTTCTATTGCAATCGTTTAATGAAGAAATCCATAAAACAAAATAACTTGTGATTCCGTACCATTTAAAGCTTAAGAACTGACCGTTCTGTACCATAATTATAACGTATATGATCGTGCATTTTTGCGTAAATATTTCGATATTAATGTAAAGATACAGTACATTGTATCCAAATTTTATCATGTTAGTTTATTTACCTTAAGAACTGCTACGAACATAAAGAGATGCATGCGTCTTCTAGAAATAAGAGGTACGTGGATTGGTAGTTGTGGACGGGACGTTAGTACGGGGCTGGGTTAGCGTCGTCGGCGGCGGCGCCTCGTGCCCGTCGTGTTTACGTCTAATTTTGGCGCGAGCGCCGCGACGTCCGCCCCCGCGCCTCCCGCGCGCTTCCCATTGAACACGCTGCGCCGCACCGCGCCGCGCCGCCGATACGCGTGTGGTTATTTCGGCATACCCAAGGCGTCACGTTGACGCCACGGAATATCCTCACTCACTCAAGTACTTGACAGTATGCATACGAAGAAACACTTCTTCGCATTAAGATAGGTTGAAACATTGATAATTACCATCACGTGAAATGGTTATTCTTGAAATGATAATGGTTAAAACGTCCGATCGTTTATGATGCAATGAACAGTTACTAATATCATAAAAGTAACACTATTGTATGCCTATAACCGGGACGCTGCATGAATATCGTTCAATTCTTTGATCAGATGTATAATCTATCCTAACTCTATCTTAAGATCTCATTATGAACTCTTTCTGAGGGTCCTGATTTAAAATGCATAATTCTTCGTAAATAGTTACTTTTGTAAATTATTTGTGACAATGTCCAACAAATAAAGCATTCAACAGACATACCAAGAAATTAAAAATCACATTTTGTTTTTCGATTCATTCTTGTGTATAATCCTCTCTGTTGAGTGTACCTATATAAAGTGATGCTAATTTCTCGACAGTGCGGCGGTAGAATTTACAAGATATAAGGTTTTTTTTTTCAGTATATGTTATGTTGATGATTATCTGCTTTCTAAATATCACCCCATATGGACTATATATCACTATTATTAGTTTTTATTTATATGGATTTAGTTGCAACGTTTTTACATCAGTTTATATAACATTTGGATTTTGATTATGTTTATCTAATGTATTGAGTTTATATTTACATATAATAGTAGACGACTTGGTGCCTTTATTTTTTGAGTTACAAATGTAATGTAATATTGTTCCAAAAATTGTCCTAACTATAATATTTTATATTCGAAAGTGAGTTTGTTTGTTTGTTACACTTTCACGTCTTAACTAATCAACCAATCATTGTGAAAATTTACGTGATATCTCAGGAGTATAAAAAGAACATAGCGCCACCTTTCATACAGAAATAAATGTAATCTTTGAAGCGAAGTTACGGGCAAAGGTTAGTCTGGTCAACAGAGAACATAATACACGAATTGTATTATTTCACAAGAGAGCAAAATCATTACATATTATGAAAAAGTCCCCCGTCGCGACTGTCTATTCTAGTTCTACTAGTTCGGTGAAGCTGTTAAGGCTTCGCCAGACAAATAAATAGCGTTAGTCAGTTCGAAAAAAAAAGCGTCTGTCTGTCTGTTCGCGATAAACTCAAAAACTACTGAGCGGATTTTCATGCGGTTTTCATTAATAGATTGACGAGGAAGGTTTAGGTGAAGGTATCAAGATTTTTTGTAAATTGATTGAAATATAACGATGATTGTTGGAAGTATGGAAAAAGTCGACCCGCCTGGGAGCTTTCTTCGAAAACGAAAACGCTGCCTAATCCTTTTGAGATATAACAAAACAATTGAGATAATAAACAAAGCAGACGAAGTCGCGGGAATCAGCTATTAATAGATAATAGTGAATTCGGTATATGTCGCCCGACGTATAAAGAAAATGAGATCGAGTGATACACCGTACTTTTCATTACTCTCTATTTATGAAGAAAACAAATGACCGTTGTTTTTAGAAACAACTCATGAATATATTTATTTATATCAAACTAGTTTCTGTTGGCAGCTTTGCTCGCGTTACGTTTTACCAAAGTTAAACTACAGAACCGATTTTCACTAGATTTGACTACAATTAGTTTATGATATTATAGCTCACCTTTTTACTTATAATATCACTAGCCGTCACGGCGGACGTTGTCCCACCCTGATAATAAAAAAACCTTGAAGTTGCTGTCGCTGACTTTTTTGTAGGCATTGTCAAGCTATACAACTTTTCTCTAGAACTCAATCATATATCTCTCATCGTTAAGGCAGCGTTCGTAAGAAACATTTTCGTTCGACCGTTTTTTCTCCGATTTTGCAAATCCGACTACCACATAATCGGGTCAATGTATAGCCTGTGACACTCATACATAAATGTGGCTTACTATTGGTAAAAGAATTTTAAAAATCGGCTTAGTAGATCCAGAGATTACGCCTTACAACGTCATAAACTCACAAACTTTACCTCTTTATAATATTACTAGTCTCTGCCCGCGACTTTGTCCTCGTGGAATAGTTACTTTGGACTAACGTCTAACACGCAGTGGAAGCTCTCAAGAGGAAAAAAAACCCGATTTTGGAACATCCTTCATTGGTGCTCCGCTCCTATTGGTCTTAGCCCGATGATATACAGCCTATGACCTTCCTCGATAAATAAGCTATATAACACTGAAAGAATTTTTCAAATCGGATCAGTAGCTCTTGAGATTACCCCCTACAACGTCACAAATTTTACCTCTTTATGATATTAGTATAGATTGACAATAAGTGGCTAAATAATATAAAATCGCATAAATAAATTAAAATTTCAAAAAAGTTTTAAAATTATAGTAGTCTTTAGTGATAATTTGTTTATGTCAAATTTAATTGGGTTTGGTCAGTGCACCAAACTCCATGCACCAAGCGGCGTTTTTTCTCTTCAGAGTTAACGAGCCCATGTCTGTCCATGTCGTGTGATGTTACCGCGCTGGCCTTGGATGCTGCGGGGCGCTTCTATTTCTCGGAATCGTCCCGGGGCTACGTTCCCCTTGCCTCTTGTGCCCACCTTTGCTGTCAAGACTTGCTTAAAAAAGATATGGCTATAAGTATTACTACATAATTGATCGATTATCGATACTCCGGTATTTTGGTCTGTTTTGAAAAATAAGCAGTTCATTAATCGGTACATATTATTGATTGTTGATTTTCTTCTAAACATTTTCAAAGTAACTAAAGTAATTAGTTTAGTGAATTTAATTTTGAAGTGAAAATTTCTTTAGGCGCGTTGAACGGTATTTTTTTGGCAGGAAATAAATTTATAATTTCACGTCATGACATGCTAGTAAGCGTAACCGACTGAATTGCGCTTGCGCGGCTTGCGTCAGACTAGCGACTGTGTACATGTAATATTGATATTTTGTATTGAAATTGTGTAGCCGATCGATTATTTGATGCATTAATAAACTGTATAAGAAAGTTTATAATCATTATTCGAGGTGTCATAGCTGTGGAAACCACACTAATGATAATGATTTCATTTTAAATACGTGTCATATAGAGATAGATAAAAAATAAAATAAAATGCTCATAACCAAGTATTGCCCGGGACATAACTTTATTCATTACTGTATGGCAATTACTGTAAATTAAAAAAAAATCTTTTAGTGATTATTCATATCTTCAAAATCCTGAATACTTTGATAAAATAACTGAATAATAAAAAAAAACTAAAAAGAGTGTACTATCAATAAAATAATTTCTAGCTTATTTATTTTCGATTTTAACAATATGCATAACTTGTAATTGAACATTTTCTATCAAAATATAATTTTTTAAAGTACTCTTACCAGGTATTCATATTTCTATCTTTCATATTAAATTTAATAATAACTTGTACTAAGCACATATAATACTTTACCTGTCAGAACCGATCACTTTGCTTATTGTGTTAAAAAACGTCTGCTTGTTTATGAAACGCAAGACGCACTAGTATTTTCATGTTTTTGAGTGACATGGCTACTAGCTATATACTTCGTATGCTTTCTCTAATTGATGCTAATGACAGAATGCGCATTACGTAACAGATGTATTAACTAAACGATTCTTATTATTTTTTCATTCGACTACCGAGTAACTCGGTTTTATCAATAAGATTGCAGGCAATAATTCACCTTACAGTCTAACTGCCTTATAATGGTCCATTTTCACGGAGCATGCAGGAAGCAAATTCGCTGCGGTTTATTCCAGTACCAAGTCAGCCAGCGATGAGATTTTAATGAAAAATGTTACTTGTACTCAATAATAATATTGATTAGGTTTATGCTATTAGTTACTAGTTTTTATCGACCATCACTTAATATGAAACTATAAAAAAATCATGACATAATAGTAAGCTTAGAACAGTCGTTACGAGAATTATTTAATGTAAATGTTTTGATTCATAACGGAGTGAAGTCGAAGAATGTGTAAACTAAATGAAAACCGCATGACAGTTGTGACGAATAATAATTAGATACGAAATAAAGTTTAATTATCATTACACAATATAAAGAGAGTTAAGAGTTATTTAAACCAAAATATGTGTATATTTTGTTATAGTATATATAAACAAATATAACCCATAACTTCCTCCTAGTCGTAAAATACTTATTTTCATACACTTTCGATTGATTATTGGTAAAAACAAATAATATAATGGCATTATTGCAGTAGTATTGGTAAAAATATTTTTTGTGCACTTCTCACAAGATCATTCAGAAAATGTTATTAAGAAAAAAAAACAGTTTAAATGTATATCTTATCTGTTCATGGCCTCAATTTCTTTTTATCGACAAATAGGAGCAGTCGTAACAAGGCATCACTAGCCGCTGTCAGTTCACGGTGCGCTCTTTTTATTTCTGTACACCTGAGTTGCCAGTAACAAAGGGATTGATTTTTTTCTCTCGGATACGCCCCGGCCTTTGAGCGCTACGCCGCATTTCTCGGTACCGGCGCCGATCATTCAGTAATCTTCGATAACCTGGCGATAACGTGCCGTGAACTGTGCCAGCGAGCGAAAAACATAACAAAAAATGAATTGATCATTCTATAATTACTTTCATATATAATTGTAGGGCTTTTATATGTATGTAGGTTGTATAAATTATAAGCAGTGTATTTGCAATATTGTCAAGAGTTTTTAGGTTGTAAACAAAGATTAAAATTTTCAGTAAAATAATATTACAAATCTTATTACACCATCTTTTAGTCATTGAACAAAGGTTACAGACACAGACAGCTGTTTGGTTACTTGAAATATATTATAGCAGCGCGTTCGTTGGTGTTTTATTATAACAAAAATGATTTCAACCTTGAAGTGTGACTTTACTAACTAGGACGTATATTTTGTACAGCGCCAGTGACATTTTACTCTTCGAAGCCAAGATGCCTGAACTCCCTTCTCGACTTTATTATTTCGTAACTTACGCGTTGTTGCAATGTCCTAGATTTTGATCACGAAGTTTAAACATTATTAAACACCAGTATCTATCTACTGGTACTTTTATATTATTATTTCATTTCCATATCCGTGCCATGTTTTACTTTTAATGCGTAAAATAACTTGTATTATAATATAAACATTAAACAAGTTATGTAAAAGTAAAAATTAACTTGCTAAATAAAATTTTGTTCCGTTAGACTATATGTGTATTTATGTTGACATTTTAAGTTTCAACAAAGAGTTCATGACATTTTACGATTCTGATTCTATTAGTGACACGTTTGGGTAAAATATATTGATAACTAGTTGGTGCCCGATATTTCGATCTCTTGAAAATAATTTTGTTGTTTCATGGGAACTACATGTCTCGTTTGAATTAATTGTAGGTTTTTTTATTACTTTAAACTTCTGCGTCAGCGTCGTTTGTCTTAACCATATATTTTATGTACAAAGAAGAAAACATAAGCACCATACCGCTTGCCTCACTATTCTGCGGCTTGCAAAACCACATCACTGAACGGGAAAAGCTTATAAAAGTCTGTAGTTTTTTGAAACTATAATTATTTAACTTAAATTTGATTATTTTTACTTTGCTTTTATGGAGACGTGTAATAATATGTTAGTACATAATAATATGGAAAGTTTTGTATCTGCTAGTAAAAGTCTTGTCAAAATCGGTTCACTCATTTCGGAGATTAACAACAACATACACTTCAATTTTGTTTATAGATTCCTTGAAACGGTTTTGTTGAGATTTACCTGTCGGGTTTATTTATCCTGTCGTTTGAATGGCGATATATATGTGGCGCAGAAGGGTTCAAGGACCGCAAAGTCATTTAGTAGCCAGGTATACGAGCTACTCGCTCGAGGCGCTTCAACTCTCCGGTTGCGTGTGGGAAATAGCTTTCGTCCTGTGTCCAGCCGTCTAGCGTGTCCTATCATGAATGAGATCCATTTAATATACTCATTTTGGTTGTGAATTTAATACCTTGTACCTTTTATAATTTTCTTATGAAAGTTTACTGATGTCTTACAAAAATAACGGGAAACAAAGTTGATGAAGTTATAATTATAAAATTCTACTGCATCTTCGGGTTCGATATCCTAAATATAAAATTTGTGTCAAATAAATTGAATCGAAAATGGGTAACCCTGGAGTACGGTATGCGATTACAGTTTTTATTTTAAGACCCTAGATTTTTGAAATTTTATGCGACAAAAAGTGAAATATAGAGTTGATTTAGTTGTTTGGTGAGAAGCTTGTTCCTATTTGTTTGGTTTACATTGCAAAAACATATTAGCTTAATGTCTATTTTGTTCGCTTGAACAGCTCGTTTGTATGAACCGTATTTTGTACGAATATAGAATAATAACATATACTAGTATCGAATAGGTTCTCTCATGAACAGTTATTTCGTCCATTAGAATATCTAGTTGAGAATCAAGAACTGATTTTGACTTTCCGGACGTTACTGTTTGCTTGATACATTTTATACGTAGTTCCGGCCTTTTTAACTCTTGATTTTGGTATTATTATTTACTTATTTTGTTAATCAATGTTTGTTATTATGTAGTTGATAGTAATAAGGTGATATTGGCACAGTGCATGCGGGTCTATTTCGTCGCATACTTAGAACGTGCAACGGGCGGTCTGGAGCTAATAACTCAACAGAAGACGGAGTAGCTTAGAAACTACGTTACCTAAAAACCAAATCGGCTGAGTGCCTTAAGCGCTCGCCTTAGTAGTCCGGTGAAGCTGTAAAGACCTTGCCAGGTCAATAGCATAGTCAGTTCGAAAAAAAAACTTAGAAACTAAATTTCAGGAAAAAACGATGCAAATCGTTGCCCAGTAACACAAATAATTTAACGTTACCCGCTCTCTAATAAAAGTCTACTAGGAATGTTTGACTGTATAGTGGCTTTTATATGTTATTTATAATCTTATATTATTTGACTCTGTATTTTGTAGTATTGGTGCCATTTTACGTAATATAGTCAGTTATCGTGCACAAGTGAAGTGGATGAGAAATCATACTACGGAACATGAATTCTAAGAAGCAACTCCCTGTCTAAACAAGGGGCCAACATAATTAGAACATTGAAATTGTCACAAGAGACTTGAATAGTATTTTATTACCTACTCAACAATCTAGAAATCTAGAAAAATGTTTGCCAGTAATAAAACTAAAAAAAAGTCTAATAAATACGTGCTTTTATGTGACCCGCGCTCCAGTGACAGTCTTCGACAAACGTAAAATTACGTATCCTGCATTCGATGAGTTAATATGAATAAAGTGTCTGTGTCTATGCTCCGTATTAAAACCGCTCCATTCTTGTATGAATATTTTGAATATTTCATTTAAATTATTTCTGTGCAAGTGTATATAATATTCATGAAATTAAACTATGCCAGAGAACATGTCTGGTACGGTTAACTGTTCGTCACCCGCCTAATTCTAGTTCCGGTGCCTCAGTGACAACTAGCTAGGTGCCACGCATGTGACCATTAGAACTTCCTGTATGCTTCCGCAGAGAACGGCCCCGCTTCCACGACCTGCCTGATGTCTGCCATATTATGAATGGGTTGTGCACACTGCACAATTAATTACTTCGTGCCAGACTGGCTTCCGGTGTCGTTGGACATGTTCTTTTTTCACTGATTAACGTTTAATTATATGGCACAGTTTCCCCACACATGACTCGTAATGAGTCAGTCGCATTTGTTGAACATTGCCGTTTCATATAGTTTAATACAGGTGTGAAGTGAAAGTCCTATACTTATCTCAAGTGTTTTTTACAGTCGTATAGTTTTCATTTATTTTTGGTATTGATATATCAAATATTAATAAAGGCTTGTCTCCTTGTATAGCAGTATCCTCATCTGATACATAAGTTCAGTATAAAATTAAGGAAGAGAATAAGAACATTAACTAAGCATAACCGTTGCATTACTACATGTTATGACAATTTAATATTGCTAATTTAATAAGCTGATTCATAAGGAAGGTTTAGGTATATAATGTATCAAGTTTTTTTTTTTAAGTGAAACTTCTTTATCGACGTAGGGAGGAATTTTAGAGCATGTAAAAACGTATGTAACGTTTTTCGGTTACGCGCCGTCTTAATTTCTGTACATTTTTCCGTTACGCGCCATGTTTATTTCTAAAGGTGCGCTCACAATGATCAGATTCCGTTTTTTTTTTGTAAAGGTGCGCTCACAATGATCAGATTCCGTTTTTTTTTTCTGTAAAGTTGTAGATCATTTTTCGAAAAATGATGTCATAAAGAAGTTTCACTTCTTACGTGTGTACACTGATACACGTACGTATTTTTTATTATCAGGGCGGAACAACGTCCGCCGGTTGCGTTAATATTTTTCTGTAAACGCGTCCGCGTTGTGCCCACATATGACAAAAATTTTTGCTACACGCTTCATGGGTATAAAAGGCGTAAAATGATATTAATGTAAATAATGTATATATTCCTTTTCAATATCAAACATACTTTTGTCATGAGCATAATTTAGGTCACATTTTATATACGTTTAATTTTTTTTATATCACTCACCTAATTCGATACTAATGATGCATTCACAGTTGCATGACTGAAGAGACTGCATTTTAAATCTTTGTAGCATATGACGTAAGGACAGCTATATAAAAGTGATGATTAGCGAAGACTAAATCGAGGTAAACCGAGGATAGGAAACTGACGCGTCTTGGGAGAAGCCTGCGCTCAGCGAACTGAAACTAACTGATGACGAATGTACACAAAGATTTGTTTTAAGCTAGTCTAAGAATAGACCACGAATGACGCAGTTAGCTTTATTAGTTCCCTTTACATGGTTTACAAAGCGACTTAATGAACAGAGTTAACGAAATTAATATATAAAAATCTCTTCGTAATGATTTTTATAAATGTTTCTTTGAACAGTTCTAACTTAAATTCTAGTGGAAGGATTTTAATGAATTTTTAATGCTCTTTATGATTCCAAAAATTGTATTATTAAATTTAAGAAATAGTACCCATTGACACTGGCGCTGGCCGTGAAATCATTTGGTATGTATTTTATAAAATGTGCTTTTGTATGAATTGTTTATCCATCAACCGGCTGGATAGGTTCTATTTGGCATAGTAATAGACTTTGCCGTGGAATAGGACATTAGGCTATCTAGTTATTGTGTCGATATAATAGAAAATTAAACTATTTATTACTTCAGTTCAATTTAAATATACATTGTTAAATTACATTGTTAATGTAAACATATTTTTTATTGTTTAATGGTCTCATTGATAAAGTCGAATGTGATATTTGTGAAATTTTCTTTGATAAAATATAATTAAAATATGCCGAAAAATGGGAAAACCGTAAGTACTTCTCTCTGTATATTCATCAACCATGCTCAAAGGTGTGCCTTAAAATAGGATATTTTTTGACCATTAAAACCTACGAGCGGCGACTAGTATTTTATAAATATTTTTATTTTATTTTATTTATTCCTTACCTTCATGTAAAATTATAATTGTATAGTCACAGTAAAAGGTAAAAGGTTTGGTATTATATCTTTTGGGTGTACTTAGTCTAAATTTAGAAATGAATGAAATTTACCAACTTATCATTCCAATATGCAGTATATTTATCTATATCAGAAAACCTTTTATTGTTTATACTTTTATGGGAAAATATTACGACACCTAATTTACTTGTAAAAATGTAATCTAAAGAAGTCATTAATAACAAATATACTTTTAAGTGTTATAAGTTCTTATTAAGTATATTTACATACGTATAAGTGCAGTTTTTGGAAGGAATACAGATAAGGTGTGCCTTCGACCCGGACGATAAGAGTCAACAGCGATCCAATTCGACTGAGTCAAATGTGGTTCAGATCATGACGCCATTATCCTTGTTCTATAATATGTGAATGGAAATTCATTCTTAATATAACTATTGTTATTAGCAATTAATCTTTAGTTATATTTTAAAGCTATAGGTGATATTATTTATTAGATATTTTTTTCATTTAGAAAATAATTATTACACGTGAATAATAATTATCACCTTTACAGGTAAATAAAAAAAAAATAATCGTTCTGAATTCATACACACGTATGTGGTTAGTGAGAACAGTACTTGTCCCAATAGATTAAAAGGATGCTATGTCCATTTCTGTACCCCTGAAAACATGTATCCATAATTTCATGATAATCGGTGTGAAATGCTGACAAACAAATGAACACATTTGCATTATATTTAGGACTGTAAATTAACTTTCCGTAATCACTACATATTATAAAACAAAACAAAACAAAGTTCGCTGCGTCGTCTGTCTGTCTGATCGCGGTAAACTCAAAAACTACTGAGCGGATTTTTATGCGATTTTCATTAATAGATAGAGTGATTCACGAGGAAGTTTTAGATATATAATTTCCCGAGATTTTTTGGTAAATTGGTTACAATATAACGATAATTGTTGGAAGTGTCGGAAAAAGTCAAGCCGCCTGGGAGTTTTCGTCAAAAACGCTGCCTTTGAGATATAACAAAACAACTGAGATAATAAACCACGCAGACGAAGTCGTGGGCATTAGCTAATAAATTATAAAGCAATGTTGATATTTATTTTTTATCTATGTTAATTTATATATACAAAACCACAGTTTTATTTACTGCTCATATAAATAAATAATCTTTCGCGAATAATAATAATACACTGATAAATGTAATAGGCCTTGCTCTTTCTCTATTACTGGTACTTCAAGAGCATCACCCAATCGTTACAGGCTACAAGATGTTTACATTCATCAACATGTGATAGTGCCACCAATTTGAATGATAACAGTTGTTAGTAAATGCTGATAGTTGAACTAACGTAATTAGATTCGACACATCGTTGTCTTACCGGTTCTGTATTTCCAATAACATAAAAAGGAAATAAATCCGAAGACATAATGCAAAAAAAAGGATGTTAGTCTCGGAAAATAAAGATTTTAAATCATAGTAATATACACATCATATCCTTTTTGATAATGCAGTAAATAAGCTGTAATTATAAGTTAGCGATACTGTTTAACTTTTATATGTAAGCCGAAATTATTGCTTTTATGTTACATGTGATATCTTTGGAGGTGGTAAAGCCACGCAGAAGCTATTACTGGCTTCAGCATGAATGGGTTGGTTTGCCCGGGGTAGTAAGTACCACCGTCAATGAAAACCGACGTGCAGGTAACAGTGCTTGCATTGTTGCGTTTCTTTCGGTCAGTGAGAGCGCCGGAGGCCCACCGTCCTCCCCTCCCCTCTCCTCTCCCCCTCCCTCCCCTTCCCCCAAACACACGCTGGCAACGCACTTTCGACTCCCCTGGTGTTGTTAGTGTCTATGAACGGTGGTGATCACTTAACATCAGGTTCACACCTGTTCGTTTGCCAGCTACGACATAAAAAAAATGTTTCTTTGGACTATGACGTATACGACACTGTTCCTTATCAATACATACTATAAATTCATTGAACAGATACTGAGAATATATTATTATTCCATTGTCATTCTATTATTTTATTACATACTTTAGGGATTAATTTGGTATATGTAACAAAGTACTTATCTCTTGTTATCACAGGCTTTGAGAGGTTACAGCAGACGAGAAAGAAGTAATTAAGGTAGAAAAACAAATGAAATAAATAATAAAGCAACGATTAACATTAACTATATTGTTAGCCGCGGCTACCTACCGCTAGTACCTATTATATAAAAAACAAATTCTGACTAACGATAGTACAATGCACTGCTGACATTAATAATATTAAATTAGGTTACTAGGTTTTTATGAACTACGGTAACAATTGTTGTATTTATATTAAGAATTATAGTTATTTCATTTTACTGTTTTATTTCGGTTTCCTTTCTTATGTAGTAAACTAGCGGACCCCGCAGACGCTGTCCCGCCCTGATTATAAAGAAATTCTGGACAAATTATACACCAAAACGTTCCTCATGAATCACATTATCCACTGGTGAAAACCGCATAAAGATACATTCAGTAGTTTTTGAGTTTATCGCGAACAGACAGACAGACGGACGCGGTAGGGGACTTTGTTTTATGATATGTAATGATACTAATGCAACAAGTATAATATACAACAGTTCCTTTTTTTTTAATTCAACCTTTAAGGGGATTGTAAAATAGGATAAAATGAGTATTTCTTGGCTATTAAATTAGTTATTAAACATTGGTATACTATATTTATATCATTTTATTGGGGCTAATGTTAGTCGTGTCCGCAGAAACTATACCTCTCATTCCCCTGCATGTGTTCCCCTGGTGGTGCTAAAGAATGACAAATTTTTGGCCTCTGCACTGTTTGTTCCACATAAACTAAACCACGCAGCGACAACTAGAGTAAGCAATCAATCGAAGTTAATAAAATATGGAGACTCTATTTGGCCATGCGATTAAATAAATAGCGGAACAAGTGTTGTAACAAAAATTAAATTACTGCTCAAATATTAATTTTACATGGTAGTACCTAGTGAATAAACCTTGTCATGAATAAATCGGTGTTTTGTAAATATACATATTATTTTTTTACAAAACTGGATTCTTCCTAACAAATTAGACGTCGTAAACCGTAGTTCAAAGGGGTAACACATTTTTATTTATGTTATATTATAGCAACCGGAACGTATTATCTCGTTACTTTCTAAAGTTAGATGAAAAAAACATGTTGTTAACCTCTGGCAGCGAGAGGCAAGCCACGGAGTGGCAAGGCCGACTGGTCGCCGCGCCACGCCGTGCCGCGTGCTGCCTGTTGTCGTTCGCCTCGCTCGCGCCCGGTTCCTACCAACCGCACTGCGTCAGTGCGTACGCACTGGTAGTAAATAATATCATCTAACTCTCTCGAGCACATAACCATCTCAGCTGCACACATTTGTAAAATAAATAAAACATTAATACCGTAGAATCCTTTTATCTTAAACATATTCAGAATATTGTCGAAGTATTTTTATACAATTTTTTTTATAAACAGGTACCTAGGTATCTCATTTGTGTTTCACATAAAATTTGTCTTGAAAATAAATCCTATAATAAATTGTATAAATGAGATTCGTGTAGCTGCAAAATGAATAGATTTATAGTTTCCTGTTTCGCGCATTAAGATCTTTATTACATAGTTTAGTTTGAAAACAAAAGTATTGCACGTTGTCGAGGCGCCACGCCACGCGCGGCAGTTCCCGTCCACGACAAGGAAAACAACCGATTGATTTAATGTCAGCTACATCAAAAGTTCACGCTGTTATTTTATGGCTGGCAGCAAGATTTTATTCTAAATTTTAAACATTTTCTTTTAAAGTTATCATATATAACAATTATCTTATTTACGTCAAACATCATTAAGTATATCGAAACAATTACCTATTTTACAACTCTTTGAATCACAATATAAAATAAGGCTAACTACACTTTTAATCTTTTTAACTACGTACAAATTCAATTTGTTTAGTAAATACGATAAAATCCACAGCCTGGGAAACTATTAAGAATAACCGTCGTAATATTAAACGAAGCTGGCTTTAGTACAATGGTGTGCTCTCTTTGTAATTTGGCTATCATTATATGTTCATAATATAATTTGCCAGGGACTGTTAGTATATATACGTCGACGCTGTGGTGCGATGACGCAGTAATGTACAACATCTTCGGATTCAAAGTTCATATAGGAATTCAAATAGCATGTACTCCTGCTGTGCTCTGGAAAGTTTGTTTTTAACCGTGCCCAAACATCATTAATATACAAATAAAATGATATGAACTACCGGATAGATTTCTATCAATTTTTAAAATTTTACTTCTTAAGCACTTGGTCCTTATCTAAAAAATGATATGATAGCTTTAATATAAAGTTTTAAGAAACTACGATTTTAAGCACTACGCGGTCAGTTATATATGAATTCTTGCCGTGGAAAACTAGATGCAAGTACTGTGCTGCTTAATTTTTCTTCTGCACATAAAGTATATTGTTAAGATAATAAACGACGCAGACGAAGTCGCGGGTATCAGCTAGTTATCGACTATATGAAGAAAGTTCTCTTTAATTTCTTTTTATTCGATTCCGCCAACAATTTTTAATACGGTACCTTAACAATATAATGGCGTAAGTTAGAAGTAATTTGAACCGACATATGCCCTTATGCTTCTAAGCTTAACTATAAATAATCTATTAAAACCTTATGACTTGTATTACTGGTGAAAGACATAGCATTTAATTTTGAAGTTTTTTCGGTTCAAAATTAAGGAACATGACTATAAACCATAAACTGTGCGAGTTATCACTATTTCACTTTACATGTCCTGGTGAGAAAAGACACAGAAATGAAGTTCTAGGCAAAGATACATTACGTTCGTGTTGGCTGGAACAGTATATCCTATAATAAAATCATCGGCCGGAAGTCGATGCGTCATAAGTACATTTTCGTCCACACGACTTTGTGTGGGTATGATGGATACATTGAGTGTAGGTAGATTCTGACGATGTTAATTTCGCTGATTGTCATGTGAACATCTCTGTCCTGAGAGGGTGATGCTTCACTATTCTCAAATAGGGTGTCCTCAGACTGCCAACTAAACGAATGAGGAAATTATGGTTAATTCGGTACTTGCCGATCGATAGTTATTAAATTTGACAGACGGTTGAGAGTAGTATACATTTGTGCTGTTCGGTGTGGTGGTTACCAGTTGCTATAACGTTTGTATAGTGTTACTGAATATTGGTGTGTGCGTTTATTTACGTACGCGAGCGCCGACTCGTCCGAGATTCAAATTTAGAATGCCGTCTCCGCCATGTTGTTCTCGGTTAAAAACCTACGATCCATCGTGTTGATACCGTAGAACTGTCACTAAGATTACGTAGAAAAATCCTTTATTTATTGACGCTATTTATATGGACATCGCTACTTAAGGTATATACGAAGGGGTTTTCGAAATTACTGAACACAATACCAGCATAAAGACACGGTTATAGACATATAACTGCTTTTCTTCTGTACTTTTATTCAATATCAGTGTAGTTTGTATTAAGATTTGTTAACGGAAATAAATTAGTTAGTAAAGCGCGTGTTCCTGTGAATGAATGAGTCACGCTCAGAGTTAGTTTGGTTCAGTTATTCACCGCCACATTGTAGCATGGTACATCAGACATTTATTCTATTTTTGTTTGTGTCATAGATAGTAGAAATAAAAATAATAATATATTTGATATATATCCCATATGAAATGGGGGTTTTTTTTATAAGGGGTTACAATGTATTCAAAAATAGGAAAATAATAATTTGAGTTTCATAACTTAAGATATTTATTAATATGTATTAAGTGGAAGTAATTACTTATCTTAAAATGCGTATTTCGTTGCCTTTATCAAGAATATTAAAATATAATAAAATGTACGATATTTATTAACAGCTGCTTATATTTTTAACTAAGCGCTTTCGCTCACATTCTAGTTAATTTTTGAGCTCTTCCTTAGCTTCATGTTCTGACTGACGGGGGTACCCAATTTTGTATTTGAAAAAAAAAATTAATAAAATAACATGTAAAATGAATTATATTATAAATACAAATAGAATAAGATTGAAGTATGTAATAAATGATTATACATATTTCTGCGATTAGGAGGTTAAATAAATTAAAATTAATGCTTACCGAAAAATTGTCGTATTCGAATTTGACCGAATTGTACGTAAAAAGTTCCCTTTTTTGTATTATAGTATATTGCTTTTAAATTATTGGCAAACAAAATTTCTAACACAATTTCAATAGCATATTTTGTACTGTTTTGTGGATGGATCCAATACAGGTAAATAAACAAACACATTTTAAATGTACGTTATTTATATATGTTATTAGATAAATTATTGTATAATGACAATAAATTACGACGTTTTTATGGATGGACAAGTGACGAGCATTTGTTTAAATTTTTTAGATATTGTCACGCTTAGAAACATTTAATCCTACTTTCTAAGTTATAATAATGTTTAATGTGTAGTGCCGGCAGAGTAGAATAGCACCACCCCATATCTTCCCGTGGGTATCGTAAAAGGCGATAAAGGGAGTGTGAGATAGTACTGACCCCTTGTACTTTCTCACTGTAATACTGTACCATCCGTCTGAGTCCTTCTCCGGTCGTAACGGTCCCCGTTCCACTGGGTCCAGAAGAACAAGGACGAGTATGTGCACCTGTGTCTTGCGCGTACACTTGTGCACCTTAATATATCCTGCGCATATGACCGCTTCTACTTGGCGCAGAATGGTGAACAGCCAAGTACGCGAGTTCGAGGCTCAGCGGAAAGCTGACCTTGATACCAAACGCGACCAGTTAAAGGCTCCCCTTCTTCTGCCATAATATATCATTACGAGAACGGCGTACTCACGTGCCCTCAATGTGCACGAAGTTTCGCTGCGAAGATAGGCTACATAAGCCATTTTCGAGCGCACCAGCGCCATTTCTAAGTTTAGGGGTCAAAGTGGTCGCCATGGCCGAAACCGGTCGGAGCAATCATCATCATCAATGTTTATAAAAAAATCTGATTTTTGCGATCTAAATTATTGAATATTTTTTTGTTTCATTTGATCAAAATTTAGTGAAATAAGGTGTCAATCAACTCTATCTAGGAGGCAGTCAATTAAGTCGTCTAAAATCAATGTCTAACGTTTTTTAAACTGAACAATGTTTGAAATAAAAAAGGATTACGATATAGTAATATTTATAATACAAAGTGGGTTTTTTGAGGCCCGTTTATTAAATTACTAGCCTCTGCCCGCGACTTCTTCCGCGTGGAACAGTTACTTTGGGTTAACGCTAACACGCAGCGGAAGCTCTCAAGAGGAAAACAAACCCCGATTTTGAAACAATCTTCATTGGTACTCCGCTCCTATTGGTCTTAGCGTGATGATATATAGCCTATAACGTCCCTCGATAAATGAGCTATATAACACTGAAATAATTTTTCAAATCGAACCAGTAGTTCCTGAGATTACACCCTACAACGTCACAAACTCACAAACGTTACCTCTTTATAATATGAAGTAAGTATGGAAGTATAAATAGTATAGACAATCATTTCAATATTTAAGCGATTTCTACAAAAGAGCCTGGGATTTTTATAATAATTTCATTTCTTTTATCTCATACATCTTCATATAAATAGAAGAAGATAAAAGAGTTTAATATGCATCTTTTTTTTTAGTTTCTCAAACGATTTTCTTATTTTTTTTGTTTAACAGCTATACTCTAAATTTAGTGTTATCAATAAAAAAATTGGATACGTAATTTTTTCCATTCCACAGACGCGACGAGTCGTAGCCTTTATTCATAAGTCTATAATCGTCATTCTTCATGATCTTTACGTCTACTAGTTTACTATATTTGACAAAAAAAAAACTCAATAATATTGAAACTTAAATAAATTGATAAATTATGATCGCAGTTCCACCACTGGACTACCACCAACTTAATTACTTTTATGATCAGTAGACGTCTATATTCTGTTTTTTATCGATGATGAGAGTAACACGACCTGTAATTACGTTATACTAATTGAATCACACACACATCGAAAATATTTCGAACTTCACACAAAGTTGGACGCGCATTTAAGATGATGAGTTCTCTGGTTCATAGAAATACTACAGATCTCACGATCTCACACGACGACTAAATGATTTGGAAGTGGTAAATTAACCTGTTTACTGGTAAAACCATGCTACTAAGTAATTAGTATTAATTTTTTTTAACTGTGCTACACAGTTTCGTTTCTTTTTCCTGTGTTCGGTTTCCGTTACTCCGTGCAGTGGTTCATCTACACTTGGATCCTTTTTGCTTAGTGTACTTTCCGACCTCTACTTCGTATGGCAATTACTCCGTTCCCAAGACTCGTAACGTGGTGTTAGGTAGTCCATACCTTTCTCAATAAATAGACTACAGTTGTTTTTCTAATCTGACTGGTATCTCCAATGATAAGTGCGTTCAAACAAATACAAAAAACAATTCTTGAATTTTACGAGTATAGATTAGTAGAATTACAAGGAAAGCTTTTATCATTAAATTCTAATATTTATTTGAAGTACAAGATATCACTATACTAATTACTAAATTACTTGATAGAAGTAAATACTTTGAGGATTTTATTAAAATTATAATACAACTAGCTGTTCCCGCTACTTCGCGTGGAACAGTTACTTTGGGCTAACGCTGACAGGCAGCGAAAGCTCTCAAAAGGAAAAAAAACGATTTTGAAACATTCTCATTACTTAGCTCCACTCTTATTGATCTTAGCGTGATGGTATATAGCCTATAGCCTTCCTCAATAAATGAATGAGCACCGAAAGAATTTTTCAAATCGGACCTGTAGTTCCTGAGATTAGTGCGTTCAACCATACAAACAAACAAAATCTTCAGCTTTATATATTAGTATAGATTTGGCAGTTGGACAGTTAAAAATAAACCTGGTCAGGACAATAACAGGGAACAAAATGTACAATTTTATGTGGATAAAACACTTAAGTCAAGCTGGTTTTGAAATAAACCTTTACGTGCATTATAAAATAAGCTCTTTCCTTGTCATGTGGTTTTACCCTTGACTCTTTGGTTTTATATTTTACACAATAAATAAACAATTACAAGTATATTTTCGTTGTCAATATTATTGGTACCTAACAGGAAATTTATTATATCCTCCAAAAATATTCTATATAATTTAATACACATTTTCAGTTATTGTTATGTAAATATGGCATCGATTTTGATTATTAAACAATTCATACCACGTCTGGTTATTAACACCACTATAGTGATAATTTGTTATCTTTATTTGAAATCTAAAAACCTGTTTAATCTATCTAGATACATTTTTGTAGTAATGGGTAGCAAACTATTGCAAATATAGATTGTCATCTTCAAATATTGAGTTAGAAGCCACTTCTGCCAGTGCGAATTGTTACGCGTAACCTTTTTAGACCGGAATAATGCAAAGTAAGCATTCTATTTTTCTCTTTATAGTTCTATTTTTTGAGGAAAATAGAAGTGGCAGTACTGTTCAAGTTATTTCTGCCATCAACGGTATATTTTTGTTTGCTCTATTCTTCTGCTATTTATTAACCTAGTTTCTTAAAAAATGATTTGTATATGTCATACATTCCTTAAGATATATTATTTGTAGTACGCTATACTATATGTATAGCTTACTGAACAATAATAATTAATCTGAATCAATTCACGTATATATCTGTCTATCTGTGAACAGGTGTCAGTATTTAGTAGGGCATACTCGGCGTTGTAGACAATTTTTAACTCTAGGGAGTCCACGTTTACAAATATAAACGAAAATTTAGTTCGAGTCCTAGGTCTGTGGACAAATCGTGTACACGCACCGTTAATCTATCACCGATTGCGTTTGATTTTGCTCTGATTTTTTACGTGTCCTTAACACTATTTAGGGGATATGTGTCTTCGTCTCACCTGGTTAGGTACCACCTGCTAGGTGTAAAACTGCCTTTAAATACTTATGGCTTATCCTGTCACATATACTAGAATGCCTTTCTCAATTATAGACTCAGAATCACATCTGGAATATGCTTCTTTAGTCGAACTTCTAGCGTCACTTGGGTACAATTTAGTATAATATTAAATCTTAACTAGTTCGAACAAAGATAATGGAACCAAACATGTAATCGTATTTAGTATGTATGTCTGAGTATGTGTGTGTTATAAAGAAAATGTTATTGTGTGCTCACACGCATTGTTGACGAAACGACACAGTTTGGCTAACGGTGTCGACCTGCTGCTTATACTACCATCTATTGCATTACAACTACAAAGAAATAATTTGCATGTCAATATTGCATCGATATTCCACATTTTCCTCGTATATATAAAACGCACTGAATGTGGCACTAGTGCTTATTGTTAATTGATTTGCTCTGTTTGTGTTTTCGATAAGTTTATTTTATTATCACCAGCTGTATAACCGAATTCGCGCATCATCTATCTTTTGATCTTAGAGCATCACATATTGCTATTATTCTTACTACCAACATTACTGTTACTAAATAAAATAGGTTTATTTATCATAAATTTTAATGCATATTAATGCGTTCCTTTATATTAACATGCCTAATATAGCTACGGAATTATAAAGTTTAAAATTGAGACGTATTGTAGTTATGAGATGACTTCCTCTACGTAAGATAAGCTAAATAGTTAATTTCAAAACGCAAGTCTCAACTGTGTACATATTATAAATCTTAAGCGATAACACGTTGATTTTTAATTAAAATACGATGAAACAGTCGCAGAAGTTTTTAATATTGCTCTTTGCAACGTTGTGGTATTAAATTACAGATTTACAATTCCTACGCTCATTAGTTTGTTTTTCCGTCATTTGAATAGCAATATCGTAATCGCGCAATCAACTCCATTACGCAACGCATCATAGAGTAGATAATACTGATTTATTTCGAGGTTGTTAATTTTATGTGCTCTTGTTCATTGTTCCGTCTCTGCAGTCTCTATGCAAGTGTAAAACTTGGAGAATTATACACCAGACAAGGATGTGCGTCTGACATGACGCGTATCCGGCCGTAATCAACATCATCTTAGCAGCGATATCCAGTCTCCGTTGCTTAAACTCGATTAAACCGACAAATCGGCTTCACTTTGTGCACTTTACTGCATTGGATGCAATTGTTTTTACGTAATGATTCCTTTCTTTGAAAAAGTGACTTATTGGTAAGCACCGTCGAAATCAAAAACAACGACGACCAGTAATAGATTTAAAATTTATCAGTCGCCGCTATCATATCAGTCTACAAGTCTTTCCGCATTCGGGTACACATTGTGTACATGGTGTGCCTGTGAGGTGTTTATCGCCAGGGCTATGATGGTCGTAACCCAATCGTGAATAGAACTCCATCACCCCGCTTTTTTATTAGATATATGTAGGGTAATCCCGGAACGCGACCCCTTAACGTGCTATTATGACGGGTAGTACACCTGATATATAGTGGTTAGGACCTGACGAATACGATGGTACCGTGTCTTAGCTGCAGTTGGCTGCAGATGTTAATAATGTGTTTAGATGACTATCTTTATATATATTAATTTCTTCTGTACACGTACGTGTGTATGTGACTGAACTCCTCCTAAACGGCTGGATCGATTTTAATGAAATTTTGTGTGAGTGTTTAAGTAGATCCGAGAATGGTTTAGATTCACAATTGGATCCGGTAGGTGGCGCTGCGGTTGACTTTTAGGATTTTTAAAAATTATCAATTCAGGATAACGTCCGCCGGGCCCGCTAGTATTATTATATGTTTTTATTTGAATGACACAACTTGAAATGTTAACAATTAATCGTCGCACATACAGCGAGTACATGTTATATGCGTATAGTTGTTTTGTGTTGGTTAACGTGAGTGAGTAGGCATAGTAATATATTGGCAACTGAATGAGATTTTGGGAGTTGCTACACAACCATCATAGATTCATAGTTATTTTAATGTTTATGTTACGTCGACAGCCGCAATGCCAACTTTATTTTCCGTTTAATTGAAACACGAAGCACTTCACCGGATACGTCATATTGTTCTCGCGATACTGTTTACGATCTTTGCTTTGTTCGCGGTTGCATTTATGTAGTTCTGAGTAACTATTGATTATGTTTTGACTTAATTAAACTTAATTATCCTTTTTGTTTTATCACAGGTGATTACATATTGTTATTAACTAGATGTACCATTTAGATAAAGCATTCTAAGTGCGCTATGAAAAAAAAATGTTAAACAATCAATACAACAGAGTTCGATCTTAATAATTAGTACTTAGTATCAAAGTTATGTAGTAAACATTATCCGATACGAAAGACATATAACAGTTGTTGAGGTATTTATGCTTGGTACACATATATGTTTCAACAACTCATATATGTATGAATGGTTAGGTTAGCTTAGATAGGTCACGAATTCGGCACGATGAAGTCTATAGAGATCTCGTGTCGCCCCAACAATAGCGGCAGATGTACACCGTGGGGTTTGGTCCGTGCGAGTCGGACATAACCCACTCTCTCCCCTGAGAGGGTGGTGTATCCATAAGGGATTTCGCCACGTAAAATAAAAAGATAGGTCGCGAATTGCATGTATCAGGCAACAGCCCAAGCCGAAGCGTGACGTGCACCCTTGAGCTAGTTGTCAAATAAAATCGGCTGAGTGTCTTAAGCGCTCGCCTTAGTAATACGGTAGAGTTGTTAAGACCTTGGTAGGTCAATAGCGTAGTCAGTTCGAAAAAAAAATGTAGTAAAGTTTAAATTGTTTTATTATTTGTATATAGGTTTTAATGGTTGACCACAATCTCACCCGATGTTCGCCATGGTCACCATGTGGTTCAAGATGATAAACACGCTAAACCTAGATGTGGGCTGGTTCTCAAATGCAACGGCTGCCGGAATATATCGGATTTTCAACTTTAGGGTGGTAACTAGTCATGCGGGCTTAGAAAGTGCCGTACAACCATGCTATGGTTTCGTCAGGATGTATTACTTCGTCGAAAGCTTCGGTTTATTCGCGAGGATTCGAATCTACTTCTGCGGTGTCCGAACAAACTAGTCACTGAACCATCGTCGCTTCAAAATAATTAAATATGTTAAGTCAATTACTTAAACAATATGAAGAACAACGTTTCTCATCACTTATTTCAAGATGAATTTAGTAGGACATAGGGCAGGATGTAAACAAATTATTGTTTTTCTAAATTAAAAAAAAAGCTTGGAGAATAGATACTATCCATGTTATTACAAAAAAGTTAAATACACATTGAACTCTTACTTAAAAAAAGTATGATCACAAAAGCGTGTCTTCCCTTTGTTTGCAGATGGATATTATTTTAATTTCATTATTTTCTAACACTTGTCTAAGTTTGCTGTTCTTATTAACTGTATTTTTATTTGCCGGCAAAAGAAGTTTCATAGTAAGTTATGAATTTCGTGGGTATAATTAATTTGGAAGAAGTAAATAAATTAAACAATCGTAGATATTCACATGTAAATCATAACTACTACTATTTGACACTATTGATATCTGACAGTGTGCTTAAACTGTCATTATACTGTTGTTCCACCTTACGCACTTAACGTAATATATAAATTTTATAAATTGCTTATTTTATTTATCTTATAAATCATTTTCTTTTAACTAAAATATCACAATAACGATAACAAATTTAACGTAATAATAAGTAAATTTTCTTAATGAAGATCTGAACAAAAATATTATTCATAAATTGAAATTGTTTGCAAAATATCTATACGTAATGGAACGTTTTTGAATGATGAGATCGAATTGAACGAATGCTATTCAGAGTTGCTTGCATAAAAAACTTAAATCAGATGTTTAGCTAGAGACTTTTGTGATAAAGTATTTTAAACATGACTTCAACTAGATTTTAAAATTTAGGCACTGCTTAGTAAAACTCGTGTTATACACGTGTTCATTTTTGTTTTTGTAATCAGGCCGTAAATGTTCATTAGTTATGTCGTTGCTCAATTAATTACATGGAAATTGTTTTTCACTTAAAATGTATAAACATTAACTGAATATAAGACTGATCTGACTAATATCGGTGGTGTATTGCATAGGTAGTAACAAACAATTGTGTAAGAGTGGGAGGCCTTCACACTAGATATATAGCGTACTATCTCTTAAAACAACATAAAACTTATATTTATATCGGAGTAAAAGAAAATGGTACTACATATATCATTCAATTACAAAATTCGTTACATTCGTAGTTTTTTTTTTTAACTTTATTTTTGGCAACCAATCTTTTAGATTATTACTGCCATTGTCGAGTAGTTAATAGTATTACAAGTTCTTCTTCTATTCCATTTTCGGCAACCAGTCTTCTAGTAGACCATTACTGCCATTGTCAAATGAGTATCGATATTACAAGTTTCTTGATATAATTTCAATGAATGCCATTGTCGAGTAGTTAATAGTATTTCAAGTTTTTCTTCTATTCCATTTTGGCAACCAGTCTTCTAGTAGACTATTACTGCCATTGTCAAGTGAGTATCAATATTACAAGTTTCTTGATATAATTTCAATGAACTAACAAGATGGTGGCCATCTTGTTAGAACCTTCCATGGAATTTTTGTGGCATCTCAGAATTCATGGTCCGTGGCATTATTTTCCATTCACTTCACTTATGCACAATAAACAAACTATATCACATAAAACACCACCAATTTTACACAATATAGAGTCAAGTAACACAAGATTATGAATAAAAAATAAAATCCACTACATGACAGACCAAGATCCCGCCAAAAACTCTACATTCGTAGTTTCTAAGACTTATTACTAAAACTAACAAAATATGGCATCTTTAAATATATGTATAGTTTTATTTCTGTTTTATAAAATCCCATTAAGTGGCTTAAGTACTGTTGTTTAAACGTGAATATTAATCAAAACGAGCTCTCGTTTGTTTTTTTTTCTGACGGTTTCGTTATCATCCTTTCTGATTTATATTTCAAAAAGACTCCAAGCATAGTTAATTCCATTCTTCCTTAAGCGATCCTCTATTTAATTAATATACTATACTTATATTATACTATATAATTAATATACTTGGTTTTAATGTTTGAAATACGATATTGAAAAACTCTTATTAATTTCAATCTATAAATTTACATACACATATAAATCAAATTGAAGTGTCTATAATTTGTCCGTGAAATTTTGTGAAGTAGGTAAGTCGATTTTGAGGGGATTTTTATTGGTAAATAGACAATTTTTAGTACTATCAAAGGTCCATATCATTAAGCTTCTCCACAGAGAATGACCAGTAACACACAACAGACAAGTTATATGTGTTAAATAGTAATTATAACAGAATTACAAAATAAAACACAATCAATTCGAATAAATCACGTTTCCGTGCAACAGCAAAACTGTCTTCACAAGTAATATGAGTAGATAATGTATATTTAAAACATGTAGTGTAGTCCTAAGAACCTAATTTTTTTTATTACCCACGACGACTAGTAAGTGATTAACTTTTAATTTCTGCGATGCCTTCGCGCTTATGTCATGTTGTTTGGCAGTAGGTACATGTATTACGTTATTAATTTAATTAAATTACTGTGTTTTGACACTTAAGTAGAACATGATTAATACAATTTACTGACACTTTATATTAATTTTCATAATAAAAATATTTTCTTCTAAAATAATACTTCTAAAAATAAGTAATTTCCTGTAATATAATAATCTGCAAATTTTTACCATAATGGGTTTTTTTTTTATAGCCATATCAACTATTAAACTAAGGGTAGATAAATATACTTACTATTATGTATGCATTTGCTTACTAAGTATTAATTTATTTTTTGAAATCTGTCATATATATTTTACAAAAAGTTCTTGGGGAAAATAATAAACTGCATTTAGGGATCTTTTGGAAACTATAACGTTTTGCGTAGCGTCGATAAATGTCAATGCAAATGAATTTTTATAAAATAAAATTTTAACTTGAAATATGTTCCGTATCCAATTCAAATGTAATTAGAATGGGACCCCTTTGAAAATACCTCCTTTCCAATAAAAATGATGGTCTGTTCGAAAACATTCACATAACATAACAATTATACGAATTACTGCTTAAAACTTCATTTTCAACACACTTTAACGAATTCCATACCATATATTTCTAGTGTCTTTTATACGTTACTATCGGTCCCGGTGGACGTCGTCTCGCCCTGATAATAAAAAAAACTTTGCAAAATTATACACCTAAACCTTCCTCATGAATCAGTTTATCTACTGGTGAAAACGGCATTAAAATCCGTTCAGTAGTTTTCGAGTTTATCGTGAACAGACAGACAAAAACAGACGGACGTGGCAGATGACTTTGTTTTAAAATATGTAGTGACTATCAATGAAAGCAAGGTTTTGTGTTTTTTTGGATCTTTGTTATCACGAACAGCCTAAATAATACTGCTGTGCTTTTAAAAAACTTATAGAATGCCAAAACAAAAGTTTGTACAAGTTTTTAGGTTACTACGAGTATCTTTCATTGCTAGCATATTTCTTTTTTCACCTTTTTATGCATACATTTTTATGACGAAAGATTCAATATGATTTGAAAATGAAATCGACCCACTCAAATCCTACCGTAATTGATAGTAATAAGTTCTAAATATATTCTGATAGATCTCATTAGGAAATTAAATCTTAATGTATTGTAAACGAGCATGACTAACGTTTACCAGGTGTTGATCAACGTTGCCAATTTCCATGTTAGAACTCTGGGAACAAGTGATTACGTGTTTCATAAACATGGTGTGAGTCAAATAATGAGATTGTGTATAAACAAAATGCGCAGTTTCGCAGTAGGACCTATAATATTCGTTGTGCAACTTGAGCCATTGCATCGAGATAGCGCCCTCTTCGTCGTCCCCGCCGCGCCGCGACTGTCTGTAATTACACACTTACCGTGTAATCAGTGCTTAGCGTAGTGTAATTTACCAAACACACACATATAAACATATATACAAAGCGATAAAATCTCTACATACACTAAAATAAATCTTATCCTTATACATTAGGGACAGCTACGCTTTTGCTCTGTCTTTCCATGTATTTGTCTATCTGTTAGTTTATCTGTTCTCGAAAATTAACTCTGTAAATTTCTGATTAAAAAAAATATATTATGTGTACTCTCGGACTAGTTTTTATTGTATGATTCGTTACACTGTAACAACATATTATAAAACAAGTCCTCTGCCAAATCTGTGTCTGTCTGTTCGCGATAAACTCAAAAACTACGGTATGGATTTTCATGCGGTTTTCACCAGTAGATAAAGTGATTCATGAGAAAGGTTTAGGTATATAACTTGTCAAGGTTTTTTTTTATTATCAAGGCGGGACCACGTCCGCCGGGCCCGTTAGTATGAAATAAAATATAAAAATAAAAAAAGTAAATTAAAGACAAAAATAATGACTACCAAATTAATATGCTATATTTTACCAAAATTATTGAATACTAGTTGCCCGCCTGACTATGCACGTGCTTAGTAATGAAGAAAATGAGACCAAAACTTTCCTTTTCAGGACGACCATGTAGTAAAATAAAATAGCAACTGAACAAAATTATACGTTAATCTGTGAATTTTGTCTATATTTTTGAAGATCGTCCTTATTGTCTTCCGTCTCAGTAAATTTTTTATATGGAGATTTATATATATATGGAGATTTATATATATATATATATATATATTACTTATTCCGTATCATTTTGCAACTCTTGTCCTGCAACCGTTCTGAAGTGAGGTGCTTACATACATTCGGCAATTGATTTTCGTCCATGTACTAGTTGACCTATGTACCTATATGTACTGACTACGTACATACTAACCGCAACTTAGTCTGCCTCGTTTATTATCTTAATTGTTTTCTTATGTCTCAAATGGATTAATTAGGCAGCGTTTTTAACGAAAGATTCCAGGCGGCTTGGCTTCTTTCGACACTTGCAACGATTATCGTCATGTTTGAACAAATTGACAGAAAATCTTGACAAATTATACACCTAAACCTTCCTCGTGAATCACTCTATTTATTATTTCGCATAAGTGAAAACCGCGTGAAAATCCATTCAGTAGTTTTTGAGTTTATCACGAACAGAAAGACAGACAGACGTGGCGGAGGACTTTGTTTTATATCATGTAGTGATATACATATATAGATTAATCAGTGAAATACAGTTCACAGTTGTTTAGATTAGAATATAATAACAATATATTGTACTAATAACATCGTATCTAAAAATAATGTTCAAAGATGAGAAAATAAAATAAAAATATTAAACTTCATGAATTTGATTAACATTAATCAAATAGAATAATTTTACCACTATAATTGAATTACTCATTTACGGAATTTAATTCGATTTCACTATTAAATGTTAAAAAACACGCGAGCGGATCCGCTGGTACAGCCAAGTAGTTGGAAAAGTGACATCAAGAATATGACATTCACACCAGTGCTACAGTCTGTGCAGAAGAAATCGAAAATTACTTTATGAAGTTTGATCCTTTGTGTTGAATGTTGATAAATTAGATACGTGACGAAACAGTTACGTGTATTAATTTACTTTATGTAAATAGGTAATATTATAATAAATTATCAGTGACATTTGAACATTAATTTATCGAATGTCAGCTATTATGTAATGATTAGTAGTAATTGATAAATTTTGCACTGTAATATTTATTATAGCAAGCGTTTTTCATAGTCATCAAGGGTTTAACGATACGGCCAAATATGATAATATTAATTTAAGCACAGAAAAGAGTATTTACTTGAAAGTATGTATTGTTGTAGGCTATACTAATATTATAATGCTGGAGGGTTTGTTTGGTTGAACGTACATATCTCAGGAACTACTGGTCCAATTAGAAAAAATATTTCAGTGTTAAATAGCTCATTTATCGAGGAAGGCTGTAGACTATATATCATTACGCTAAGATCAATAGCGGAGTAACAATGAAGAATGTTTCAAAATCCTTTTTAAAGCTTCCGCTGCGTGTTAGCTTTAGCCCAAAGTGCAAAAGCTAGTGTAGAATACACTGATAGGTGTATGAAATGATATTTAATGTAAATTTCCTCCTCAATTCGTATGGCAAAAGAACCTAGTAAATAAGCCTAAATGTAGTTATATATCATGTCACTGGATTATAATTTAATAATCAAGTTCTTACGTAATGAATGTGAACCTTTCAATTAAAGTTGCTTATAGCAATATATCCATAAGTAACATACAGCTAATACAAATTTATGCAACATGTATTGGGACTTCGTTAGGAGTACTTTGTCATGAATAATTACGTCTATAACAAAGTTTATAATGAAAAAAAAATCATTTACGTTTTATTTGTTATAATTTAAAAAAAAAACTTTTGGACGTTGAATGGAATACATTCCTTTTATATTATTTAATTTCATTACGTTATTACTGGCTTTTACTTTTACTGTATTAATTCCGTTTCATGAAGATATTATTTATAAGCATCATTATTTAAAAATGAAGCGATTTACGACAACGATTCTATTGCATTGCCGGCCATCCTCAATCATAAACCATGTTGGTCTTCTCTATACTTTTAAATTAGATGTAATGTAATGTTCTGGAGGGTTTTATTCAATTAAGCATTTTCGAAATAAATATGTCTTTACTGATATCGGTAGTTGTCAATATAATTATTATTACTGTAGCAAGAAAGAGAGCCACTATAGTATCGATAACATAATTACTTACTCATATTTACGTAAAACTAAATAATCTTAATGGTCTAAAAGATTTGTGGTGAAGCGACCTATGTTGTTTAAATGCGTTACATTTATAAATTCAAGTGCCTTAAGGAGTCATAAAGAAATACAGCATCTAGTGGAGTATGCAGGTGATCGATAAACAGGTGCCTAGCGTAACATCGTAACAGCTGATAGTGGGGCCAAGTTCATTACCGCTTCGTGCTAATCAATTTGATGTGGTAATGCTCCACCCTTCTATCGATAACGATTCGATACACATTTCATTTCTTGATAGCGATCAATTCTTATAGTTGAACATAGAGAAAGAAAAACTTAAATTTGTTTTCGTTTTCATAACCAGATTACCGCATCAGCCATTTTCTAAAAGTGCTCTCCTTTAGAGGGTGGTTAATGAAATCGAGTTGCGGTAAAATCACTTAAATATGATCGGATATACTTGCATTTATTTAAGAGACATATCTTTGTCTGCTTCTGACGCTTATCTACACAAATAGATTGACGAGACGTTGCTTAACAATACATATATGTATATACTAGCGGGCCCGGCATACGTTGTCCCGTCCTGATTGTAAAAAAATCCTGGACAAATTATATACCAAAACGTACCTTGTGAATCACTTTATCTACTGGTGAAAACTGCATAAAGATCCGTTAAGTAGTTTTTGAGTTTATCACGAACAGACAGACAGACAGACGCGGTAGGGGACTTTGTTTTATACTATGTAATGATAGTATATATACGTTTGTATTAGTGCTGTTATAATATACAAAATTTATGTTTTTTAAAATCCATTTCTGAGAATTTAAAAAAAGTGTAATTATCAAAAATATTACCGCAATTACTTTTATTTAATTTAATTCTTTCTCAAATCTCAATTCTCATTTGGTAGATAATTCGAACGGTCGAATTAATATAATACAGTATATTACGTATAGAGATAAAAAAAAATGTTTTATTTAAAACAGCCACGTCTGTAACCTCGAATGTGACGAGCGCCTACTTTCAGTGTAAAGAAAGTAAAAGAATCATTCATCACGAGGCGAGGCGGCGAGGCGCGGTGCGGCGACTATACGAGTCGCTCACAGCGCGTCCGGTTTGTCTACAAATTGGTCACATCGACCGCTAACTAGGAAGATTCGGCTCACATGACGCTACAGCCGCTAACGTTAAACGAATGAATGTTTTAATTTACCTAAAATTATACTATTAGCGCGTAAGTCAGCACCAAAATCTATACTAATATTATAGCTGGAGGATTTGTTTGGTGGAACGCTCTAATCTCAGAAACTACTGGTCAGATTTGAAAAGTTCTTTCAGTGTTAGCTCAGCTAGCCATATAGCTCATTTATCGAGGAAGGCTATATAGGCTATATATCATCACGCTGAGACCAATATGAGTGAAGCACCAATGTTTCAAAATCGGGTGTCATTTTCCTTTTCAGAGCTTCCGCTGTGTGTTAGCGTTAGCCCCAAGTAACTATTCCAAGCGGACAAAGTCGCGGGCAGAAGCTAGTAGTTAATAAAATGAATACAAAAAATTAACCGAATATTCGCGAGTATTCGGAACTGTTTAGTTACAGTTTTAGCAACACTAAAATGTACACTATTTAAAATGTAGTTTGCTTGTTGTCAATGGACTCCTCACTTCTTTCGCCTATCTGGTGACGATCAATTACACGTAATAATCTATCCACATTTTTAGATACTTATTGTTTTTTTACAATTTCAGTCACATAACAAAAACGACGACATGGGATGATCCTCGCAAGACTCTCGCAGCGCAGACTGTAGCCGGTGGTGTGCAGCATCAAAGTGCTGAAGCGTTACTAACACAATCTTCGCCGCAACAAACCATAACCAACGCGTCTCCACCAGGTATTATATATCGATTATATCGAATTTATGAGCATTATCCTAAATCATTTTGTTACTTGTATGATTATCGAAGGTAACCTCATTTGTGATTGCCATGGCTTTAAATACAGTCTACCAGTGTGGTGAATACAAATCTATTATATTAACAATGTTTGTGAAATATGACTTGTGTTTATATAAATCTCTTAACAAGGGAAAAATGCATAGATTATGTATAATTCAACTATTCAGTCTTGTATAGAAATGTAGGAAAAGTTAAGTTACTTATTTAAGTTAATACCTTTCTATAGAGGTTTTAAATGAGCGTTTCCGCACCTATTCCAAATAAGTAACTCGTAAGACAAAGCTCATATTCTCGACAGATTTACCTTGTTTTATACCGAGTATATGTTATCGGGCAAACCACGACACTATGGTGTGACGCACTAGGATTTTCCATAATATGGTTTTAATTACCAACATCCCTAAAGTCAACAAACCGCAATAGTGATAGAGTATATTAATTATGGTGTGCCTTATTACACACAAGTTGATTGGAGCTTTATTCAATTGAATGCATTTAACTATAGAAGAATCTATAGAAGATAATTTATTAATTTCGAAAGAGTTCCTTATTCTTTCTCTCGCTCCCGAATCAGTTTTCACGTGATCCAATTGGCCACGGAGGCGAGCTTAAAATTATCATGGATCTAAAATAAAAACAAGTAAATAACCCGAATTCTAAAACTGATTTTATGACGGGAATTAACGCGTTGTTTCCGTCGGTCGATGCGAGACGAGCGTTGAAAGGTGTTCGGTAAATACAGTGGAGTCTGGTCGAGCCTGGCGCCTGCTGTTGCTGTTTTAGAATTGCTTGCGACATATCTCTGGACGAAACAAAGTTTGTTTCATAAACATTATGTTATAACTTCAATCACTTTTTCTTGTTACTTATACTACCGACAGGTTACATATGTTTGATGATATAATTAATTACTGTAATGTTTTTGAAACATTCTTTGATAAGGTGTATTTTTTTATAAATAATAACTTTTTTATGAATACTTGAGTTCCCATACAGAGTAGGAAGTAGAAAATAAAACATTTAGTCAGAGAAATAGAACGAGATGCCTATACATTAATAAAATACCGAGTAAAATGTAATCCATTTTCCCATAAGGTACTATAAAAACAAATATAATAGTCAGTGTTTTGCATAAAAAATGGAAATAAAGAACCATTTTACACACGATATATAGCTATCTGCTCAGTGTGAATGTCACGTGCACGATCGTCTCTGTTGCATTTTTTCCTATGATAGGACACTCAGTACGTGACCTAGTCACGTAATCACGTTGAAGTGTAACGAGCGGCCGCCACTGCGGCACCACGCGTCTTGCTGACTCCAGTTGCTAGGGTCATAATATGTGTACATTGTATTTATAATCATATCGTATATCATGCCGACACAATCTGCTTACAAGATTATTCACATGCTTTCTATACTGAATATAAAAGACAGAAATGGTGATATTCTTTATGTCATGTTCCTCTTCATATGTTGAAATATTTATTACGTATAGAAAATGCTGATAAGGATGTTATTTAGATATGTGAAATGATAGACAAATATTTCTGTTATATTCTATGATGAGGATTGAAGTCATTTTTATATATGTACACACACTAGTTGAAGCCTAGCCGCTTCGCTGAGTATAATTTAAAATTCACAAAATAACTTTCGTGGTCCTTATCTAGATTATATAAGGAACATGTGCAAAATATCAGTCAGTTTTAAGAATTTTTATTAATTAGATAATTAACCTTGTCATCGTGAATATTATGTAGAGATACGTGGTTGTATTTCGAAAGATAGTAAGTCACGTTACCGAATCTCCTTTAAACACCTTTATTGACTAGGCAAAATAACAAATAGACACACACAAGCAGCTAGTTTGAGATATGACAGTGTTACGTCTAACTTTATCTCCTATTAAAATAAATATCTATGTAGATCAGGTGACAGTTCAAATAATCTTTGTTTTCACATCGCGTTCTTCCATAATCTTGTGGAGTGATAACGTACTGAATATCTTTCGTATGAGGCATTTCAGTTAAACATTTTACTGATATTCACCTGCCTGTAGTGTAATCAACTACTGACGATTTTATGCATTAGATTTTAAATACGTAATACGAGGTTGGAAGGGATGTCGGGATACGACTTTTCTGGTTAGATTTATTATATATTAATGAATACATTCCTATTTCTGCATTTTTTTAAAGTTAATTTCCTAAGGGGTGAAAGATGAATAATGTTTGATTAAATAATAATATTTTTAGGCATAGTTTGAAACTTGGTATTAATTCTCTACGGCACAATAAAATTTGTTTTTCGGTGTGTTTGGAGTGAAAAAGAATATCAAATTTTATATGACAAACTATAATTTGTTGGTCTTCAAGAAGTAGGAGAGGTACACTTGTAAGGATTAGGTTAAATTCCTTCATGACAATAATGTTGTACGCCGACGTAAACACGGCACGAGACGACGCTGCGCTAGGTAAAGTTGGGGTTTCGAAGTATTTTTTTTTAAATTTATTATTGATAAGGGTTGAAGTCTACTACATAGTTAATGATTTCATTTGTACATGAATGGGATTTTAACATATCTATATAAACGTTAATTGTTTTCGTTAGCGAAGGCGCGGACGGAAATCTACTATTGTATATTTGAAACATTGTTGTTCGTATATACTATGATACATACTTGATTTACGTACTTATTTAGAGATGTTTGAAAGAAGTAATAATCCCTACAATGGAAATTGGTAAAACAAAGCCAAATCTCATTGTTATTGGTATCCTAAACTCTAAACACTGATTATGATCAATGCTGATAGTATAGCTAGAAATACCTTTGTATTTACAAACAAATCTCTAAGCCGTAAATCTTTTCAATAAGAAATTGTACTAAGTGTTCTCTTGCAATTTATAGCAAAATTTACATAGCAGTAGAAACAGTAACGTAATGTTAACGTAACTTCGTATAATAACTAGTCTCGCCGCGCCGCAGCGCCGCGCCGTTGCACCGCAGTGCTGTCGATTGTCAGGTATTGAGTAACGATTTAATCTAATTACTGACAATTACAAACCAGAGTGCTTAAAGTTATAATTAGAATATTTGGACAATGAATATATTATAAATCAGCACCTTATATAAGTAATTAACTCAAGATTTTTACATTTGATATTATTGAATCATTTTAATCGGCTACTGATCAGTAATCAGTGATTTACATCCAATTGACTTCAGCTGGTGATCATAACAAAGTGAAGGTTCAATTAATGTATGAGATGTATTGTTTATGAATGATTGTTTGTTGTGTGTAATAATATGAAAGCGTGAGTTTGCTTGCCCGAGCGAGGGTGATGTATGTCGAAGCTACACGGTCGCGAAACTCGCACAGGGCGCGGCGAGGCGCCCAAACTATGAATCATATTGGTGCTTGTGCCAACTGAGCAAGCCGAGTTTTGCGGCGCGATCGTCTGGCGCCGTTGTTTCTTGGAACGAGCTCTCGATGACCTTCCCGATGTCCACGATTACCGATCATGTGCGCGCGTACGTTTTAGTTCGTAATACGCTTGCAACTAGTCGCTGTTGAGAGGATCATTCATTTATTCCTCGCTATTATAAAGATTTGTAAAGACTAAATATTATGTCTGATTTATTTCAGCAGCGAAGAGTACAAGTAACACGGCCACAGATCCGCTAGGGCCGCTGCCAGACGGTTGGGAGCAGGCGACGACGGCGGAAGGAGAAATATATTTTATAAATCATGCCGCTCGCACTACGTCCTGGTTCGATCCTAGAATACGTAAGTTTTATAAACCAGGAATACGAAAACGTTTAATTCCTAGTTAATAAACCTAATTAAACTGTGTAAAATATAAATGGGCATTGATTTAAGTAGCGCTTGAAGTTTATTCCTGCAACTTCGTGGCGAGTCAAAGCCCTTACACACGATACACATTCGTTAACGCTGTGTGTTCTGTGTTCGTACACCCATTATCTATGCCTTTACTTATTTTTCTTTATTATCCCAGTTTAGTCCCGAGTGTTTGGTTGTGGCGAGTTGTGGCCGTGATATATTAACATTTTTAGATATTCGTTTTTCAAGTCGTTAAAATAATTCATTGCAGTTATAAAAGGGTAACCTAACTTTATTGTGACAATGTTTCAGCACAACATTTGCAACGTACTCCTGTGGCGAGTGCGGGCGCGGCGGGTGGGGGTTGGGCCAACGCCTCCATACAGGCTTGCCAGCAAAAACTTCGGCTACAGTCCTTACAGCTAGAGAGGGACCGTCTCAAACAGCGCCAACAGGAAATCAGACTCCAGGTATTACCGATGATATTTTGTATAATGTAAAATGCATGAAAGCCCATTCTTCTACCTTCTTTTAAGTTTGATTTTCACGCATAAAGTGTAAATTAATATAAATGTGGTTCTAAATCATTAATGCAAATATTTAAAAAAATGTAATGTGTCTGTCTAAAAGGAAGTTAGAAAAACGTCTTTCGATTTTCTACGTTATGCAATTTATTATCCAATGTAGAAAAAAAAATTAGTACATACTGCAAATAGTGTTTATTTATATTCAAACTAGCGTGCCCGGCAGGCGTTGTCCCGCCCTGATTATAAAAAATTATATACCAAAACCTTTGTCAGGAATCACTTCATCTACTGGTGAAAACCGCATGAAAATCCGTTCATTAGTTTTTGAGTTTATCGCAAACAGACAGACAGACGCGGGACTTTGTTTTATACTATGTAATGATATTTTGAATACCTATTTTGTATATAATTATCACCATTATCTTTATCAACTCTTGTATAGTATTTGCTTATTCGGCACAAACCCACCTCTAACCATCTTTCGTTTCTTAGATCGTCAATACTCCAGCACCGTAGAATGTTACATGTGTAACTTAAAATGTTATATATGTTTTTTTTTTTATTTCAGCAAGAACTGATGGCTCGACAAGCGTCATCGATTGTGTCCTCACTTGCCAGCAGTACAGGGGTAGTAGCGAGCACAGACTTGCCTTTGGATCCATTTTTGTCCGGTCTGACGGATCATCAGAGACAAGAGTCTGCTGACAGCGGGCTGGGTATGGCTGTCCCGCAGTCGTACTCTATGCCGCACACACCTGAGGACTTTCTAACTGGTATGGACGATCGCATGGACTGCAGCAGCGAAGCCGGCGCCAACCTTGACTCAACCGATATCACTCTAGGGGATAACATAGATTCTACAGATGATCTTGTACCTTCTTTACAGGTAAACATAGTTATCTAATCCCTTTTTATTATTAACCTTATGCCAAGAGTCGGCTTCCACTTTATAATTGTCGCTGTAACTAATATGCAGTCTCTATCGGCTTTCTTACTCCTGTCGTTCGGGAGGCATGAGTTTTTTGACATTGAATTCTTATTTTCTACAATAGTAGTAGTTTACTTAAAAAAACTACCTAGATTTTGTTTCAAATATGTTATACTAGCGAGCCTGGCGGACGTTATCGCGCCCTGATAATAAAAAAAATATTGACAAATTACATACCTAAACCTTCCTCATGAATCACTTTATCTACTGAAGAAAACCGCATGAAAATCCATTCAGTAGTTTTTGAGTTTATCGAGAACAGACAGACAGACGAGACAGACAACTTTATTTTATAAAGTGTGATGTTAGATTAGTACTAATTTAAAAATGATCTCTCGTAATCATTTTTCGAATGTCCACTTGTGTACGCTTCTAAAAATCTAATTATACATACGTACGTCTAATAACGATGGTATCTTTGATGAAGGAGCCAATAATAGTTGAAGTTCTTAGAAGAACCCGTATGAAAGCATCACTAAAATAATTTTCCGGTAACGTTAAATATAATATGAAACATTAAAATATTTTTATTTTGATTCCGCTAAATGATCGAAAATAACTTCGATGACGTGTCACATAGAGATTCCGTTATAATTGTAACTGCGTGTTCATGCATAATGCTCGTTTGGCACTGGAGCCATTTAATAGCATGTAACAACATTTCTTGGAAACTTCTCTATTTATTACAGACATCCAAATTAGTAGTGAAAATCCTACCTACGTTGATTGCCCTACGTTATCAAAATTTTATCAGTTTTCGATAATCTCATCCGGTTCGATACGCGTGCAAATTAAAAATTCGTTGATATATACATATATAATTAAAATTTAAGTGTCTGTCGTTTTTAATAGTTAATCTCCAAAACAGTTGTATCGGTTGTGATTAGACTTTTACTGGCAGATAAAACACTTTTCACAGTATATGGGTTAGATATCATAATGCTTTATCACAGGAGTTAAGCAGTAATGATTAAATTTTATAAATATGAGTTAGCGGTAAGAATTATAGCGGTTAAGTAGTAATGACAATAAAAAAAAACTCAATTCAAATTTCGAATAAAACACGCAATTCTCATGAAATATATAAATTACAAGGACAAAGTCACGCGCACGAGTGAGGCATAAATAATCTTGATAATGACACGATGCTGTTTATGATAGACGCTTAATTATAACAGGAATTTGATTGAGAATTTTGTTTGTTAATATAGTTCATACAAGCTCACGTCATGTTGGTGATGATTAGTCTATTTTTTTCTAGAGTATGTCCAAGGCTTAACAAAACCGATGCAATTAGTTTAGATTTAGACAGGCACGATATATCTTCTTTTATATAGCGCGACTGGTTAGTCGCCGGCAATATATTTACACGATAATCATTAGTCGATTCGCGTTCAAAATCAATTAAAAAAAAATTGGTGCTTAATATTTGACCTAATTATCTAGAGAAAAACAAAACTGATATACAATAAACATCAGGTGATTTACGTAAAAACGAACTGGGGTAATAATAAGGAAATCCATGAATCACACCGTGCCGCGCAGTCCCTCACCGCGACCCGCGCCCCGTTTCCCTTTATGAGACGGGTGGGTTTCCGACGATAAGCAATTACGTTTTGATTAACCTTGAAAAGCGCCCTTTTAATGTTGTTCATTGAACCTAGATGTGATTTTTTTTATGTTTAGAAGTATCGTTCCCATACATTTAAAAGTTTTAGAACAAACTTTAACTAAGGTTCTCTTTTTAGTTTATTAGTATTTGTTTTGATATCACTATTTTATATGTTAAATGTGAGCATGAACTACCGAAGAATTGAAGGGTATTAAAATTTAAACGTCACCTGGTATATTAATAGGCGAAGAGAAAAGAGTGTAGTGCATTTTCTTTTCGTTTGTCAAACGACTTTTTATTGATATTTTTATAAGCTATTGATGAGCTTTATTGACATTTTTTCGGAAACAAAATTTTTCCCACTTTAAAATCGTTGTTTGAAAATAACAAACTTATTAGAATTTAACATATTGATAAGATTATTTGTTGTGAATTCCCAATAGGCAAGAATTTTTAAGTATAGATTGATTAAAATTGCATCGTAATATGATTTTTTTTATTATTTTTTAGTTGCTGAATCATTTCATTCCTATATATTGGTGCAACCTTCAATAATGATTATGATCGAAGGCTTAGTATATTTAATTGAACCTAGCGGCAATCCAACCCTCTACATATTTAAGATTTATTTTCATTAGATATCAAAGTGATGATATTGTAATACATTTTTACTTTAATCATTTATTTGATAAAAACCCTAGCCCTGCGTCAATTACATACAATTAACTTATGTACTAGGTATATATGAACGTATCCTAAAACTTTAAATGTATGAAACAGTTAACAAATCTCTTTCCCTTTATAGAATACTTGGTTACTTTGTTATTAAATGATAAGTAGAGAAGATTTTTTAAACTACATTTCGTAACAGTTTAATTTTATTTAACAGCTAAAATAGTTCAGTAAGTGATTCACGAAACTACTAGTTTTTGGTATATAATATATTGGAATATAATTAATTCAACAATTTTGCAATAAATAAATTATAAATTAGCGGTAACTTTCCTTGAAATTTTTTCAACTCTTAGCAGTATTGTTAGATTTGGTCCTAGGGCTCATATCAATATCCTCATCAGTTTAAATTATATATAATTGTAATTTAGTGAGGATTGAAGAGTGATCCCACATATTGGCAAACATGTTATCGCCTTTAACAATTTTGTGGACATTTTGATTACCTACTCCTTGTGTATTGGTTCTTATTTAAATTGCTCACAACAAAACTCCACATTAGAATCGCTTCGATTCGAACACCTTTGATATATTTTTGCATTCTTAAAATATATCGAATGTTTAATATAACGGGTTATTATTAAAAAGAGACTTTTTATTTACAGTTAAACGAGTTTACAAACGACATTCTCTTGGACGATGTACAGTCGCTGATAAATTCGACGCCAAGCAAGCCTGATAACGTTCTAACATGGTTGTAGGCGATATTTGATGCCCGGCGTAAATGTGATTTTCGCAATCCGAAAACATTTTACGTTTTAATTGACACAAACGTTATTAATAAACACAATTATTGGTTAAACGTGAACGAAACTTCTAGAATATTCTTAGTATGAGTATCGAGTGGTTTATTTCTACGGTAGACATTTGGAGAATAATGTGTTCTAAAATCAAACGATGAAATACTATTGAACGTTTAAAAAGGTTTTATTAAGTTTTTATTGGATAAATTAATTGTAAAATGTTCTCGTTGTTTCGTTGACAAGTTATTTAAATGAACGTTAAATGTTTTTTTTTTTAAATCGGCGTAGTTATTATTCGCCACTACACGTTCGTAGCGACGGCAATTTGAACCAGTGTCGGCGACAAAACGGTACTGAAGGTGAACATTTCACTATGAAAATGACAATAATTAACGTATGCCTGTGTTTGTGTGTATGAAATGTGGGCGTGTGTTTGTTTTCGTTACGTTTAAAGACGGATTGGTCTGCGGTCGCAAATGGTGATAGCTAATATGGGCAAACACAATTCTTTGCTTTTTTTTATCACCGTAGACTTGTGTTCCCGATTTCACATGTTCTGGTATATTATTAATTGTTAAACGAATTATACGAAAAATAACGCATATAAATTTTCAAGTAATCATAAATATATATAATATACACATTATTTTTACATGTAAAGTCTATATCATTTCGTAGGAGAGATGACCTATTAAAGGAAAAAAGTTTGGAAGATTAAAAAAATGCCTCCAGTGATTTCAGTCCCGTAGACCGAAATTTCAAAATATATACCATATATCTCAAAATTTGTATGGTTTAATCAAATATGAAGATCAGTCTCCGATCAGTGAATCTTGAACATTTTACATGTAAAAATAATGAACGCCCATAGTTTGAAATTAATCATCTTAAAGACGATTAATTTTTTAAAGTTGTTACTCTATCTCCGCATTTATTCGAATGAGATAGTCAGAGAATTTTGTTCGAGAAAAAATAAACGAATTGTGTGGTTTATACGCCTTATTTTGAGTTATACGTTTGTGACCAAACCAAATTCGTGTTTTACATGTGACAATACATTGTATTGTAAACTGTAATATGAATGCTAAAGTAAACAATTGTTTACCGCCTCTTGTAGAATTCAAGCGATTGACTAATATTTCTGCATACATTCTTGTACCTAGGTTCTATTCTGTCAATATTAAAACAATATAGTTGGGACAATTTAATGGGTCGATTTTGATATTTTTCGATGCGATAACCTTGATCGCACGTTTACATTCAACGTTAAACAACCAATCATAAATTAAATGTTATATTATAGCCTCATATTTAGTTAATTTTAGTGAATAATTATCAAAATACTAATTGTTTTTATATCAAAATTTCAGTTTGACGTTTGCACAATGTTATATCTTTATGTTGTTGTCTCTGTTTCCGTCAATGTTGCTAGTGTTTATAACCTTCTTAAACTCGAGAATACGTAATTGGTTGTTATTATCAATGGAGTGAATTATTACTTTTATTTCATGTGAATTATAATACTGTATAATACAATCAAGTTCAGTCCTAAAACGTGACGATGTTCTACGAAATTGAAGTCATTAAAAATTATCCCCAATTCGTTGTTTGTACGTTACAATGAATCCGTTTTACATATCATAATATCTAAATACAGTGAAAGCATTCGGTTAACGTTGAAATCAATTTTTTTTTCGCAGCCTTATGTCGTGTATTCTTATAGCTGTCAAAAACGGCCTGTTTAATTGTCCCGACTGTAAAAACTGGAGGAAATTAGTGCCGAGTATCGCTAAAACAGTGATGCTTGGTTACCGTAAACAAGCGGCTAGTCAAATAGACACTACTGTTACTATTTGATAGTTCTCGGTATCAGAAGTAGTACGAGGAGTGAGTCACAAGCCACCTTTCTTGAACGAAAGGTGCCGCGTTGTGACGATGACCCTTAATAAAATCGATTTTCCATATTCTTTTTATCAAGACTATCGAAAATCAAAATCTTATATATACACTATATACTTCGAACTAAATAATATAAAATATATATTATAAATGTTTTATTGTGATAATGTATTGATGTAACACAGTGCCTTATTGTGCCTTTATCAGATAATATATTTATTGTTTTACAATGTACAGACAATTTTGAGTAACATATTTTTACAATCTTCACATTGTCAAACTAATCGAAAAGTTGTTTGACGGAAATAAACTACTTATTTACTCATCATTATTTGTTTTGTCGACTTTACACCGTCCTTGTGTATTTTTCGAGATTATATTAATTAGAATTTAGGTTCGATAGTATAATCGTGTAATAGGTAATTATGTTGGCAACTATTAAGATATAATATTATGTTTGCGAGGGTTCATGTGCGTGTTCGTTGTGCGTAATGGTGCAGCTAGCTAAATATTATTTTTAGAAAATGACTGTTCGTAACTCGGCTGTCGGCGAGTAGTGCGATGCCTCGTGCCTTATTGGATGTATGCAATATTGCTCTGTTTCTATTATGTTGTGTCTAACGTCATATTCTCTAGTAATGTAAGATTGTCAGCTCGTTCATCGTTGAAACTGATGAGTGCAACATTAAATTCGGTGCCAACTAAGAATAATACACGTTTTTTCCTATTACTCTAATGGTATTATTATTGTAAATGATCGATTCTCTGATTTTTAATTAATCATATAAAAATTATAACATGTCTAAAGAATTAAATGTTTTCAAAATTGTGTTTTAGCCCACCTAGTCTTTAGTTTTTTTTTTTGTATGAGTGTAACGAATTATGAAAGATTGATCGATCAGTAATGGTGTTGAAATTAGACCTTTAATATAAAATGCTACATTGAAAACTTTGCCATATTAGTAAAAGTACTATACTGTCTTGATAAGACTTTAATGTAATTTTCAGTTTATGGTAAATAGTAATAGTAATTACGTCACGTACGTGACGCCACTATTGTAATTAGACGTAACGGTGCTGGGTTTGTGGTACATTTAACTATCGTATTTTATAGATCTATTCGTTGTATACTTTACTTTGTATTTGTCATGTATTAGTGGTAAGTTTCCCCGAGTAGCGATGCTTCACATATTGTTCGGTTCATTATTCTTTTATTATTCGCTTTCGTTCCCTTTGTATTTGTTTGTGAAGATCCGGCGGACCCGCCCATTCGATTCGACTGGAGATACAATCGACGCGGGTTCTGTCGTCGATTATTTATCTCTTAGGCGACTTATTTCAAGTAGTCATCCTACTTTTATGTTTGTTGCTTTAATATACATCGATAAACATTCCATGTTGCTAACAGTTTGTTCGGCGCCGGCGCCGCGTCTCTAGGACGAGCCTCTGGCACTGCTCACCACTGAATAATATTCGGAACAATATATCAAGTGTAAACTAAATCCGTTTATTTATAAGTATAGCCTTTATAATTTTACGAACATATCTTTTCAGTCTGATAGCGGATGCAAGTTTTCTTTGTAGTGTACGTTATACTACGTGTATCAATGTTATAACAATGAAATTAAATGTGTCAAAGTTATTCATTTACTTATAATTTCATTGTAAATAATTCAATAATCTTATATAAATTAAATAAATATTTGTTTTAATACCTACAATTTTTTTATTACTTTTAAAAACATATAATTAAAACACATTATTATTTTTTTCTGTGAAGAATAATCAAAGTTCGTCTTTGGGTGTTTTCTGTAAGAAAAGAAAAACAACATTAAAACAAAATGTATTATCTTTTTAATATTAAAACACCAAGCAATTTAATCGATGACATACGTGCATAAGTAATTTGCATTTTTGTTAGTTGGTATTATTTTCTACCCCAATACTCCCGGCGACGTCCTTACCTGTAAATGTATACAAATATTTACAATATATATACACGCAAATAAAGAAAAATGCAATTTTTTAGTAAAGATAAGCATAATAAAAAAAAATTTAGGCGATTTAAATAAATAATTATAAAGCCATTTTATAAAGTTGCTAGTATGCTTTAATTCGATTCTCCAAAAAAATACACATATTTGGTACTGTTGTGCGTAGTACAAAGTGCAGTTAGTTATTATAAAAGAAAATTAATCAATTTTCATAGCATTTTTAATTAATTGGCATAGGTAACTTGGGTAATACCTGGGACCGCTAAAAGTAAAATGTTGGTCTTATTTTAATGTCTTTTATAAACAAATGCTACGGACATGTTTCAAAAAGGAAAAATATGAGAGAGGAGATCTTTTTTGCATCTTTTCTACATTGCGTTCTGATTAGTTTTATGTACATCTTTAACTTCTTATACACGGTCGGGTATCACCTCCAAATGCGGCCTCTCCGCTAACTACGCCATAGGTTTCTCTTATAGAAGTGACAATTCAAACTGTTTCAAATCTTTGATTAATTGGTTAATTTCATATACGTTTTAATGCATCATTATTATGTGGATTACTATTATAATATTCATTTATTAGCATCATTAAGACATTTGTACTATGATACTTTCTCGTGTATAAGATAAAGATATAAGTTACATTATTCGCACATGCAAGCATCTGGGTACTAAATAATTCTACAACAATAGTTATAATCAAGTTTTGATCATTATAATGTCAAGGTAATGGTGTGTTCTTACAGAAGGATCTTTGAAACGTTCATCTTGAGGTAGTTCACGTGTTGCCATCAGTTGGCGGTAATACTCAGCTGAAAGTTTTGGAGTCCTTGGGCGATCAGGATCTGTGATATCCACATAGTAGAAACCAAAACGCTCTCTGTGAAAAAACAATCATTACACATAGTTATTGTTATTAGCTACATTATCTATAACTTCATGAATGTAATAAATAGCTGATTCCCGCTCGCTTCATCAAAAAATGGCGAAGAGTCAATCCAATCAAAAAAATAAGTAGCTTACAATGATCTACGAAAAATCCCACATCGAATAGTCGTAGTTCTATGCCGACACTATCTATCTATCTATATCTAGATCTATAGTTTTGGTGGGATTGAACTTCAAACGATACATTTTCATTATATAGATAATTATATTTATAAAAAAAATGTATACTTTAAAAACGGAATGTAACTTTAGTAAAGTAATAAAACCGAATTACATATAATATTTCAGCTTTCTAGATTCTTTTAGGGTATATAGATCAGGTGTTAAGTAAAAACTGGGATATTTCGATATAGAGTATTTTCACACAAATTACCTTAGTTCATCTTCATATACGATTCGGCAATGTTAAACAATACAAAAATGCATCTACGTCTCACATAAACTTACCAAATAACGATAAAAAAAATTGTGTAAGGGATCAACGTTCATGTTCATATCTCTCATAATAATTGTTTAATGATATATTATCGGCTATAATTATATCGTTATATATTTCTAATCATTCGTAGGTTTCACAATTTTATTTGAGTTTGACTATATGTACACTAGGGTGTCCGTTATTTCCCAAGTTGATTTTTTTTTTGCTGCCGCCCCCTGAAGTTTTAGTTTTTACCTTAAAAAAAATTATCCAACGTAAACAAGCTCAATTTTCAAGTTAAACCGTGCCCGTGTCATGTTACTTATCCCATTTAAATAACATGGGATTTTTGTACTTTTTGCATTTTATTTTTTATCTCCGAAGCAAGTGAACCTACAGCTTTGATAAAGAAATATTCTAATACAAAATTTTGCGCTCTACAAAAAAGGTCTCTTTGGTTTTTTCGCTAAAATCATTCCTTTAAAAGTTATACGCAGTTAAAGTTATGCGAATAATTTATAATCAAATTTTTCTATCATTTCTGGCAAATTCTAATTGCGCCTTTTAATTTTGACTAAAAAAGGATCAAGAACCGTATTTTTTTCGATAAAACGATATTCCTTTACCAACTTTAGTGTGAAACACTAATATTGCGCCATCTATTATCGATAGATCAACATTATAGTTCAAGGTTATTGTTTCATTATCTTTCGGTGTTTGTAAACATGTGTTTCAATTAAAAAGAATAAGCAAATTTCGAGTAATTTTTCTATTAATTATAACTATTTTCGAATTAAATCATTTAGTGATTTTATTTTAATACATTTATACGTAGTAAAAAGTGTTAGATTCAGTTATAAAATTTATTAAATCAACAAATTCTACGACTCTAACCTTTACCAGTTACACTCAGCATACAGATTTATAATTTAAACAATTAAATCCTTATTTAACTTAAAATTAATTATCTTAATGAATTTATTAACTCAATTAATTAAATAAAAATGAATCAATCAGTGACTCTACGTGATAAAATGTTTCTGTTGGGTGAAACGAGTGACACGATTAGCGGTCATAAATTACCAACCAATAAACAAGTTCTAAAATTATTATATTATCATACCAGACAAGAAAGTAAAACACTTACAGCCAGTTACTCAGTAGTTGTAGAAGAAGTGTGCAAATTTTGGAGCAGAGCTGGGATTCCAGTACAAAAAAAAGATCGATGTATAAAAAAATTAGAAAATCTCCATATCACGTACAGAAATTTACAAAAATACAAAAACCAAGATCGCGAGCTTAAGTTTTCCGAATGTCTTGAAAAATTATTTGATATAGCTCATGGCGATGCTCAAAATACAGCTGATAGTGCCACGGCAGATTTTTTACATGATCAAAGAACAGAAAGAAAGTATCACTTACACGTTTTTAAGCAAAGTGATAATTCTTTTCAGTCACCTGGTAAGTTGATGATTAATAAATGTAATGATTGAAAGTTAGAATTCCTTGTAGGTTACTAATTTTATTATTAATTTTAGAAAAACTTGTTTCTGAAGAAGATATTGATTCTAGTCCATCTCAATCTATTGATAAAGCTCGATCAACATCTGATAATGTCGACTCAACACTCTCGGATAAACTTCGTTCAGATTCAGGTAATTAATTCAAGTGCTTGATTGTACCTCTCGATAAATTAAATTATTTTATGTATGAAAATTTTATTTTATGAAAAATGTAATAAGTAATTGATTCAATGAAACAAAATTTACTACATAACTATTTTGTACTTAATTTTTAGACCTAACTTTACCACCGAGCGCAAAAAGTACATCGGAGCAACCATTAAGTGGCGAAACATCGACATCAATGTCTTTGCAAAGCGCATCCTCAATGTTTGAAGCACAGGGACGAAATTATGAAGTGAAAAATGAGAGAGGAACTATAAATATCCTAACGGAACATGTTGTTACTACTCTTGACAATTGTAAGATTTCTTACAGAAATTCCGTGAGAATAATATCAGCTGTCGCGATAGCTCTGTGAGTAGATACTGATAATTTAATTCTAAACAAGACTTCGTTTAATGAACTTAGGTCGAAAATTCGGAAAGACGCTGCTGAACGGATGAAAAAGTTATTTGGTGACGCTGAGGTTGGAGCTGCAGTGGTTCATTGGGATGGAAAATTAATACCTGATGGACTATCTTGTAAAAAGGTTGACCGAGTACCTATAATAATTCGAAGCACGACTGTTGAAAGAATATTAAACGTACCAGCATTACCGGATGGAAGAGGAATTACTCAGGCTCAGGAAATTTTCAAGAGTATACAAGAATGGGGGTTATCTGAAAATGTCCAAGCAATTTGTTGCGACACTACTGCTTCAAATCTTGGTAATCGAAATGGAGCGGCAATCAATTTAGAGCAGTTGTTACAAAAAGATCTTTTGTATTTACCTTGTAGGCATCACATGTACGAATTGGTCTTGAATTGTGTTTTTGTGACGAAAATTCCGGGAACTGATGGGCCAAAAGTCCCTCTATTTAAAAAATTTCAAGAAAATTGGAATCAAGTTGATCAAACTAAATATAAAAATGGTCTAACAGGAAATAAAATTCCTAAGAAATTGTTTACAAAAGTTGGAAAAACAAATGAGACGATCAAAAATTTTTTAAGTGAAATTTTACCTCGCGATGATTATAAAGAGCTTTTGGAGTTGTGTCAAATTTTTCTCGGTACGATGGAAACTGATAAAATAAAATTTTATAAGCCAGGAGCCTTTCACCATGCTCGCTGGATGTCAAAAGCGATCTATTCTCACAAAATATACATTTTCCGGGACATTTTTGAGGTGGATCCTGAAATACAACGAAGTCTCTTCGACATTTGTTTATTCATAGTATTTGTTTGCGTGCCATTTTGGTTTACGGTACCTCTTGCAGCATCAGCTCCATCTCAAGACTTAAATTTTGTAAAAACTGTATATCAATATAAGACGATTGATAAAAAACTTTCTGAAGCGGTCTTGCACAAATTTAAAAATCATTTGTGGTATTTAAATGCTGAAGCTGCTGCTCTAGCTTTTTTTGATCCAACTATACCAATTTCCATGAAACGTAAAATGATTGAAGCATTAAAACGCCATGAAAATATGGATTTTGATTCCCCTAAACGCTACGTAGTAAACTCAGACAGTGAAATTATCAACATACAAAAAAAAGATATTGACTTTTTTATTAATTCTAATTCGAGAAAGTTTTTTGATCGATTCAACATAAACAAAATTTTTTTAGAGTTTGATGTTGAAACATGGTCAACTAATAATGATTACTTAGAAGGTTTGAATGTTGTGAATAATCTGCAAGTTGTTAATGATGTAGCTGAAAGAGCAGTTCAGTTAACTCAAGATTACATTAACATTTTGACTACGAAAGAAGACCAAAAACAGTATTTAATACAAGTTGTACGAGAATACAAGGATGCTTTCCCTAACGCTACAAAAAGCTGCTTAACAAAGAAACGTGACTAAAAAAAGAAAAAAAAAAAACTAGTAATCCATCGTAATATTAGTTGTCATGCAATGTTTCCATTATTGTAACTGATAAGATTATTCAATAAAATTTTTATGACAATTATAAGTGAGTTTTAATATTATATCACAGAAAACTTCGATAAAACTAAAATAATTATGATAAAAATGATGAACATGACTTTAACTGCGTATAACTTTTAAAGGAATGATTTTAGCGAAAAAACCAAAGAGACCTTTTTTGTAGAGCGCAAAATTTTGTATTAGAATATTTCTTTATCAAAGCTGTAGGTTCATTTGCTTTGGAGATAAAAAGTAAAATGCAAAAAGTACAAAAATCCCATGTTATTTAAATGGGAAAAGTAACATGACACGGGCACGGTTTAACTTGAAAATTAAGAGCTTGTTTACGTTGGATAATTTTTTTTAGGGTAAAAACTAAAACTTCAGGGGGCGGCAGCAAAAAAAAAATCAACTTGGGAAATAACGGACACCCTAATGTACACATTGGCCATGATTTGGCAACTACATTTACATTAACTTTAGATACTGTAAATAAAATTGTATATGAATATATATATATAGTGTAAACTATATATAGCGACATTTAATTAGTTATTAAGGCCTTAACAGCTTCACCGGACTACAAACGACGTTTAAGGGACCGCGCATTTATTGAGAGATGCCCTTGAAAGAACAAAAGTACCTATCATTTTACCATTAAAAATGAATACCAAAATTTAAAAAAAATCGATGGTTTAGGGTGTTTGTCAATAAATTTATTGACGTTAAATGCAGTTGACACTGTACTTTATTCCATTATTTCATTGTTTATGTCATTCTTTCGCGAAGTTTGAGCTTTAACAAAAAACGGCCAATTGATTCCTTAATAGTGTGATGTATATAATCTCTATGTCATTATAAAATAAAACAAAAACCTACGAGAATCCAGCTCTCCACTCAAAGTTATCCATTAGAGTCCAAGCCGTATATCCGAGTACTTTCACGCCGTCATCGTATATCACGTCCAATATTACTGAAAGGTAATCCTAAGAAAAAAATAAAATAACAGTTTATTTTTATTCAAAACCTATCAAATTAAATAAACTCCATGGTAACTAACATTGAAGTATTGAATACGGCCATAGTCTTCTAATGTACCACGATCGGAGAATCCGTTCTCGGTAATGTAAATCGGCGGATCGTTGTATGAGCTTTTGCACCAACGAAGTAAATTTGCAAAGCCTGTAGGTACGACCTTAAAAAGAAAATGTTAATCATGTAATTTCTGTTCACAGTCATTTTATAATTTTAATTATGTTATGATTTACCCTAAGCCATTCCGAAGCTGAGTCTCCGCCTACTTCCATTGTGGTTACAGCGCCGATATCCTTCAACCAAGAAGGCGATTTCGCAGTGGGATCAACACCGGCTCCGGTGATCAAATGGGTTGTGTAATGATTGATACCTAAGAAATCCGATGTCCCTTTAATTCGTTGAATCCAATAATCGTCGAACTGTTGCAGACGTGGTTTTTTTAAACCATCGGCTGTACTTTGACGAGCCACGTTCTCAACCATTACTGCGGGGTATCCACCTTCTTCTGTGAAAATGGGGTGTGCGAACCATCCGAACTAAATCAAACGAAAATATATTATATACGTGTACTACAATTTAAGTTAAGATTTAAGCGTTTATTATAATTTTTTTACTTGACTGATATATATGTATATACTAGCGGGCCCGGCAGACGTTGTCCCGCCCTGATTATGAAAAAATCCTTGACAAATTATATACTAAAACGTTCCTCATTAATCACTCTATCCACCGGTGAAAACAGCAGGAAAATCCGTTCGGTAGTTTTTGAGTTTATCGCGAACAGACAGACAGACAGGCGCGGTAGGGGACTTTGTTTTATACTATGTAATGATTTTATATCATAGGAGGCAAACGAACAGCCGGGTCACCTGATGTTAAGTGATCACCGCCGTCCATAGACGCTAACATCACCAGGGGAGTCGAATATGCGTTGCCAGTCTGTGTTTAGGGAGTGGGGGGCAGGGGAAGAGAAAAGGGGAGGTGGGCCTCCGGCGCTCTCATTGACCGAACGAAACGCAACAATGCAAGCACTGTTACTTCACGTCGGTTTTCTGTGGGTCGGGTGGTACTACCCCGGGCGAGCCCACTCATTCATGTTGAAACCAGTAATAGCAGTAATGTTTTGTTACACTAATAATAAGTTGGTGAAAGGTTTGTTTGTTTGTTTTGTGAAACTTTCCGCAACACACACACCTTAGATGAAGTAAAGGTGTCTCACTGCATAAATCAGGAGATGATAGGAAAAGCTATGTTGGGGAGACGTAGTGGACTGTATGTTAATTACTATATTGGTAAAAATTACGCATATACAACCTACAGTCCGAGCCATATTTTTGACCGCTTGGTATATAATTGCGTAGAACACAAATCTAAGTATAAATACAGATTATATTCTATGTATAACACTGAGATAACTTGAGGATATTAATCTCTTGACTATATTCTGCGCAAGCTCGAACTTACGGCAATATTAAGACTGGTCAAAAACATTGACAAGGACGATACTTTAATTTCTAGCGTTTTTGGATTTTTAATGCACTGGGGGATCTATGATCCATTTTCGATTTACTCTTCAAAAATTTTTTATCAAATTTCTCAAAATTTATGAAATACATAAAATTTTCTGCTATTTCTTATTTTCATTTTATTATTTCCTCTAGATTTAGAGATGAATAGTTTTGATTATTATCCGTCGATATTGCTAATTACTCTTCAAAGTTCTCTAGGCTGTCATAGTACATCGTGGTGGATATAACAACGAGTAGTATTATGAACGGTTATCTCTAGTGGTAGACTACATTATTCTTTGACCCTATTTTACCTAATAATTTGTCTTCATATGTACTAAAATCATTTTGCTAATCCTATACAATAATGAAAGACTATTTTGGATATTATAACATTATTTCATGATTCCATTAGGCAAATATCTTACTTTAAATTGATTTGCAACTTCCGCCAAAGCAACTTGCTCTGCATTAGCAGGATCACTTGGCTCGTACCAAATAGAATTAATCGAAATCATGATTCTTCCATCTTGGACTGGTCTGTACGTTTCGTTGTATAAATGATAGGCTTCAGCATGAGCTTTAAGTAGTGTATTGCTGCATAAGTAGTTGCCGACGCCGTGGCTGTCGACGGCAGGAGCCTTCTTTTCATCGCCGTAAGCATCTTCGCAAATTTCATATGGTTCGTTAAATGTAATCCACGATTTAATCTTATCTCCGAATTCTCTAAAGCACATGTCCGCGTAATCGCGGAAGTAGTCGACCATTTCAGGATTAGCCCAACCTCCGAGGTCTTGAAGTGTTTGTGGCAGATCCCAATGGAACAGAGTCACCTGCGAAAAAATAAAATCCTAAGTAATAAGGACTAAATAATATAACAACGTCGTCATAAGATGATCGTACCAGGGGTTCAATGTTGCGCTCGGCGAGGGCGTCGAGCAGTTCATTATAATAACGGACTCCATCAGGATTTAGATGATCCACAAATCCTGTAGGCAGCAATCGTGCCCACGAAAGAGAGAAACGGTAGAAATCAACGCCTAGATACGCCAATTCCTCGACATCCTCACGGTAACGGTGATATGAATCACATGCGATATCTCCGTTGGTGCCGTCAGCGATCATCTCAGGTCGTGTGTGCGATAACCGGTCCCATACATTTTCCGATTTTCCTACAAAAACAGTACAGTTGTTAAAGAATAACTTATTATCAGTATGACAACGGATAGCATAAAGCACAGATTACAATGTTAATTTATCTCGGTTTTGACGCGATAAGAATTGTCACTCAGGTGTTTTTGACATACCTACTAATCATTACAATGATAAAATGACGAAAATTTCGAAAATGTGTAAGATTCACTCACCGCTTACATTCCAAGCACCTTCTATTTGATGAGAAGCTGTTGCTACACCAAATGTGAAGCCTTCAGGGAATTTCGTATACCCGGCAAGGCCTCTGTAATCCGTAGAGGAACAAATGTAAGTTTATGCCCATCCGTACATTGTATACGATTTTATATAAACATAGTCATAGAGAGTGACAAAAAGAAAATATTACATACATTAATTAATACAGAGAGAAAAATTATTTTCTTCGTTCCAGATTTTTAATACATTTTGGTCGGTTTTCTTCTCTAAAAATATGTACCTTTTATAAAAGATTCTTGTTGAAAGAAATATTATGTATTAAAAACCATAATATATTCCTAAGAAAAAAGTAAAAAATAATAAAATTACGCAATTTTAAACTCATGTAGAAAAATATCAATAGTTTTATACAGATATAAATTGTCATGCATTTTAATATGCTATAGATAACTTGATGACTTTTATACAGGTATGGCATTCTAACTTCATTAGTAAGTTAATAGTATAAAATGTCTATATTTATAAAATGCGTGCAGTTTTAGCTATTATAATAATAAAGACTATGTGGCAGCTAAAAGAGGTCAAGCTATGCTCAGGTAAGAAGAATTTTTTACTAATCAGTGATATACATTTAGAGAATATGTTCATATATTTTATAATATAATAATTAGTACTGACGTGTACGTATGTAATGATATGCATGTATATCTTGCAAGAAAATTAGGATATCATTATGCAGAATTTCTAGGCATAGCAAGAAAACATATAATATGTCATGTGACATACATTTGAAAAGAATCCATGTTCTAAATAATCTTACATTTCTACTGGACTGGTTTTCCTTTTCAAAATGTTGACATTATTTTGTTTATTTGATAATTAGTTGTTACCCGCTTCTTCAACCGCGTGGAATTTATCAACAAAATTTTTGTTCAATGTAAACGTGTGCGTGGAGAGCACTCGATTTTGGACGCTGAGCCTTAGTTTATATTTTCGCGGAACTCAAATTAATTTTCCAAGATAAAAATTACACCTTATACCAGGTTTCTGTCAGTGAAAGTCTCGTCATAATTGGTTCAATCATTTCGATTGGTAGGAACAAACAGGACAAGGAGACACAAAAATTGGATTTTTTGTTGAAAATACCGATATACTTTCATATCCATTTGGTAAAAAACTGTTATTTTGACATTACAAACAGACAATTCAGTTTTGTTTATCTATACTAATATTATAAAGTTTAGTTTGTGAGCTTAGTATAAAGTAAAGTATGTAAATTTGTGAGGTTGTAGGGGGTAATCACAGGAAGTAATGGTCCGATTTGAAAAATTCTTTCAGTATTAGATAGCTCATTTATCGAGGAAGGTTATATATATCATCACTCTAAGACTAATAAGAGCGGAGCACCAATGAAGAATGTTTCAAAATGGGGTATTTTTTCCTTTTGAGGACTTCCGCTGCGTGTTAGTGTTAGCCAAAGTAACTATTCCCCGCGGACGAAGTAGCTGGCAGAAGCCAGTGTATATACATGAAAACAGAAGTAGAAAAAGTTTTCTCTTTAACTAAGAGAAGGTATCTATTCACTTGTATATAGAACAGTGTCGTTTGTAAAATAACAATGCATAATAGTTATAACAAAGGTTAAAACTAAGGTCTAGCAAGTAACGTGCCTGACCTTGGATCGATAAGGTCAAGGGAATTCAAGTTTAGATCACACAAACAATAGAATTTAATTTAGTCTGATTAGGGTTCAGAAACTAAGCGAAGATAGCTTTGTTGATAGCGTCGATGGATGTAGGTTCGAATCCTTGCAACTGAGTCGTACCTTCCGGTGAAGGAAGGTATCGTGATGAAACCGTAGCGGCGTAGCATGGTGTTAGGGTTTTTTTAAGTCCGCCTGGCTAGCTACCACCCCAAAGTTGAAAATTTGTCCTCAAGCAACAGTTGGTTTGTTCCGGCTGCAGCACTTGAGAGCCACTCCCCTGTAAGTTTGTCGTGTTTACCAACTTAGACCATGTCGTCATTTAACATCAGGTGACATTGTGTTCATACCTATGAAGTATAAAAAACAATCTAACAATTTGGTCTATGTGGTAATATTGACACTCTCTTTTCCTATTTCAATAGAAAATTCATGCCAGCAATCTACATCTACACTAATATTATAAAGAGGAAACGTTGTATGTTTATAACGAATAAACTCAAAAACTACTAGACGGATTTCGATAATTCGTTCATCGTTAGAAAGCTACATTATCCCTGAGTAACATAGGTTATATTTTTTACTAGAAAAAAATAGAGATCCCTACTAAAATTTCAATAATGTAATTCAAGGTATGAAAAATATTGCCATAAAATTACTTTCATTGCATGCGCTGCGGAAACTATGAATGATAGAACAAAAATATGTTCCACAATATTAAAGAACATATTAATATCTATAAAAAACCTCCGGGTACCATATATCCAGCTATTGTGATTATGTCACTATAATTACATTTTTGAAAGAAACAAACAAGCCATACCATGCCAAAAAGACCATGTTATTCATGTCATTATATTAATCCTTATCCAAATAAATTATTTTTAATTTAAGACTGTTTCAGTACCTGTAGATAACTTTTTGAATTATTAAAATCGACATCGCATTCAAAAGATATTACGAGTTTAAAATTGTCAATCTAAACAAAATATGCCGCTCGCGTCGTTGCGGTGTGGGTGTGGTGTGTGCGTGCGGGCTATGCGGCGAAGAAGGGGTTACGGGAGAGAGGCGCACACATCTATAGCGTAGGTAACCGCGCGGCTTATTCGCGCAATAGAATTTTAGCTCATAGTAATAGGTCGGCATTCTGTTACAATCCGCAAATTGATTATGTTCATCAGAACAACATCCAAATTGAGGCAATAAATAAGATTTGTACTAAATGTTATGCTAAAAAATGGAGTGATGAAGCAAATGGTATGTGCTGCGCATCTGGAAAAGTACTTCTTCCTAATATTGAAGAACAACCAGAACAAATAAAAAGCCTTTTTAGCAAATAATCACAGATAGTCCGCTCATTTTTTTAAAAATGGCGTGTTTATTATGGCGTGTTTCACCAGTGTTTAGCTTAACTGTGACTTAATTTGGCAGATACAGTAAAGAGTAGTTCCCGCTAAGCTATCACGCACCAAAACAGATGAATTCACCGGGTAGTTTTTCTATCTTATCATTTTGTTAGGTTAGCACAATCCTCTACCCTCGAACAGAAGACATTTCTTTCTGTAAGATTTTCGATTCTGGGTTGGATCATGGGTACAAGATTTTCAAGACTATGTATGATCAGTTTTTGCCAATTCACATATGTTTAACCCAAATGTTTAAAACAATTGTTCACCCGTGCGAAGCCGGGACGGGCCGCTAGTAATAGATATAAAGAACCGAAAAAATATATATACAGGATAGTATTGTTAACGAGAGTCTATGGGTTTTTATAATAATGGAATATCATTAAGTGATCGTAAATAATCTATTCTATTATATATATATATATATATATATATATATATATATATATATATATATATATATATATATATATAAGAGATTCCCACCTATATATTGACTCATCACGATATCTCTGGAACCATAAGGCGTAGCGACTTGAAATATGGTAGGAATATTCCTTTCGCCGAGTAGAGGTCAGCTAAGAACGGATTTTACGAAATTCCACCCACAAGGGGGGTTGCGGGGGCGTTAATTAAAAAAAAACACATTTTAAAACTACAGCTCTTATAGGTATGAAACTTAGTCAGGATATTCTTTTTGGCATGTTTGAATTTACTAAGAACTAATTTCATGATGTTTCACCCCCAGGGCTGTGCAGGGGCGTTAAAAATTAAAAAAAAATGTTTTTTCCAATCTATAGCTTTTGGAACTCTGAAACTTGGCCAGAATATTTCTTTTGGCATGTTTGAATTTAATAAGAACTAATTTTATTATATTCAACCCTAAGAGAGTTGTGCGGGGGCGTTAAAAATATTAAAAATTTGTATCTTCCACTCTATTGTTATTAGAACTTTGAAACTTCGCCAAAATATTTTTTTTGGTATGTTTGAGTTTATCAAGAACTAATTTTATGATATGCAACTCCAAGAGGGTTGTGCGGGGCCGTTAAAAATAAAAAAAAAAATGTATCTTTTAATCTGTAGTTTTAAAACTTAGAAACTTGACCAGAATATTTTTTTGGTATGTTTGAATTTACTAAAAACTAATTTTATGATATTTTACCCCCAGAGGGCTGTGCGAGGGCGTTAAAAATTTAAAAAAAATGTGTATTCCAATCTATATTTTTTAGAACTCTGAAACTAGGCTGGAATAGAGTTCGGGAATAATGCCCTTAGAAAAAATGCAGGGTGTAAAATAAAAATAAAAAAAAGTCAAAATATTTAATTAATAGCTGCAATAGATTCAAAACTTGAAACGATTTTTTATTTCGTCCTGTTAAACAACCAAGAACAAATACTTCGAAAAAGAATGTTTCAAAATCGGGCACTGGTTTCCTTTTGAGAGATATCGTTAATATTATATACGTTGCCATGGTAATGTGGTAAGTTTCTATCGCAAACATTTTCAAAGTGTATTTTGTTTTCCTATTCAAAATTTGTTATCTATTACGTATTATAAAAATAAAGTTTGTGTATGTACAATTAAAATAATAACTTTTTGATGAATGTATATGGCTACAAATGACCAAAAAATTTTTTTTATATTTTGTCTATATTTTTATATTATTATATTTTGTCTGTTTGTTTGTTTGTTCCGGGTAATCTCCAAAACGGCTGGACCTATTTTAACGGGAATTTTACTGGCAGATAGCCGAAATTAAAGCGGTTGACATATTGTACTTTATTTGTCCGCGGCTTCGTCCGCATTGCTAGTTCCAAAATGGTTGGACCGATATTCACGGGGTGTTCACTGGTAGATAGCAGACCTCATAAAAAGTAATTTAGTTTTTTTTTATTCGCCTTCGGCCGCAGTGCAATATCCGAAATGCTTGAACTGATTTTCACGGGGCTTTCACTGGCAGATAAGAACTAAATTACTCACCTTATAAGAAGTAACTTAGACTATTTTATTTTGCTACTCAAGACTTCGCCTGCAATATTCTACTATCTCCTAATCGGTTGGACCGACTTTCACGGGACTTTTACGGGCAGATAACTAGCGAGCTCGGAAGACGTTGTCCCGCCCCGATAATAAAAAGAAAACCTTGAGAAATTATACTTAATACTTCCCCATGAATCATTCTATCAACTGGTGAAAACGGCATGAAAATCCGATCTGTAGTTTTTGACTTTATCGCGAACAGACAAACAGACAGACCAGAGAACTTTGTTTTACACTATGAAGTGATGAACTGTTACCTGTGTATTCGTTCGTGTGAATTTAATAAAAATAGTTTGTTTACTGTAAACAAGCGCGTGAGACGTGCGCTGTACTGGACTCCAAAAATAAATGTATGTAATTTGAATTATATTATCATTTTGGTCAATTTGGCGGCCATTTTGTTCTATTTACCGCGTTTGCATCTATGTACATAACTCAGTGATTATAGCAACGTATAAGAATAATACAATTATATCAACAATATGGGCATGTTTTGTCTATATAATAAACAATTTAACACATATTGTTCGATAATGTATAGTTTAAAATTTTCATTACTTTCTTATATAGCGTTAAAGAGCACTGAGGGTGGTACGTAGTAGGTTAAAGTTCCAGGTATGTTGCTGATGATAAATCCCATCCCATTCGATATAGTATTCGTATTCACATATCTAATGTACACGTTACATGTTATAGTAGATGGCGTAGTGTAAAATTGTAAGTAGGTGTGTACATTACAGAAATGCTTTTTCAAAAACATTTGTAACTATGACACCATAGTTATTTAATACATTTAAAAAAACGCGTGCGGAGCCGCGGGGAACTGCTAGTACATTATAATATCCTTAACGAAAATGTCCTAGAGTTTATAGATAAATTGAAGGATTTTCCTATATAGACACTGTACTGCACTTTTCCCCATCATAAGGCTGGCGTCAAGGTGAATGTGTATATTTACTCCAGTGATATAGGCTTTTAATAATCAAATAATAAGTACAGAAGAAAATTTATCATAGTCGTAGTTCTAATTGTTCGTTCTAATTGAAAGTTTGTAGTGAAACGTTACAAATAGTAGCGACTTCTTATCATTTGTGTTGTTTTGTAAATCTCGACGTGAACTCAGAAAACTGTGATTCAATACTGTTGTATAATTCTTTTTTATTCTTTAGAAGTAAGTATGTGATTAAGTAACGCGGGTGAAAATATTAATATGCTAAATATATTGAGGTCCGCTTCACTATTTCACATTCATTTTAATATTTAAAATATGTTACTGTTAGAGATACAATATCCTAATAAAATAACTTGCCATGGACTATATACACTTATTATATTTATAATTCCTATTTGTCCCGTTAGTTAGCTTAGTAATGTTTTTCCAAGTGTCTAGTGTTATTTTAAAACTTTATATGGAGTTATCTACCGGCGTATTACACAGAGGAAATAAAATTTCCGTATAAATTGGGCAAAATTCTAATTTTACAGACCAACTAAAATAACTACTTAATAATATTTTAACGGTATGTGTGTAATGTATAAAGTTTTATATGCTTTATAACAATGGAAAGTCGAATTAATTGTTTCTTAGACACTTGTATTGAACTGCAAATTGAAATAATTGATGTTAAATATCAATACTGTCTAAAAAAATATAATTTCAAGTACTAATACTACTAAACTAATATAGTAAATAAAAATAAACATGTATCTAAACCGTATCATATGTGAGTATGTGAGTATCATATATATCATATGTGTGTGATGTGAGCTAAGAACTGACGACATGCATATAAATTACTCTAATTATGTATATATCGTTTCTATAATTTGTATGTACTAGATACTTATATTAGAAACTTTGTCAAAATAAAATGTAATATTGTACGTACATTTTGTAATGTTATTAATCGCACGTCTAATATTGTTCCACAGTACAAGCAGTTGTTACTCACGTGTGACTGACCGCTAGTAGTCCGATAATCGTCCACCAAACCATAGTTCCGTCGCTCACTGACGGCAACTTTCTGCGAAATGCACTGCTATACCTGCCGACACTTCTTGTACACCGACAGCCAATATAACGGTATCTCTCGAGTGGTTATTTTTATTTCCATGTCGATAAAATCATCTCAGTCGAACTGATAATACATATGGGGGATTCATGTGGATAAAGTCTTGTCATATGTCAAAGGAGATTATTCGCTTGTCTTGGTAACAAAAAATATCTCGGTGTCGGTTGTTCGAGAGATAAGTGAATTTTATTCTAACATATAAGGAAATATTACACTTAGTATTTTAGCTTGATGCATATCTCAAGGTCTTCGAATATTGTTAAGTGGTTATAAAAAATACACCAAACACTATTTTTTATACTCAAAATGAGATATTTATTATTAAAAATATTTTGAAAAGTGTGTCAAGTGTACGCCATTTTTTACTGTTCAATCTTGATCTTACTTTATCTACAATAACTGTTTCTTATGTATGTGTAGTATGATATTTACTGTAGAATATATGACAAAAATTTGTTGTATTTAAGGTCACTGTGATTCCCTAAATAATAATAGCATTATATAATTAATTTCAAAGTTTTATATTATAGTATACAATGTATCATATTAAGATTTTACAAATATTTATACAAATATACTTTCCTTGAAATATTCTATATTCACGTTTCATCCAACAGTCCTTGCATGACACATAGATAGTCGACAGATGTAGCGAGAGAATGTGCTAAAAGAATTCCTCGAGTGAGCACTTCGCGAACCTTCAGTACCTCTTGTGCCGTAGCCGGTCGGAACACAGTAGAGAGTGCCCTACGTACGATCTTGTTTGGAAAAAATCGCCAAGGCTGGTCGAGCCGCCAACTGTAATATCAATGTACTATTGTTAGTGTACTAATGTAGCATTGTATAGCGTACGTATTTGGTGGCGCTTCACATTCATGGCGAGGATATAGGTGTATATATACACCTACCATTTCTTGATATAGGTTAGTATTTGACCACAATAATACTTGATGATAGTTTATAATGTGATCGCAAGTAATATGGTATGGTAATATGTTAAGGCTACATAAGGATAGACTGTTGAATGTAATTGTCAAAACACATCAACAGATGCGTAACGACATATTATCTTTTAGAATTATATCTGACTAGAATATATTTGAAGAGTCTATCTACTTCTATCTGAAGAGATATAATGACTTTATAGGTCATTTTTCCAAAATATACTACAGGTCTTTATAGATTTTATTGATCACTCAGCGAGATTTGTATGTTGTAAAAATTTATCAACAACTCTTAAACTGGGCAATTAGATTTTTTTTTTTATATCATAGGATGCAAACGAACAGGTGGGTCACCTGATGTTAAGCGATCACCACCGTCCATAGACGCTTGCAACACCAGAAGAGTCGCAAGTGCGTTGCCATCCTGTATGTAGGGGGAGGAGGAGGTAGGAAAGCGGGAAGGGTAGGGGAGGTGGTCCTCCGGTGCTCTCACTGACCGAACGAAACGCAACAAACACTGTTACTTCACGTCGGTTTTCTGTGAGAGGGTGGTACTGCCCCGGTCGAGCCGACCTATTCGTGTTGAAACCAGTAATAGATTCAGCGTAGCTCTACCACCTACTGCTTTTGCTGCTATTATTGCTTGCGACAATGAAAAACGATATAGCTATTAATAAGGCTTAGTAAATAATAGTAAATTACCTGAGATATAGGCTTTCACATGTGAAATAAGTAATGGAGACAACAAAGATAGGGTAAACGAGAGGCAACGCGATGAGCAGACAGAGAATCAAAGTGGCTATCAGCTTCAGGAACGTCGGAAATGGTGCACCATAAAGCCATAGAGCATGAATGTCATTCGCAAATTCGCGTGCCAAAACACGAAGACGGCCTAATCCGGTAGCCGATCGCAGCTGCTGGAAAACTATATATTTTCAATATTTGATTGTTCATACAGTTTTGTTTATCAGTATGTTTGCCACATTCAATACAAATTCTAGTTTAACTACAGTTAATGTCTTTTTCGAACTTTCGGCATATAGTTGCGCAGAACAGAAATTTCAGTATAAATAGGTATTATATTATATATGTAACATCGACATAACTTAAGAATAAATAAGTGCTAATTTTAGATTCCTATAATAACATTATGACTTTGTTTTATATTACACTTTTTACGGTATTATGCGCAAGCCTGAACGGCTATATACAGAGCGGCCAAAAAGATTGACGAGGACTGCAGGTTATATGATAGGTAAATACAAAAGGTACTTGCGTATACTTATAATGCACCGCGCTTGACGACCGCTCCCGCGGTCGTTCTCATTATCTTCTTTCGCAAGTCTAACCTAATCTAAGCAAACCGAGACGAATATGTTTTTTTTTAACTTAAAAATCATCAAGTTGCTAATATATTCTCGCAATATTCGATATACAATATACTTACTCTATATTCGCAAGTCTAACCTAACCTAACCGATTTATTTTTTTGAAACAAAAACAGCGTGAGCCGGCCGCGGTAGTAGCGAGCGCACTGCGTTTTGTATATTAGCAACTTGATGGTTTTTAAGTTAAAACAAAACAGTTTCCTGTCTGTTTGGTTATGTTAAGACTTCCGAAAAGATACAACAAGAGCCGGCCGCTCAAGCGGTTGGCGAGCGCGGTGCATTATATACGTAAGTACCATACAAATTTAACCCGTTCTTGTGTGATTGAATATGAGAAAGCAAGAGTAGAGTTATTGTCTTCGACTGATTTAATAAATTTCGAGAAGACAAGTCTGATCATAAGTTATTATACTATTCTGATTTACAATAAATATATTCATGCTCAAATTATGTTTTTCGACACTAGTATTATGAATCTAAATGCGATATACGAGATGACCAATTAAAACTTGTGAAAATGACTTTACTTGCACCATAAAAAGTTTATTTGTTCTTCGATATGGTTTCATACTGGATATAACGAAAAATCAGTGTAGTACAACATAGTATTTTTACGTTTTATTTTCGACATTTTAAATAATTGTTTTTATTTCATTCTAATAAATAATATGAATTACATTTTATATGTGGTGACATTTGACATAGAAATGACAGGAACTTGTAGTGACATATAAATGTAGTTGTTCCTTTATGCAAAAGGTTTTCTCAGTATAGCTTCATTGTCATAAATAAATAAACCTTTGTAGATATAACAGACATCAGTTATAACGACGACGAATGGACAAATACCGTGTGGAAGTCGTTGCAAGTAAATTTAGATATAAAGATGCATAATTATCCTCTCCGAGTAATAATGAAATAAATCATCTTCATTTATCTGTACCTTCATAATTTGCATTTAGTTATAATTTTTTTTAACTTTGAAACTGTTTTTTGTAGAAGAACTTCTATGTGTTTATTGTGTTTATAGAGTACATGTTATATATACATGAATCTCTATTTTATTAATAGCTTACTAAACTTAAAGCGGGAATAAATCTTTGCTTAAATAAATTTTCTTAGTTTCTTCTATTTATATCATTTGTTTTATTTTAATAGAAGGCCGAATAATTAGAACGCGGACAAATTGAGCAATGATATCGGTGTAATAAAAATAAAAAGTATCGTTATAGGTTACGGCCCAAGATATTATAAGACGATAAATTTACGTGACATCTTCTGGCGTTTGTAGAATTTTAGTAGAAAAAATATTATATACTAGCTGTAACCTGCGGCTCCGCACGCGTTTTTTTAGATGTATTAAAGAAATGTAAAATTGTAAGTAGGTGTGTGCATTACAGAAATGCTTTTTCAAAAACATTTGTAACTACAACACGCACGCCATCTACTGTAACATGTAACGTGTACATTAGATATGTGAATACGAATAGTATATCGAATGGGATGGGATTTATCATCAGTAACATACCTGGAACTTTAACCTACTATAAGAGTTAAGTTAAGTTAAGAGTTAAGTAAGTCGAAACTCAACTAATTGGTTTGTCTGCTTAAACAATAATTTATACATCACTAAATGAAATGTTACTAAATTCATTTATCGGTTTTTTGTCCTTAATTATATAGGCAGTGCAACGCCTACATCCACTGATCATTTTGAGATTTATAGGCTTTATTAAAAAACAACATAATAGGACTAACTTTTGTCATAAATATTAAGTATTTCACATTATAGGTAGATATTTCTATTATGAATTCAATAGTCTTAAATTATGATAAGTTTTAAGATTCAGAGTATATAATATGATCAGTGTCCTGTAAATACATATTTATACTTGGCCTATGTAATTATTTTAATGCTGAGGTAGAAGAACGATGAGTTTTACAACGTATGGTATAGTATTACGTATTTTAGATATAGAAAGGTAAGCCACAGATGTCTATTTCTCTTCAGAAAGTTTTATTCATTTTTCATCTGCTTAAGGGAAATCGAATTTATTTTGTCTTCATCTTAGATGCATTAAGAAACTAAAATTTAAAATATGAACAAATTCATATAAAAAACTATTTGTATCTTAAATACACACGAAGGAAATGAAACTTTTGTATAATAGAGAAACACTTTAATTAAAAAAAATATAACAACTTCGGTGTTGAAGCGGACGCTTGTAGAGGTTTTCAGCACTCTTCCGGACACAGTGTTAGGGAACGTACCCAAACCACGTGACCCTTTCAGGGGGAGCAGGGGGATCTTCAAAGTACCACTCTCGGTCACAGGGAGGAGGGAGGGGGTTAGGTTTTCCTCACGTAGTCAATATCATCTAAAGGATACCTCTTGTTTTTAAAACTCACACCCAGCAACAGTGACGTACATATACCAAGACGTCAGCTGATTGAAAACTAACAGTTTGTAGGGCTAATGTATAATGTATTAATGAAGACAAATATGAGCAAAATATATATATTTTTAACCTTCTCTTTGCAAAAAATGACTAAAAATCGTATTTATAAATTACCACGTGAAAACTGGAGGGGGAGGGGGTCTCTTCATATACCACGGATGGTCACTGACGGGAGGGAGGGGGGTTAAAAAGTTGTCAAATATGGGTTACGTGGTTTGGGTATGTTCCCTTAGTCACACAAAAAGGTTGCGGATTAGAATTTCGAAGCACCCCCGTAAGAAGTTTCACTTTAAAATATTCATACGGTTAACCTGTTCATTATCTATTTAGTATAGTAGTATTTAGTACCTTTTTCTAATGTTTGTCAATCCATTTTTTTTATTATTTTTTTATACCAATTGACGAGCTTGAGCTTTGTATAAAATAAATTGAAAATAATTCTTTTTTTCCATACCATCGACGAATCCAAACCTTTATTTATAAGTCTCTTATTGTCACATTTTAGAATTACGTTATTTAAAATTTCCTTACGTCTACGATATACAATATCTGAACAGTATTTAATACAAAAAAACAAAATAAATACAGTTAATAATGCCTGTATTAAAACTTTGTACCCCTAATATTGTGGTCGATTTTCGAAGTTCGCGATAAACTCAAAAACTACTGAACGAATTTTCATGCGGTTTTCATCAGTGGATAACGTGAATCATGAGGAAGGTGTAGGTTTATTAATAATTTGTCAAGATTTTTTTATTTTCAGGGCGGGATAACGTCCGCCGGGCTCGCTAGTTATAGATAAGTAGTTGTTAGAGCGTTTGTTAGTATTCGTGCAACTTTTTAAAGTTTCTAACAACCTGTCTGCTTCCTGAAGATAAGTTCTTGGCACTTAATATGAAAAAAAAATTTCAAAATAATGATTCATAGTTACGTTAGAATGCAACAGATTGGGCTGTGTTGGAGCTGTAAACTACCGGAAAGGGCAGTTGCTATAAGCTGAGCATATGTTCCTTGGGGCAGAGCATCTTCCGGACGATTCCTCGCGTTAGTTGTCATTTTGGTTGAGTGCCTTCCGCGTTTGCTCCTACGTCTGGTGAATGTGTAGAGGCCCATTCGGGCAACAGCGATAATTTGTTCGAAAAAAAAAAAAACTGCCGGATCAGTTTTTCTATATATGTATTATGGAAACTACACATCAAAACTACTGAACATATCGACAGAGAAGTAGTAGTACCTTTTATAGGGGCAGTTCTGCAGTTCCCTTCTACAGTTTTCATTTCGGAGCATCTGCGAAAATTTCCCTATACCGCTTATTCTCTATGTAGCCTAAATAATACTTCAAAAAGTTTCGTTACAATGGGTTTAGTTGGTTCGTAGTTTAAGCCGGACAAATATTCAGTTTAATTTATTCAATTTCAAGTTTGAAGCTTTATTTTTTGCAGACGTTGTCCCGCCCGATTATAAAAAAAATCCTTGACAAATTATATACCAAAACGTTCCTCATGAACCACTTTATCCACTGGTGAAAACCGCTTGAAAATCCGTTCAGTAGTTTTTGAGTTTATCGCGAATAGACAGATAGACAGACGCGGAAGGGGACCTTGCTTTATACTATGTAATGATAATGATGTTGATTACTATAAGGGAAAATTCACACGACTAATTAAAAAAGAACAATGTAACTTGTAACAACGCATAATAAATATAAAGTGGAAGTAGTTGGATAAATGTCAGAAATTGTCTCACCAAACTGCCTCGTTGCTATGTACCTACTGTAAAAAAATATGGAAATTAAGCAATTAAAACAAAATTTATTTTTCAATATATAATTCTTGGGATGACAAATTTCGATACATTAAATCCAAATAAAAATATACTTATTTTACATGAGTTTTTACATGACAACATGAGTCATTCTACTTCTATGATATGTTGGTCAAGACGCTCAGTTAATATATTGATAAGATAAAAAAATTTCATTGGGCTTTACTAGACTAATAAACATCAAAATAACGATCGGTTAGTGTTTACTATTCAGGACCATCCAAGTAGGTACTTGTTAAGTTTTCTTCCAGTATGCAAACCGCCATATGAAATCTTAATCGTCAGTAGACGTTTTCCGATGATTCTCCCTTTTAGGCATCTTCGGATATATGGTCTCTATATAGTACTGTCGTATTGTGGTTATATAATAATAGTACAAATCTATACTATAATAAAACTGTAGCAAGGTCAAATCTGTACATTAAATATTTTTCGAAAATTTTTATCGGGGTAGACTTTGTTATCGATATAGAAGTCAAAAATAATCTTTTTACAATTTTTGTCTGTCTGTCTGTCTGTCTGTCTGTCCCTGTGAACACGCATCACTCTGAAAGTACTGAACCGATTTTGACGAAACTTGGCACAGTGATAACTAATATTACGAGATTACATCTAGGATACTTTTTATCTCATAAAACGCAAGGGATTCTCCAGGATCTGCCTGTTTGTCTGTCCCTTTGAACACGTACCACTCTGAAAGTACTGAACCAATTTTGACGAAATTTGGCACAGTGATAACTAATATTACAAGGTTACATCTAGAATACTTTTTATCTCATAAAACGCAAGGGATTCTCGAGGATAACGGACGAAAGTCAAAAATTTGTAGTTAATGAAATTTTTGACGGATTTTGGTAAATTTTCATTGTGCTATATATAGCAGACAGATTAGCTAAAAAGATAAGCTATATTTCCCTAAGCTACTTTTAAAAAAATACCAAAAAAAAAATCGCCGGGATTCGAACCGTCGGCTCCGGCGGACCATATAATGTCCAGTACGTTATAACTGAGCTACGGCTATATGACATTTCTATGCGTAATTATCAACCTCATATGAAAAAGTATGTGTAAACGAAACTGTCACTTATATGTTGTTACATTTATTTTATTGTATAAAAAAATGTTTGCTAAACAAAGGTGACAAGATTTTTCCTAAAACATAAACCTAGATAATAGTTACATTGCATTGTAGAAGAGAACTCAACTAGAGTTCTATCAGTACGTGTGTTTTTCGATATTTGATAAAATTAGTTTTCTAAATGTTGTAGTCTTAAGTAGTGGGTTCAGGTTTGTAACTAAGATTAAAATAAATCAGTTGGGTGTATGCAGTTATTTTTTTTTCTCAACTACCACGCTATTACCTAGCAAGTCTTAACAGCTTCACCACTACTTTTCATACTATGTATTTATACTAATATTATAATGAGTGGAAAGTTTTTTTTCAGATGATTGGTACCTACTACTGTCCATTTCAAAAATTCTTTCACTTTAGAAAGGTAATTATCCCAATTCAGATCTCAGAAAAAAGGTGGTTTGTATGTCAAAAGTAAAATAAATGTGACCAAATTAAAATTGAATGCAGATTTCACATATACTTTACAAATTCTTATAAAACAAAAACAAAACAAAATGAAATTTAATGTAGAAAAGTCAACTTTTACAGTTGTTACGTATGAAATTACAAGGGACTGGAAACATTTATCGGCAAATATGTAAGTTAATTTTCATCTTCACTTTATACACTACTTTAGGTAATGCTCAACAATCTAGGCTTATTTTAAAAGATTTCTCACATACCAACTGGTATATGTTTGAATGAGCCCTAAGTTTGGATTCACATTAAGTGCTGTATAACGCTCAAAGGGTTTTAGGTTTTTTAAGATTATTTCGTTTAAAAATACAATTAAACCGGTAAAACCATTTTGCAACAAGTTGCACGGGCAGCTAGTAGAAAATATATTTAAGAAAAATTAAAACATTCAAACGTTTAAGTAATCTGTTATACAAAAAAGAAGCGTCTGAAAAGAAAAAAAAACCTTTTTTGTACATATAAATAAGGAAAAAGTCCGGTCAAATTACTTATATGTTTATAGCGATACTACTGTAAAAACCCTCAAAATATTATTTCTATGAAAAGTCAAATAATGAAAATAAGTGTACTGTCGATAATGGTTACACTCAGTAAGTATGTTTAATTATTTAAGATAATAATTTTATGATTAATATTTATCAGTACTTTTCAACACACAGTGGAAGATAGACGTTTTCGAGATGTTTATACATCTGTTGATTGTGGTATTTTTTCTGTGTCTAATACACATTTTATTTAATTACAATGCTAAAGCTAAGTTGATGAGAAAGATCCCTGGGCCGAACAGTGCATTCATCATTGGCAATATGCCTGAACTTTTTTCCACTACGCCAGGTAAGATAAGTAAATTTTAATGATTCTTCCTGCATTCTTTTGTGTATTATGATCCAGTATAACTGTTGTTGAGTAACATCGCTTGTAACTATTTATTAGGGTATCCACTTGTATTATTAATATATAACTACTCGCGTCGCCTTGTTGATTATTAGATTACGTACCATTAAAATCTTAGGATATGACCGCCTGGCAGCGTTGCCAGGCGTCCCGATTGTGGCGGGACGTCCCGATTTTTAAATCAAAAGCATATGTTTCGCTCGGGACAGGCTCAGTCCCACTTTCGGGGATAACTCGATCGTGCATACATTTTGATTTTTTTTTCATTTTTTCAGAAGAAGACTTAAGAGTAAGAAGACTAAACTATTTAACGATAGGGTAAATCCGATATCAAATGTCATATTTTTATTAAAATAAATATTCAATGCCTATTTTTGCTATCTATTGTCAAGTAAATGTAATTTAAACTCAAATAAAAAGATAAATTTTCGATAATATACGTTTTTTTACTATTTCCCGCTTTCGACGAAAAAATCCCGCTTTTTCACTCAAAAAGTTCCGAAATTCCGACATGGCAAAAAAATAAATCTGGCAACGCTGCCGCATGGTCTGTTATTATCCTAGATGTAATAAAATAATAAAATTATGTTTTAGTGGGTCTCATGGACCTTGCGAGGAAATATGCAAACCAATTTAATGGCATCTACAGATTTTGGGCTTTTCCTTTTGGAGCCATAGCTTTGTATAATGCCAAAGATATTGAGGTATTCATCTTATACATATATTACGGTTATTTGACAATGGTCTAGTATACATGATTAACCTATCGATTATTTACAGACAATCATTGGAAATTCAAAATACAATGAAAAAAGTGATATTTATAAATTTTTAAAACCTTGGCTGGGGGATGGGTTGTTGCTGAGTAAAGGTAACTAATTATCTTAAATAATGTACAAGAAACGATACTGCATGAGTATTAACAGAGATGTTTTAAAATAAACACAATATGTTTGGAAGCTACTAAAAAAAACAATAAAACTTAATTACATAATTTATGTAGACTTGTAGTTTTGTGTACAAAGTTTAATAGAATAAAAACAAAAGTTGCTTTGAAATGTTGCTTCGATTACATACCTACATTTTTCAACAAACATACAACAACAAACCAACATACAACAAAACTAGTCACTTGAATTGCTATAGATCAGCTATACTCAACCTGCGGCCCGCCGGGTCTTTGTAGTTGGCCCACCCGATTATACTTTATTTTTTATTATTTTAAATTTCGCGCTCATCAAAATTACTATGAGCACGCTGAGTAAATTAAATAGATCCCAGATAACCTGACCGCAATGTGTTCCTTACCATATAAGGGTTATATTAATCTTATTTTATTGGACAACCATTTTCCACTACATTAATTTGAAATTACGTTTTTTTTTATTTTATACCTAAATATTTGTAATTTGCGGCTTGCGACACCATGAATGAAACGTGTTTGTGGCCCGTTTAAAAAAAAAGGTTAAGTCCCGCTGCCATAGATGATTGACTCGATGCTTAAACTGTATTCATTACAAAATATCTTGTATCTATAATGTAGGTACTTCACTTTTTATATGTGTTTATTAGTATCACTTGGTTCTAATTCAAACTATTATTGTTTTAAAACTCCCTAAGTACATTTACGCAAATACTACGTCGGTATTTATTGAATAAACTACTAGATACTGTTAGGTTCTTAGAACAACTAGAGCTCCAAGGAATAAATAATGACATAAATGAGTTATAATTAACGACGTACGTAAAGAGATAACGTATCTGTAAGGAACAAAGGTGCAAGTAAGAATCCTTATCTAGCACATTATATGCTTTATACACTCTTTAACTATAAGTGCAATGTAGTATTTAATTTATCTTCAATTTCTTAAATATATAACGGAAATACAATTCTTCTGAGGCTCAATCACACCTAAACTACTGAAATTGAATGTATCGGCATGGGCCTATGACCATTTAATACGAAAGTTATCGTAGATGGTTCTAGGCTACTTATTTTTTCGATGCACAACGAAGTGGATGGGTATAGGTTTTGCTAGGACAGAACCTTCTACCATGTAGTGCTAATGAAAGTGATACATTAAAGCAGAATGCCTTATCAAAAATTATTTCACAGGGGACAAGTGGCAAGAACGCAGAAAAATCCTTACGCCTGCTTTCCATTTCAATATTTTGCGTCAATTTTATGATGTTATAGAAGAAAACAGCCGCCGTTTAGTCGACTCAATAGACAAGATTTCCGGAAAATCTGTTGATGTTGTACCCATTTTGACAGAGTACACTCTGAATTCTATTTGTGGTAATATTATTTTCTTTTCTGTGTATAATATATTCTAGATGATGTCATTGCTGAGTGGTAGGCTCGAATCCTGCAATGCATTACAATGCAATGTTTTCAGTAAAGGAAAATATCGCGATGAAACGATAGCGTGGTGGAAGAGCTTAGTCTAATGCCTACATATTTAGCTAACTTAAGTTGGAAATCTGTCGCCAAGAACCTACGAGTATGTTCCGGCAGCTAAACTACAGAATCTACTCAAAATAAAAAAGTACTTTAGTCAATGTAAGTCCTAAGAAGGCGCTTATAAACGTCAAATCTATCACCGGTTTGAAAAACAACACGACCGTCGAGAAGAACCGGTAAGAAAAACGATCGGGTTTATTATTTTACTACATTACATTATATTATACCTTAGACCACTTTACCATTTAATATCAGATGAGATAACGGTCGAACGTTAAAATCTAATAGTATCATTATATAGTATAAAACAAAGTCCCCTACCGCGTCTGTCTGTCTGTTCGCGATAAACTCAAAAACTACTGAACGGATCTTTATGCGGTTTTCACCAGTGGATAAAGTGATTCACGGGGAACGTTTTGGTATATAATTTGTCTAAGATATTTTATAATCAGGGCGGGACAACGTCTGCCGGGCTTTTTTTTTTTTTTTTCGAACTGACTACGCTATTGACCAAGCAAGGTCTTAACAGCTTCACCGGACTTATAAGCGAGTTAAGCACTCAGGAAAAAATATCAAAACACACCCAAAACTAAATATTTCGTATCGATAATATTCAAATATTTAGTTTGATAAGGGAAAAAAATAATAAAACCCTTCCACTTGCATGTGTAAGCGTGTATGCGTGCACGTGCGTGGAGGGATGTGAATGTGTCGCAGGGAATTTGTGCACTGTACGCGCGAGCAGTGACTCAAGGGCTCCACGCCGAGGGAACGGACCTAGGCTGCCGGGCCCGCTAGTTAAAAACTAAGAATAAGTTAATATTAAAAAATAATTGAAGTTAATGTTGTTCCGTAAGAAAAACAAAGCAATTTTTCATTATACACAATGGATTTTTATGTCATACTCAATTTTGATTTGCAGAAACAGCAATGGGTACTAAACTAAGTGAAGAAACAACCGGTGCAGGAAAAACTTATAAAGATACTATTTACGGCATCGGTGAAATGTTTTATGAAAGGTTCACTAGTCTTCATCTGTATCCCGACAGAATATTCTTCGCCACGTCGCTAGGAAAAAAAATGAAGAGACATGTAAAAACTCTACATAACTTCACACAGAGGGTTATAAATGATAGAAAATATTACATAGAGAAATACGGCTTCAAATTTAATAGCGATGTTAATGATAATACTGACGATGATACATACATATACAAGAAAAGAAAGAAGACCGCTATGCTTGATTTACTTCTCAGAGCACAAAAAGATGGTGAGATCGATGACATTGGGATCCAAGAAGAAGTAGATACATTTATGTTTGAGGTATTTACGTCAACATTTTGTGGAAATATGTGTGAGGTTATGTATTTTAAAACTTATATACATCTTGCAGGGGCATGACACTACTGCATCTGGACTGACATTTTGTTTTATGAACTTAGCCAATCATAAAGAAATACAGGTCAGTTGTTTAATACTCTAATAGTATACTTAAGGATCTTTATATAATGTTCTTCTTACTGATGCTATAAAACTATCTAACCTACCGATACATTCTGGGTATTATAGTTAGAAACTAGTCTTCTTTTCTTGGGTCTATCACGTTACTTAATTTCGCTTTGGCCATACTACCATCTATCTTTTGATACTCGTAATAGTGAGTATCTGAGTTTTTTTCTCGAACTGACTACACTATTGACCTAGCAAGGTCTTAACAGCTTCACCGGACTACAAACGAGTATCTAAAACAGACCTGTAAATGTATGTAACAACAATAATGAACCAAGGAGTGTTAGATTTCTGATTTGAATGTACACATAAGGTTTAGCTACTTCATTCTGGCACATGTAATCTCCTTTCTTCCATCTTTTTCGTAGTCGAGCACGCAGATCCATACAGCACGAAAGGTCTTATAATAGTTTTATACATCTTTCCCTTAACTTTTAAAAGTAACCCCAGTTACCTTTCACCTTGCTCAGTTCAATGTTCAGTTTTTGTCTTATTAATCTTTATTCCAATATACCCCGTTTTTTTCTAATATACAGTGGACCTCGGCATTATTTTCTCCGACAAGACCAATATCATCGTCCTCTTGTGTATTTATTGTTAGTGCATTCATAACAAAAAGGAGTACATAAAAGCTTAAAACTGATCTTTGGTGCAAGTCTACTGTCACATTGAAATTGTCGGTAACTCCAATCTCGGACCTAACATATGTTCTATAGTATGGTTTGATTGTATATAAAACCTACATAATTTCTCGGAATACTCGATTATATGCTTTCTCTAGATCAACAAACATCAAATGACTATACATTTGCATGGTGTTTGTACTAATTCTTTGTAATGTTTCTTGCAATAATTCTTATTTATACGTGTACATTTCACGTCTTTCTAGGTAATCGATCTTCATTTAATGTTGTATACACATTTTGATAGGGGTACAGAAAAAGACGTAGGGTATCTTGCATCCACAAAAAATATAGGGTTACAGAGAAATAATACAAATCTACACTAATTCGACCATAGCCGCGAGCAAAGATTATTTAAAAATACAAAAAATGTATGTAATTTTATTCCTTTATAGGATAAGATAGTCACGGAATTGAACGATATATTTGGTGATTCTGATCGCCCTGCTAAAATGGAAGATTTATCTAAAATGCGATACCTCGAATGTTGTATTAAAGAGTCACTACGGCTTTATCCACCAGTGCATTTCATCAGTCGCAGCTTAAATGAATCCGTAACATTAAGTGAGTACAATATAATTTGCAAATAAAACCACATTCCTCTGTACTTATTCTCTTGAAGTTTAATGAGCTCTTTACAAACGTCAGGATCAGTTTTTGCTACAAAATTAATTAAGTTTATTATTAACTAGCCGACCCGTGCCCACTTCGTTGGGCGGTAACAGGCATTATCAAGCTACACCTTTTCTCTAGAACTCAATCATATATCTCTCATAGCTAAGGCAGCGTTCGTAAGAAACGTTTTCATTCGACCATTTTTTCTCCGACTCCCCAGATATTACCCCCAACAACCTCACAAACTTTATCTCTTTATAATATTAGTATAGATAATATAATTAGTTAATAGCTTCCGCCCGCGACTGCGTACGAGTGGAATAGTTACTTTGGGCTAAGACGCAGTGGAATCTCTCAAAAGGAAAAAAAGCCCCGATTTTAAAACATTTTTCATTGTGCTCCGCTCCTGTTGGTCTTAGCATGATGATATATAGCCTATGACACTCAAAAATAACGTGGCTTTATATTGGTAAAAGAATGATTAAAATCGATTCAGTAGTTCCTGAGATTACCCCCTACAACGTCACAATGTCACAAACTCACAAACTTTACCTCTTTATAACATTAGTATAGATTAAAAGTTATAAAAGATTTATCATAGAGATATTTATAAACAAATAACAGTACATATAAAAATGATGTCTCTCATCTCTTGAATAGTCAGTAGTTAACAATTTCGGGACCGCTTCGAACAACGTTGGTTCGAATATATAACATAGTGGTAGGGCTTTTTCTAAAACCCTACTCTACTACCCTACTACCCTCTAGTTCAGAATCTCGTCTAGCACCTATCTTTATTTATTTACTTTTACGGGTCGTCAGCAATTTCCCCCTTTTTTATATATCATAGGAGGCAAACGAACAGGCAGGTAACCTGATGTTTAGTGATCACCGCCGTCCATAGACACTAGCAACACCAGGGAAGTCGCAAGTGCGTTGCCAGCCTGTGTTTGGGGGTAGGGGGCAGGAGGAGGGGGAGAGGAGAGGGAAGGTGGGCCTCCCGACAACTACTACACATGACTCTTTCATTTGACCATAACGCCCTAAGGTGAAATTGTGGTTAAAGCTGAAATCTATAAATAAATAAAAGTATACTATTCCTATCTATGGTTTGAATTAAACATGTTTACTGTGAGGATTATGATATCATATCATATGATATCATTTTGCTATTTATCTATTGAAATTAATTTAAAGAAATGTTTTAAAACGGCTTCACGGCAATTATAATTCTAATGTTATTTAAGACGTATTTTTACATATTACACAAATTTATTCTAGAGTTAATTAAAATATTGTTTTGGTTTAAAAGTTCACGTTTGTTGTTTGGTATTCCAGGTAATTACAAGGTACCAGCTGGAATTTTTTGTCATATTCTAATTTTCGATTTGCACCGGCGTCCTGAAATTTTCGAGGATCCTCTTCTTTTCAATCCAGATCGTTTCTTGCCAGAGAATAGTGTGGGCCGACATCCTTATGGATACATACCGTTTAGTGCCGGTCCGAGAAACTGCATAGGTATGAAAGTAAAAGTCTCACCATTACTGGATAAGGTGCCTTTAATACCGAATTGGATTCATTTTCGTTGCCTTTTATGTTGTCTTTATATGTTACCTATCTTAAAACCATAACTTAAAGAGTGCTTGTTTCCTAAATAAACTAAGTTTACGAGGACTTCAACCTCATGGGATTTACCTATATATTTTCATATCCATTAATTAAAAAATCTGTTACTTTGACATTAAAACATACTTTTAATTTTATATATGTGTATAGATAAAATCAGGCATTTGAAATTTTAACAAAAAAATTATATGCTATTTGACTATATATAATATATTTTGAATATTAAAAATGTATTACTATTTTCACTGCGTTTCAGGTCAAAAGTTTGCTATGATGGAAATGAAATCTGCAGTTTCAGAGGTACTTCGAAAATATGAACTGCTTCCAGTTACACGCCCTTCAGAGCTGAAGTTTACAGCAGACTTGATCTTAAGAAATTCGGGTCCCGTTAAGGTGAAATTTGTGAAAAGACAGAAATGATAACTTCTAATTAATTTGTTATTATTAGATATTTTAACAAGTAAATATTTTCCAGAACGGATAAATCATATTTCATTTAATTAATCGTAATGAATATATCTGCATATTTGTTTGATTGACACATTTGATATTAAATAAATTAACACGTTTCAATCAGTCTCTCTATAATAATTGGAAAAACTGCAATTTTCTATTGTTTTACTTGTACAATACATAATTTCATTAATTATTAATAGCTAGTGCCTGCCAAGTAATTCTTGTGGCAATATTTTTTTTGTATCATAGAAACTACATGTTATATAGTACCTAACTAGCGAGCCCGGCAGACGTTGTCCCGCCCGAATTATAAAAAAATCCTTGATAAATTAAATACCAAAACGTGCCTCATGAATCACTTTGTCTATTGGTGAAAACCCTATGGAAATCCGTTCAGTAGTTTTTAGAGTTTATCGCGAACAGACAGACAGACAGACGCGGTAGGGGACTTTGTTTTATACTATGTAACGATTAATTTTGAGTTTTTTTAAATGTAATTCTCTCATTAATATTTTAAATTCTATATAACCTCTCACCTACGATGGTTTTAAGGTTTTCTCTGTTTACGCGTATATATCGTATGTTATTGCTCAGTCACTATAGAAAAACTTATTTATGGTTCAACCGTTTTGTCCATTAGGCCGAACAAACAACATACATTTAAATTTTATTTATATGTACGTACTATTTGGTGTGAAATAAAATATTTGAATTATTGTTATTTTTTCATTTTTCTTCAGTAGATGTACCCAAATATGTACACAAAATAAAATCACATGAAGTAAAAAAAAAACAAAAATAAAATAAAAAACATAAAAATACAATACATATATATCACAATACTTAAAATTTATAAAAATACTAGCTGACCCGTGCAGCTTTATCTGCATCAAGTAGGTTACTACCGGTTTCAATTATATTTTTAAACGTAAAAAATCTTAAAAAACCTAATACCCGACTACAGCGATACCTGCAGTTCTTAATTGTGAATCCAAACTATTCAGGAACTCACTATACCCAGTTGGTATGTGGGAAATCTTTTAAAATGAGCCTAGCATCCGTTTGCAGCATCACCATCGGGTCCAATTTAGTTGTTTGTTCTATAAGAATTTGTAAGTATACGTGAAATCTGCATCCAAACTTAATCCTGTCAAATTTATTTTACTTTTGATACACAGCCCATCATCTTGTTGACTAAGATATTAAACTTAGATATATATGGCGTCCCGGACTTCTTTGTAAAAGTAATGAATATTTTTGCCATAGTATTTATTATTTTATTTCAAATCGTTCAAGCAGCGCACGTCATATTATAGAATTTTGCTCATTTTAATTACATTTATCGTGATCAATTATTGAAAATATATATGTAGCAAAAAAAGGAGTTTAATATACTTTTCTAACAGTGAAAGAATTTTCAAAATCGGATCAGTAGTACCAGAGATTACCCCGAACATCCAAACTCACTAACTTCCACTTTTTAATATTGGAGTTTAATACATATGAAATCTACCAGTGTCAAGTCAGTCACTTTATAGGTAGTATTAAATTTTTATTGTATAATTTAATTCTTCTAGATTAGGCCACTGAAATACATAAAGACAAACACAACACTTACAGACGTCATGCCTTAAATAAATATATATTTACTGTTAGTTATTGCGTTACCTTAAAGTTTAATTTTGTTAAAACTTATAAAATTAGCCAGAGTTTTGGCAAAAGGAGAAAATACACACCTTTATGCTTTTGTTAAAATCTGATGAACATAGTATATTGTTAAGTAAAATATCATACAATACAATACAAAATTGGGGCAATTTAAAAAAATGTGTTCTAGAGTGCCTTCATTCAACCCACATTTACATATTGAGTTGTTCCTGATTCTGAGCTCTGCAAGATGGACTGGAGAGCACACCTCTACAGATAAATCGTCAGTTTACAGATAGTAGACGCAGCAAGCTTGTAACAGTTATGAAACTTATAAAGCCATTGCTTATCCGGAATGTTATCCTGAATATATCCGGAAGCATATGATTTGCCATTAATTTGGTTGGATGCATACCAGTTTGAGTTCCATGATGCAAACAAATCAGTCTTGTTTGGAGAGGATATATCCTGAATATATGTATTATTATAGTGATCCTGATTACAATGGGTTCCTCATATAAAAAAATTGGCTGGAAGATTAAGTTCTGCTGCGTTCGCCATTCGATAAATTCGCCAGCTAACAAATATGGCCATTGCTAGGTTGGTCTACTTCGCTTACTTCCATAGCTTAATGTCTTATGGCATTTTGTTGTGAGGGGCCGCAGCTGAGGTAGACACCATATTCCTACTACCAAAACGGGCAGTTCGAGCAATCTATAATTTGGGACCTCGTGAATCATTAAAGACTAAGTTTCAGGAATTCGGTATTTTAACTCTGCCCTCTTAATATATTCTTGAGAATTTGATGTACGTCCAGAAAAACTTAGATAATCTGGATTTAGTAAAAGACCGACATAATGTAAATACCAGAAACCATAACAAACTGGTCACTCCATGTTTCAGGCTTACTAAGACCAGTAATAGTTTTTTAGGTAATAGTGTTAGATTTTATAACAAAGTCCCAAAACACATTACTGATTTGCCGGATAGTAGGTTCAAGTGTTATGTCAAGCGGGTCTTAATACATAAAGGTTATTACAGGGTGGATCAGTATGTGAACGATAGCGACGTCTGGAAGTGACGCCTCTCTCTGTGCAACCACTAAAAACGAATGTAGCTTTATGTGTCTATTATGTTGTAATAATAAAAAAAATATGTTAGTTATTATGAAAAGATAAACCAGACCGAGTTTCTTGCCGGTTCTTCTCGATAACTGGGTTGTTTTCCGAACCGGTGATAGTTTTGACGTTCAAAAGTGCCTTCTCAGGGCCTAAATTGAATAAAGAGTATTTTGATTTGATTTTGATCAAAATATCTAGTCTGGATTGCTTCTTTAGCAGATAGTATCCATGCCAGAACTACATAAATTCCTAAACAATAACGTTGATACAAATAGAATTTAATAATTATGATAACGGGGGACTCTACTTTAGAAAAAATCGTATTATGCTGAATAGTTTAGAAGCAAATCAGATAATATGTCAATATGATAGTTTGATCTAATTTATGTGATAGTACAAATTTGATAGCTTCTAATATAGCAACTACTTCACCTGTGTAGGTGGAGGATAAAGAAGGGTATTTATTACGTTCAATGATATTATAGATAATAATGATATTCATATGTAATGTATCACATTGTCATATAAATAAATGTATTTTTGCAAGTATACGGGTACATAAATGTCATTGCTAAATCTCGCGAAATTTAAAAAAGTAATTAAAAACTTAGCGTATGCCATTTTGATCTATTGTGGCTAATTCGGAAGCCGATGGGTTCAATAGCTAATTATATTCAATTGAAATATTTCAAAATAATATTGAAATGTAGTGTCAAAAGTTCCAATAAGAACAAAAAACCCTTTCTTTCTTTAAGGAAAACAATTTCATTAATATATTAAAAACACACTTATATATATAGATTTTTTGACACAGAAACACTCTCGAGCGTCCCCAGAATACCCCCCTAAATTATTATCACGATCGATTCAGTAGTTTCGGCATGCATAGCGGGCAAAGATACAAAGATTGATTTTTATATATAAAGATTTTCTGGAGGCTATAAAAATGAATGCTTTCGTGTTATAAATTTGAAGCGGTGATGGGGAACATATATTAAGCTGATGATTGAGAGTTTAGAATTATCAGTTGTTCAGTTTCAAAACGGTGATTCAATTCTTCGATTTCTTACGGAATTCTAAAGTGAAATAGAGTAGAAACATTTCTTTAATAAAGATCATGTAATAGTTTCATTATAGGTACGGAGCTAGGTTCGCAAATGGAAAATTTAGGCTAGCAAATAAAAACACAATCTCGCACCAATTTTAAAATCTTTTATAATATAAAGTGGCTCTTTCCATTTGGTACCTGATACATCGTTTTTTTTTTTAATGAAACTTATCAATCGAGAACGTATAATTAAAGCAATATTTCTTTGTTTATATATGTATATCCAAAATTATTTAAATAATTGCATGAGTATTTTTTTTAATGTATATATATAAACTTGACATCTTGATCTTATAATGTCCATAACTGGTTTACGTTATACATTTGCATATTAAATAAAATTTATATTTTAGTGGAAAGATTAAATGTTATGCAATATCTATCAGTACATTGCAATGTAAATCAGACCGTCATCAAATTTGTCAGAATATCAATAAAGAACCTATTTCGCAACTTATTTTTGACAAAATTATAGATAGAAAATGCATTTTTGACCCTTACGTTCCAAAATAGAACCGTGATAACTCATAAATACGATTGACCGTATTATGTTATCTCAATGTCTATCTATACTCGGTTATAAAAAGAACTCTAAAATATAGACCCTCAAAAAATCCAGTTTCAGCTATTTTTTCTCTAAGTTTGGGGGGAAATTGCATAAGTCGGGAACCCTGCATGCGGATTTTTTTCCGTAGCTGCGAATCTTGTAACCGGTGCGGAATTTTGCCATACAGTTCCATACGTTACAAAATTTGCGGAAAATAATTATGCGGTGAAAAACCGTAGTGCGCGCGGGCCCTAACAGTGCTTGCATTGTTGCGTTTCATTCGATCAGAGAGAGCGGCGCGCCGGCAGCCCACTTCCTTCTCTCCCCTCCCCGTCCCAGCTCCCTCACCCCCAAACACAGGCTGGCAACGCACTTGCGACAACCCTAGTGTTGCAAGTATCTATGGACGGTGGTGATCATTTAACACCAGGTGACCCACCTGTTCGTTTGCCTCCTATGATATAAAAAAAATAACGTAAATTGTTAGGAAGGGCTAAAATTGGATTTAGCTTATTTTAAAATGTAACGATATGAATAACGACATACATGTTTTAATGTTATTAGAAAGTCATCCTTAAGGGGAAAAAAAGATTACATTTTAAAGTTATAAACTGGAACTTACGTAACAATGCAATAATTTATAATTACCTAATGTAATAAAACCAAGACGGTTTTGCGAAATTAATAAATTTCAAGGTAAATAGGTTTACTATACAAACCCGATATTCTATTAGACATCAATATTTTATACTAGAATATATGCTAGCGCCTAAAGGAGCCGTGTTAGGAAATGAAAGTGTGTTTAATTTGTAAAATATGTGTAGTCCATGAAGATGCCTATTTATAAAACCTGTAATAATAATGTAATATGAGTTATTACAGCAATGAATATTATGCTGAAACGTCCGCATTGCGCAAAACGTAAGAAGGTAATCCAATTGTTCTGTAACAACTCAAACTCCGTCACAAAATTGCGCCTAAAAACTTGCAATTTGTGAGAGACAATTGTAAAAAGAATTTCACACTTTCAGTATCGCTATACTCGATTCGCACTGATTTCTTCGTTGCAATGTTAAATATAGAACAGTACGTTCCTGACATATAGCGTTTGGCACTCCCACTCCCAGATGTAGTATATTTATAAACGTTAGACGGAAGAATAATGGCTCAGTGTAGCGTCCGCGGAAGCAGTGTCCGTTTGTCGCACTTTTCAGCTTCATGCTTCCCGCGCTATTCAGTACACGCACGGCATTCAAGTTCACTGTATTCGTCTGTTATGCGAAATTTATCAACCAGCGGTTACGAGTCTTTCGTCATGGAATGCGACAATGGCTTTGAGGTGAATATATTTATTATTTTTGTCGTGTTTGTAAAAACAATTCTGTTAGTAGTTTTGTATATATTTTGTATGTATTTACATTGTAAGACGTACACGTGTAGCTTAAAACTTTGAGACCGCATTACAGGAATAAAAAATGAGCTATTTTTGTTCAGAGTTAATTACCTATCAAATAATTAATTAGGCATGATTTCAGGTTTTTTTACATGTGAATTTCAAGCATTTTCATAAGATTTAAAGTATCATACAATACTTCAAAAGATTGCAATTCTGACGCCAGTTATATGTTTCTAGCTCTGAAGTCCGAGTTTAACCCCCTCAATAATACCTACCTTATTTTAATAATGTTATTCTTCAAATAATTATTGGCAAACTATAGTGATATTGCTATTTTAAGAAGAAGCATATTATTTGAAAAAACTTTAGTCAATTGCAATTAAAAAGCCGAATAACAATAAAACGTTTTATAGGTTCTTATATTGAAATCCGAGGAAAACAAAAGACCAGAAAACAGATGTTAAGTAATATAATTTATAGAAACAAAAGTTGGAGTGACAAAAATGTTTTTAAACGGCATAGATTTAAACGTTTGATTACCTGATAAATGACGAAGTGATCCAAGATGGTAAACACGCTAAACTTAGAGGAGGGCTAACTCTGAAGTGCAGCTACCGGAGCAAACTATAAGTGCTTGGCGACAGATGTCCAACTTGAAGGAGGTAGCTAGTCATTCTGGCTTAGAAAAGTCCTACCAATATGCTATTTGCATTTCATCACGATGTTTCCCTTTGCCGAGAGCTCCGGTTGTTTTACAAGGATTCGAACCTATATTGGTCAAGGCGTTCTCCGTACACGGAAACCACTTAGCCATCGTCTCTTCAGATTTTGAAATAGAGGATTTTTCTTACACTCGTATAGTTGTTGTTTACGCGTTACAAAAACCTAAACAGGTCATTATACCAATTTTGTCTGTTTATTAGTCTCTGAAACGGTTTAGATTCGATCCGATTTTGACATAACTGTCCAAAGATTAATATTGGTAACATATTTTTACAATTTTCGGTTACGTCACAGCTTGAAAATTGCAAATATATGCCGAAAAATACCGACTAATTAATTTCTAATAAAGATTTTAAAAAAAACTCACCTATACCTATACAGCTACAGTTATCAAATCCAACATGTTACGGAAGTTTATATGAAGGCTTAATATTCGATAGTTAAGTCACTCGAATAACCCCCCGTTAAATATTTCTAGATTCGGACACAGTTTTAGAATGTATGCGTGTCTATAAAGAAATCAAAGCATCATTTAACGCTATATACGTAATATAAAATTATATACTTATTTATTCATCATATAATTTAAGGAAACTTAAAATCGATAAATGATAGCCCATATTTAAAATAATCCAGATTAAACACGAATTTACGAATGTAGTCCGGTGAAGCTGTTAAGACTTTGCGTAGTCAGTTCGAGAAAAAAAAAACGAATTTACGGATAACAATACTGTGTAAAAATGTAGAAATTATGTTAACAAAGCTCTAGTATTTATATTAAACTTTAATTGCCTTAGTTACGATTGTTTTGCAGCAAGTCACAAAAATAAAGTTATATAACTTGACGATTTCTACTATTGATAAACATATTCATACCTCTATGTACCAACGATAGTACTGAACTACTTCAATTCTCACGAGAATTCTATAGGATTCTTAGTATTACGTACTATCTTATTTCTAAAAAACCTAAAGATAGTAAACTCATACGGTGTTATTACAAAAAAGTTAAATACGTATTGAACCCTGGCCTTAAAAAGGTCTCATATTAAACGCACCGCGGTCGCTGAATGTTCGCCATTTTGCTCTTTTGTCTCGCTTTGGTTACGTTAGGTTGGACTTGTGAAAAAGGATAACGCGAACTTGCCTCGGGCGAGCGCGGTACATTTATTAGGAAACTTTTTTAAACCAAGTAAACTTATACATATACATACATATTAACATACATATTTAACTTTTTTGTAATAACACGGAGAGTATCTATTATCTTTAAGTTGTAATCTTAACAAAAAGTATAATGAGATATTAAATGATTTAGTCAAATGTAATTGGTTTTTCAAAGCATAGAATTAACAAGCTAATTACTTTAATCAATACCTAATGATACAACTAATTGTAAATAAACTGGCTGCTCAATATTTACTTAATTTTTGAAGTGAAACTTCTTTATCGACGTAGGGAGGAATTTTAGAGCATGTAACGTCTGTCGGTTACGCGCCATCTTAATTTCTGTACATTTTTCCGTTACGCGCCATGTTTATTTCTAAAGGTGCGCTCTCAATGTTCAGATTCCGTTTCTTTTTTTTTCTAAAGGTGCGCTCACAATGATCAGATTCCGTTTTATTTTTTTATTTTTTTTGTTATGATCTTCATATTTTACATGCACAAAGATGAAAATCTTGAAAAATAACGTAAAATGTTAGGAAAAATTAGATTTAGTTCATTTTGAAATGTAACGACTGATATATTAAAATATTACAAAATAATTCCGAAAACTAATGTTTACCACCTCCATAGTGTATTCATCTTAATCTCTTAAAAATTATTCAGAATACTGTCTCATTTCTACCGCGTGAGAACTGAATGTTTTTTGTATCCATGTTTATAATAATAAAAGCCTTTTGCTTAAACTTTATCTAATTTAGCTTTATTTAACCAATTTCTGTAAAGTTGTAAATATAGTAGATCATTTTTCAAAAAATTATGTCATAAAGAAGTTTCACTTCTTACGTGTGTACACTGATACACGCACGTATTTTTTTTAATTAACCGGTTGTATTTTTAATTAGATACATGTTTAAATATTTAAAGAAGAGCGTTGTGAACATAAAGAAGCTATATTACCTATTATTTACGTTTATTTTCATGTTACACCTGAATATATTGATTTATATATATTACACGATATAGTATGTTTTTGACGAAGAAAAACATTATTTCATATTAAGAAAAAAATAAAAACCATCGTGACTATGAAATTTGTGATTCATTATAAATGAAACGTCGCCTAGATAAACACTGAAAGCAAACAGAAAAGAAAGATAAGCTGTGGAGGTGTGCGAGGCCTTCAGTCGGCGTTTGCGCGTTGAAGGCGTGTATTAAAACGCTTGCGCGAACCGCTTTTCCAAACGGCAAAAGGAATCAGTACTTGACAGGTATTCAGTATCACGATGAAGACTAGCCAGCTGCGTCGGTTCCTCTCCCCAGTCCTCAAGCCTTCCCTGTGTGTCTGCTATCGTCAATACAGTCAAGTGAGACCCGTCTATGTTATAGAACAATCTGATGTGAGTGTCCTATATGTTTTTCGATTTCCTCTGGCCGTCAGATATTACCATGGTCTACCTCAATAAATGTTTGTTTGTTGAACTGGTAAAATTTATATGTATATCTTTTATTTTTTGAGTATAATATTTCAATTCTATATCAATGTTACAGAAATGGCGCAACTCGGCTCCGCACTTCTATTCTGTCCAGTCTGTCGATATAAGGTATGTCAGTTCGCAATATTGATACATCTATTAAAAATAAATTGATCTTAATAACCCCAAGTTTAAATTTTATTGATCTATATTAGACTCCGAACGGCGCCATGTGACGGTCCATTCAATTCACATTTGACTTTTTGTTATTATAGAAAATGAATAAGTATTTAAAAATAAGTACAACTAACCGCATAAATACGATACAGTTCATTTATTAAACTAAGTTTATTGAATGAAAAAGTATAGTATTTTAATTATAATATATTAGTACAACACCTACTAACCTGCACTATTCATTTGTTATATTTTCGATAACCTTGTAATCTGGTAGCGATTTCTTCATTCGTGACTGATGTGGTTTATCATGAATAATGAGATTTATTTACATTACACGGTGCAGGCAATACTCGTTCGTGCATAACATCGATCCAACATCGTGAGTACCTTTAGGATAGATTATACAATCGAATTTTGTATGTAGTGCAGTTGCATGTTAAGTCTAAATACGACAATTTGAATAATCTGCTGATTTTGCCGGTGTTTTGTATTTCATTTGCTTTTCGCCTGTTTAAGATTTGATTTATTTTTCTCGATTTACTGTGAATAATGTTTTAATGTGGTTAGTTTTGAAGTTCGTTGTGTGTTCACAATGCTATGCCTAATATTAGATTGAATTTTAATAGTGACCTTTCTTATTATTTTTCCGAGTTAAAACTAGTTTTACTGCAATCCTATTTAATGATGTAATGACGATGATGGTTAATGATTGTATTAAGCGTTTAGCCTAGAAAAAGAATTTTTGCTTCCTTTACCGCTTACCGCTAGAATATAGTAACAATTTTACAACGCGATGGTCCTAGATTCTCGAAGAGAATATATACTCCATAACTACGTTCATGATATTTCACTTCAACAAAAACTCAGACTAATCGTAACCATGATGGTTACAGCACGATCCGGTTCTTTCTAGAATATTTTCATCGCGATAGTGTTTGGCATCCGGAATCCATCACTGATCCAGTCGCTTCACAACCTATTTACTGTAATGTTTTAGTAAACTTATGTCTTAAACAATGAAAGATACTTTTGTGGTGTAATGTTCTATTTTTTTGATTAGGTATACATTTTAAGGCTTACTTCTATAAAATATTATTATCTATTATAATTCCTTCATTGCCTATTTTAAATAGCATATAATAATAAGTTGTTACAATGTCTACATCTATATATAATACTAGCCGACCCGTGCCCACTTCGTTGGGCGGTAATAGGCATTATCAAGCTACAACTTTTCTTCAGAACTCAATCATATATATCTCATAATTAAGGCAGCGTTCGTAAGAAACGTTTTCGTTCGACCTTTTTTCTCCGACTCCCCAGATATTACCCCCTACAACCTCACAAACTTTACCTCTTTATAATATTAGTATAGATTATAGATAATATAATTAGTTAATAACTTCTACCCGCGACTTCGCACGCGTGGAATAGTTATTTTGGGCAAGACGCAGCGGAAGCTCTCAAAAGGAAATATACCCCGATTTTAAAACATTTTCATTGTTGCTCCGCTCCTGTTGATCTTAGCGTGATGATATGTAGCCTATGACACTCATAAATAACGTGGCTTTATATTGGTAAAAGAATTTTCAAAATCGGTTTAGTAGTTCCTGAGATTACATCCTACAACGTCACAAACTTTACCTCTTTATAATATTAGTATAGATAATGAAACTTTATTTTCATTTGAGGTTTTGGTCACATTAAAATTACTGAACCTAATCTATATATAAATATGACCATTCGATGCGGAATTTTTCATAGACGGTTCTAGAGTCCTTATTTTTTTAATTCGATACACCCTTTGCTATTTTTACAATGTCCAACTCAGCCGGCGGGAATCAACTAGTACACATTAAAATCATTAATTTTCTGAGTTTCTGATTCAAAAACGTTAAGAAAAATATAAGTATAACAAATATAAAGTGCCATGATGCACTGAGATCCTTTTAAAATTCTAGTTTGTTTGCGTTTTATTTAACGACTTATTTATTTGAATACGAAGAAAAGATTCTATAATTTTTGATTATTTTTTATTATATACTAGCGGGGCCGGCAGACGTTGTCTCGCCCTAATTTAAAAAAAAATCCTGTACAAATTATACACCAACACATTCCTCATGAATCACTTTATCAACTGGTGAAAACCGCATGAAAATCCGTTCAGTAGTGTTTGAGTTTATCGCGAGCAGCCAGACAGACAGACGCGGTTGGGGACTTTGTTTTATACTATGTAATGATATTTTATTTTTTGATTATTTCATTATTGTAGAACGTAACTATAGCGTAATTTCTGGACTACATATATTACAGTGCTTTTCATTGGAGTTAAATAATGAGTAATAATAGAAAAATACATTACATAAATCTTAAAACTTCATCCATAAAAACAGATGTCTTTTTTAAAAAGCCACCTTGTCCTGTTATATATTTTACACCCTATTGTTTGATAAATTGTATTTGGATAAATCTAGATATTTCAAATGACATTATAGAACCAAGTTTGTATTAGATATTTTTTAGTTAAAGTCGAATGGGGCTGCATTAATGTAGATTTGACATATTTCTCGATAACAGTACTTTTTCTGGATAAAAATACCCTATGATCTTTTCTGTGCCTCTCTTGACAGTGGCGAAATTTCCTACATAGGCAGATGCCATAACGAAAAAAAAACGTGTATGCAAAATTTAATAATGATCGGTAGTATAGTTAAGACGTGAAAGCGTGACAAGCAGCTCACAGTTCGCTTTTATAATATTATTTAGGATTTCTAAAAATGCTTTCATGTGTCATGTCACTCAACTAAGCCCAAGGAAAAGGAGATGATTTTAAACATCGCGCTAGAAGTTTTGCGTGGATAGATAAATTATTTATGCATAACTACTTTGTACCATTTGGTAATTTATTAAGGTTTATAAAACTCTGTTACATAATACATTAATAAAATAAATATGATTCCTTTGGTTATAACTGAACCTTTAGTATTATACAACATAACACAATCTTAATATTACAAATGCGAAAATGAATTGGTTTGTTTGTTACGCTTTTACGCCTTAATTACTAAACCAATCATAACGAAAATTTGAATACACATTGTATTGTATATAAATGATTACAGGAAAGGGCATATAGTAGGGAGCGATGCCAAGGGTAAAAACTAGTCATACAATATACTTTGGATGAAATTTAGAAAAGTTGACGTAAAACTGACAGAGACGTTCCAATTTTGTCATTAAATATTACTATAATAATATTCCTCGAAAAACAACAAAAATCTTAGTTACAAAAGAAGTCGTTGGCACCGGCTAGTTTAAAATAAATACGAACCACAAAATTGTTGGATTATTATATCATCACATAAGCAAAGGTATATACAGAGTTTTGCTCTGTCATTTGCTAAATATATTAACGTCATGTGAGGGTAAACACATTCTGAAGCTAGCTAATCACGAACCGATGTTTATTCGTATACCTGCGTCGCAGACACACCCGCGTGTTACGTCAATTTAACATGGAAAGATATTTTTAGTTTATCTCGTGACAATAACACTGTATCTAGGTAATAAATCCAAGAATTATTTGCTATTATGTATATATGTAAATTTGTTAGCTCTTGCATGTTTTATGGACGATTAACAGATGATTATAATATAGATAAATATTATTGTAATGCGCATGTTATTAAGTACATACCTAATATTAATAACGTTTTTATTCTAATTCAGGGTACGCGAAGGAACACATAAAAATGCCGACGATGTCTTGTTTGATATGTTCAAGAATGAGGATACTGGATTATTGCCTGTTGGAAAATTTTTGGCCGTAAGTAAACAATTATTTTGAAAAGAGTTTTTATTCAGATTATTTTTTGTAGATGATAGAGTCACGCTGAAGTTATAACTGGTTTCAGCATAAATGCGTCGACTCGACCGGGGTAGTACCACCCTCTCACAGAAACCGACGTGAAGTAATAGTGCTTCCATAGTTGCGTTTCGTTCGGCCAGTGAGAGCGCCAGAGGCCCGTCCTCCTCCCCTCCACCCATACACAGGCTGGCAACGCACTTGTGATTCCCCTGGTGTTGCTAGTGTCTAAGGACGGCGGTGGTCACTTAACATCAGGTGACCCACCTGTTCGTTTCTCTCCTATGACATATAAAAAAAATAGAACTTCAAAGATAAATACGAAAAATAATTTGGTAAAAAGAAGATATCGGGTGGACTATGACGTAATAATAATTTTAAACCGTCCACAATACGTAATTATCTTTATTCAGGGTTATACAGTATAATAAGAATATTTGCCAAGCATATTCTAGGACTATTTCTTTACCACGTATTTTTTCTCGTGTTAAACAATCATTACTTACAATGTTTTTTTTTACAATTTGAATTCATTAAATTACTTTATTTTTAATATTTAAACGGTAAAATAATTTCCTCATTTTTTTTAATTATTGGTCACCATCAAGCTAGAAGGCATGAAACGTCGAATTGGTACTTTGCAGGAGTATAAATAACTCAGAGCGTGGATAAGTATATAAGAAAGTTTTAACGAGAATTTATGGTACTTGTCTACTATTACATTAAAATTGCTAAGACTTACTAGCAATATTCATAAGCTGTTTTATCTAGAAATTATGTTGTATAATTAATTTGAGTACGGCCGGTATTGACATAATGAATGGGAAATATATGTTTTCCTATTACGTTACCAAGCACCTAAACCCATGTATATATATATATATTATGAGCTTTTAAAGATATGTTAATATTATTATTTGACCAACTTACCTAACACATAACACACTCTCTGATAATAAAACAAATCAAAATCTATATTTTACAGGCCTTAAGAACAACTGGCATTAGGAAAAATGATTCACGTGTGAAGGAAGTTATGCACAATTTATACAAAGTACATAAGAAATCAAATTTCGAAGGAGGCTCGCCTGAAACTCTAAAATTAGACAGAAAAACATTTAAAGAAGTTATAGCACCAAACATTGTACTGATAACAAGAGCATTTCGCAGCCAATTTGTCATACCAGACTTCCAAGATTTTGTTAAGGATATAGAAGAGATGTATTGGGCTGCTAAGAGTAATACAGATGGGAAGATCGCTAGTTACATTCCACAACTCGCAAGAGCAAGTCCTGACAGTTGGGGAGTTAGTGTTTGCACAATCGATGGTCAAAGATTTTCAATCGGTATGATTCACTTTTAGCAACTGTTTTTACGATATAATGGAAATATATAGCAATGACTGCTATATATTTGTAATTGATTACGTTATTATGTTATTTGATAACAATTATAGTTAAATACCGTTGTCAATTATTCTGCTGTTGAGTAATTTGCTGTTTTGTATCGTATTAAAATTTATAAGTGACATGATAATTAAATAAAAACCCATGTTTTTGCTGTGACATTGAGTGTGAGCAACGTGAAATGCACTCCCTTTGCTTGCTTGTTTGCACGTTACGATAAACAGCAGAATAATTATATCTTTAATAGTTTGCCATCCATTGCACTGGAAAAACAAATTACATTACTAGTTGTTCTAATAATAAACACTTCTAATAATGAACATCTAATGTTTACAATTTGAATGTGTATACAGGTGACGTGTCGGTACCATTCACTCTACAATCATGCAGCAAACCACTAACATACGCAATGGCTCTCGAAACTCTAGGCCCTGATGTAGTCCACCAATATGTTGGCACTGAGCCTAGCGGACGAAACTTCAATGAACTCATTCTGGATTACAATAGTACGTGAAATTTGCACATAAATATTTATTTAATTATTTTTAAAAGAAATTTATGATATCTTGGCAAAATTTAGTTTATTATTTTTATGTTGGTAGTGAAGTGGTGTAAATTATGGTTTATATTTATTGCTAAATTAAATAAGCAAAATGATTAAGTGTGACTGTAAGTAACTTTACTTAAAATATATTCCAGTGAAGCCACACAACCCGATGATCAACGCAGGTGCAATTTTAGTTTGTTCATTGTTAAAAGTCTTGGATAAGCCAGAGATGACTCTTGCTGAAAAATTTGACTACGTCATGTCATTCTTCAGCCGTCTCGCTGGCAATGAAGTTTTAGGTTTCAATAACGCTGTATTTTTATCCGAACGCGAGGCCGCCGACCGTAACTACGCACTTGGTTTTTACATGCGGGAACACAAATGTTATCCGGAGAAAACAAATTTGCGTGAATGTATGGATTTTTATTTTCAGGTAAATCTTACGTATTATAATTTTGTTGTAATGTCTTCAGGTCGATGTTTATATAGATGATATTTTAACAAGCGACGTTTAAGCTCTGGTAAACAAATGCATCACAGAATTCACAAAAAATAAATCTATAATTACAAGAATGCACTCTATCAAATGATATTGCATATTATAAAAAAAAATTGAAACCTTATTAAAGTTATATTGTAAGATAAACAAAAACGTTATTCAATTCTTAGAGCGTTTTAGGTCACTCACGCAACATTTTAAATTTCATTATTAAAGGTGATTGAAAGACGATTTGATGGATAGGGCAGGATCACATGATGCGAGGTGCAACATCATCCCAGGCACCAAAATTACAGGGATATAAATAAAATGACTGCTCTTAGCTTAATATATTGCGTACGGTCTACAGACAATACAATAGATTTAATTAATGTAGCAGATCATTGAGGTCGATCATACGATTAAAGTTTATCATTTTTAAATAACGTAAAAAAATTATAAACACATCAAATTTTTTTTGGTATTGATTACAGTGTTGTTCTATGGAAGCAAACTGCGACATTATGGCTATTACGGCTGCCACACTGGCCAACGGAGGCATCTGTCCAATAACAGATGAAAAAGTTCTACGGCCCGACTCAGTCCGAAATGTGTTATCTCTGATGCATAGCTGTGGAATGTATGATTACTCCGGGCAATTCGCATTCAAAGTGGGTCTCCCGGCTAAATCGGGAGTATCCGGTGCTATGTTGATAGTTGTACCGAACGTTATGGGAATCTGTACATGGTCCCCTCCCCTTGATCCTTTGGGAAATAGTTGCAGAGGTCTACAATTTTGTGATGTAAGTATGCCCTCTTTTATTATGTTAATCTTATTATTAAATGAGTTTTAGGTACAATTTTAAATGCAAAAATAATCATTACATATTATAAAACAAAGTCCTTTGCCATATCTGTCTGTTCGCGATACTCAACTAAACTCAAAAACTACTTTAAGGATTTTTAAGCGGTTTTCGCCAGTAGGTAGATAAAGTGATTCAGGAGGAAGGTTTAGGTGTAGATATAATTTGTCAAGATTTATCAAGGCGGAATAACGTCCCCCGGGTCCGGTATATTATAATAAAATTTAGTTATATATAATCTTCAAACAAATTTCTACATATAATAAGTTCCGATATAATCAACATTAAGATCCATAGGTCACGTAATTAAGTGTTTTTAAATTCGTGTAACTTTTACAGGATCTGATTAAGAGGTTTAACTTCCACAAATATGATAACATCCGTTACGCGAGTCATAAGAAGGATCCACGTCGATATAAATTTGAGTCAACCGGACTTAATATTGTGAACCTCCTGTTTTCCGCTGCCAGTGGCGATCTCAGTGCTTTGAGGAGGTATCTATTAAAATTTTACAATATTCTGTAATAATTATTGTATTCATTTTACTGTTACCATTACATATTAAATTTTTATTTTGTTATTTATTAGCACAATCAACATTAATAACGAATCAAGGCTACTTCTACCTGCACCAGAAAATACATCAAAATAATTTCTTATAATTAAACAAGCTAAATGTAAATATTTAAGATTATTGTTGAAATTCTATAATATAATAGTTAGTGCTTCATGTTATATTTTAAATGGATTAAGTTACTTTAGTACTTACGTATTAACGCCACCGCAGTGGTTAGGTTACACTTGCGAAACAATGACTGCAGTGGCCTTAATACGTAAATACTGTTACTTTCTATGCTTCTTTCAATGTATCGATAGCTAGAAGCAACTGGTACTATAATTTATTAATATACAGGTTGTGTGCTTCATATTCATTAGGCTGTGAAAATAGTCAATATAAATAAATAACTATAACCATATTTATTTGTTCTTTTAGGCATCATCTCTCAGGCATGGACATGACGTTATCAGATTACGATGGACGCACTGCTTTGCACTTGGCGTCAGCGGAAGGCCACCTGGTGTGTGTTGACTTTTTGCTAGCTCAGTGTGCTGTTCCTCACGACCCTCGTGATCGTTGGGGAAGCCGACCGCTCAACGAAGCAGAAACATTTGGCCACACAGCCGTCGTACAGTATCTTAAAGATTGGGAACAAACCCATCCAGTAAATCAAGAAGACGCTTCCGGTTCGACAGTCGATCAAATACTTATAGTTAAGCCCGATACAGAAGACGCTGTGAAGGATCCGAGTACACAAGATATCGTCACTAGAAACGGAGATAAAGTACAATAAAGTGAAATCTCATATACTGAGGATAGGTGATCTCGTGATATAATAGAACAATTAATTAGAATTGACTGTTTGAAATAATATTCTACCTAACAGTAGAATTTTAGTGGTTGCATTTTAAGCTATGATAATCATATTATTCGAGCAATTAGGCATGTCTTTTATATCCATATTAGATCGTTTTAAGGCCAAATACTGACGAAAAAGAGATACTCTTAAAGTGAATCTCAAGAAGTTGGACAAACCAGGGTGCGGGACTCTGGTGATGTCATATAGCATGTTTTTGATAATCAGGAAAAGATTATTAATAATCATTATAAATGAATATAATAATTCTATAAAGGAGTTGAGAAATGGACCTGTTGAGGTAAACAAAAAATAATACAGAGTAAAGTGCGAGTTAGAGTTAGCTGAGCTCAAGATACTGTGATGTTGAATAATTTCAAATTAAAGTATGTTAGGCAATATCAAATGAATGTTAATCGAAGATCTTAGAATGATACCAAAGAATGAATAGTGTAATTAAATATCTTACAATATGAATGATACATGAAGGATTTTATCTTTTATGAATTTTATAATAATTTACTGTAATGTCTTAAAATTAATTTTGATTTAATGATCAGAGTTGAAATCAATGTGCTCTGCTTAGTTGTGTGATTGTGAGCATTATCATTAACATTCCATACACATTTTAAAAGTAAATTCAGAAGTAAATGAATGAAACATTTTCCAAATTTGTCATATTATATCTATTTCTGTTAACTGGAGTTTCAATAAATTATTAGTATAGTATATTATACAACATAGTTTAAGCTTAATATACCTACTAAATTAAAGACAATAAATATATTAATTTAATCAACTGATAAAATGTAATATAGGAACATATACCATGTTTTATCAATGTTGTCTGTATGTATGTATTCATATGTCAATTAAACTAATGTTAAATCAAAAAGCTCCTGTTTTCTTTAATTCCATTATATAAATCCCTATAATACTGCATAATTAACTTTAAAAGGATAAGATAACTAACTAAAAAAGAGATAAATATAAACTTGCAATTTTTTTTTTCGAACTGACTATGGTATTGACGTAGCAAGGTCTTAACAGCTTCACCGGACTATGTTGTACTTGTAAGTCATCCACAGAATGTTTCTTTAAATACAAATGGGATTAGGAACCTCTTATTTTGATTGATTCAAAATCATGGTGTAATTAAAAAACCTATATTGTAAATTTAAAAGGGGAAAGATTAATATATGAAAACCAAATATAATAATTTATAAGTTTACTTGTATTTTCAAATGTTAACCATGTTCAATACAAAGTCCATAAAGTTTATTCTAAAATGCACACACATATAGACACTCAATTATTACTTATAGTTGGCCTCAATGGACTTGATACCAGACTTAGAACTTTACAGTCAGCTTCCAGAAGTGTTAAATCAGTACTCGACCCAAGGAATCTAGACGACAGTTCTAAATCATTTATTTGTAATCTCACTCTTGCCCCTCTTACATACTCCTCTCCTCTGTTTGTTGGCCTTGTGCACACACAGTGAAATTTCCATCCAAAGTCAATATATAAATCATCCTCAACAATATGGAATATCTTGCCAATAACAACTTTTCCTACTGGATCACCCAACTGAAATATAGAAATCAAATCCTATAAAGTATCCTTTTATAAAACTGAAATTTAGTGAACATTTTTAACTAGATTTTATAGGATATTATAGGAGTGTATAAAATTATATGTGAATTACTAAATTATTATATTGTGATAAAAAAAATCACTAATTTGGAACACGAAAGAAATATCAGTTTAAATCTATAACTACTTATGAATATCATGTATAAAATTATATATACAAATAAGAAGAGAAGCCATTGTGATGTATCTGTATTACAAAAATTAGTTTCTATATATATATATATATATATACTTTTCCCATTACCAAAAATAAAGAATTAAAGATATGATTACAAATAGATTCCCCTCCTTTTAAAACAAAATTTTGTTCCAAAGAGGATATACGTAAATGAACAACAAATGTGGTATTTCAATGAGAGGGCTTAATTAATTATATACTTTGCTAAATGTACTGACTTACAAAGAAAAACTTCAGTATATACAAAAAATAAATATTGTGTGGGCCAAAAAAAGGAAAAACTAAAAATGATCTTATTTTGAAAATAAAAGTTTATACCTATAATTCCATTTCAATTATCCATGTATCGTATGGATTATGGAAATCTTATGATAAACTTATTTTTTTCTAAATAAATAATAAACGAAAAATCATACGAAAGGTACATTTGTCCTGAAAATGAAAAAAATAACTAACAATGAAAATACTTACATCAATTAATTTTGAATTACGTAGAAGTGATGCGAAAGAATAGTTTTGCGTACTATCCTGTGTTTCTAATATTTGAGACTGTTTTTCATATGATTTAGCAAAACCACTAATTCTATTACTTGCTACTTGTAAATTGTCTTTTTCTGAATTATAAGTATTATTGGCATCAGAAAAACTACGTGAGTAGACACAAGGTTCATTTTTGCTGAATAACCTACCAGCACTTTGCATAAAATTTATTCTTCTTATCGATATTCTGAGAGCAATCATTTTCGTTTTTTATTACTAGATTTTCTTCCCTGACCACTAAATATCCTATTTTTGTCTCTGGAGATGTTCTAAGCATAGATAAGAATAGTATCATAGATAAGATACTATATACTGAGAAATAGTATACTGGAGAACTGGTTCTAGGTTTCTAACCACAGAAGTAAATCATAAACACAGAGTACATTATATATCATAAATACCTAGTCAACCATAAGTGTCTTTTATTTATTAACGCCACTGGATATAAGTTTTTTAAGCTACCCCGTGAGTCTGTGCCACAACCTTGCGCTTGAATAAATTTTATTTTATTTTATTTTTATTTTATTTATTTAGGAAAACTTACAGCTAATACTAATGAAATAACAAATAAATAACGTACAAAGGCTAATTACAAATTTTCACTTATAAAAACTATGAATATACAAAGAAAAGACAGCTATGAATATAGATGTACAAATAAATACATGATTACATACACAAAGTTAATATTATGGAAAAAAAGCTCTAGATAAACATTGTCTAAGACATGATATACTATCTGTGAATAAATCTAGGTTATTGTCTAAAGAATTAAAATATTTACATGCTCGGATCAGAAAGGCATTTTGGCGATATGTCGTCCTGACAAGTGGTACATGTAATAGCTTCGGATTTCTTAATGTATTTGTGGGGACACATAACTGAACTCTAGATAATAATTCTGGACAGTCTATAATTCCATTGGCTATATTACTTAAATAAATTAAATCGGCTATTTTACGTCGCTCGTAAAGTGGCAAAAAATGGAAGTGTTTACATCGTTCTATATAATCAGTAAAGTAATAAGAAGTTCTAAATTGCAAATATCGTAGGAAGCGTTTTTGAATCCGTTCAATACGTGAAATGTATATATTATAGTTAGGGTTCCAAACTTGAGAAGCATATTCTAAGTGACTACGAACAAAGGCACAATACAATATCTTCAGAGTCTTAATGCATTTAAATTCCGACGATAATCTTAAGACGAAACCCAGGGCTTTGGAAGCTTTATTCACTATATTATCAATGTGTGAGTCAAATATGAGCTTTGAATCGAAAATGACTCCTAAATCTTTTACTGTATTAACTCGTGATAGTATAGTATTCTTAAGTATGTAATTTTGTTTAATTGGATCAGGTTTACGAGTAAAAGAACAAACACAGCATTTCAATACATTAAGATCAAGTTTATTCTTAATGCAATAACTTTGGAAGCTATCTAAATCGCGTTGAAGACCAATCGTGTCATCGTGACTTGTGATTGGACATAGAATTTTCATATCATCGGCGTAGAGTAAAATGAAAGAATTAGTAAAACACGTTGAGATATCATTAACAAAAATATTAAAAAGAATAGGCCCCAATAGAGATCCTTGGGGAACGCCTGAAGGGACTTCGACAGGATCAGACGCATAACCACCGAGAACTACAGTTTGAGTTCTATTCTGCACATACGACGAAAACCACCTGAATAAGTCACCACGAATTCCTAGAGACAATAGTTTGCGTAGTAAGATTACATGATCAATTCTGTCAAACGCTTTACTATAATCAGTGTAGACAACATCAATCTGAGCAGGTTCAGACATAATCCTTGATATATATTCACTGCATAGTATTAGATTTGACGTTGTTGATCTGCCTTTCAGGAAACCATGTTGATCAATATTGATGGCATGTTTAATGGAAAAGTATAGTTGTTTATATATAATTTTTTCTAGAACTTTCGCAAATAAGCATAATTTACTAATCGGTCTATAGTTTTCTACAATATCTTTAGGTCCCTTTTTATGAACGGGGGTAATGAAAGCTGATTTCCAGATTATAGGCACTACTCCTTCAGTAACTGAACGCTTAAATAAAAGTGATATCGGAACGGTAAGGCTTTCAGCACAATTTACAATAAAATAAGGTGGAATATCATCTGGACCTGCAGATTTACTTAAATCTAGTGACAATAATAATTTATAGACTTCTTTTTCTTTTATCTCAACGTATTCTATGTCACACGGAGTTACATTAAGTGGCTCACAGTTAACAATATTTAAGTCGTCACTACATTGTAGAAGAAAATTAGATTTGAAGTATCTACTAAACATATTAGAGATATCTTCTCCCCGACTCGATGATTGCAGGCCAGATTTCATTACCGAAGGGTAAGAAAAGGACTGATTCTTACTCTTTATGTAACTCCAAAAAGTTTTAGGAAATTGTGAGATATTGGATTCTATATGTGCAATGTAATTATTAAACATATCAGCTTCAAGTAACTTAACTCTCTCTCTTAACAGAATAAATGAGTTGTAGTCGGCAATATTACCGTATTTTTTAAATTTATGATGATATTTATATTTCTCCTTTATCATTTTTATTAGTGGAGTTTTATACCAAGCAGGATATTTTAAATTTGAGGAGATGATCTTAGCTGGTATATATGTAGTTCGTATCTTGTAAAGGATCTCGTAGAAATAAGAAATAGCGTCTTCCAATGATCCAGATAAGAATGCTGTGGTGGTGTGGTGGTGATGCCAGTCTATTTTATTTAATTCTTCTCTTATAGAATCAAAGTCACCCATTTTGTATAAGAATTTTTGGTACGGTTGACTGGTTAATTTGTGCAATTCTACAAAATCAGTCGTAATGCGTAAAGATTTATGATGTTGGTCTTCTGGTACAAGAGGATCATTACACCAGGAGACTGATACTTGACTATTAGAAAATACTAAATCTAATATTCTATTGTTAACATTTGTGCAGTGATTATATTGAGATAGGTTACAAGAGCTTAAGTCATCGAAAAAATCACTCTGTGTGATACCTTTAATATTTGAAGGTGAATAACCATAACCATCTTCGGCGAAAGTCCAGGATATGTTAGGTAAGTTAAAGTCGCCTAGGATAATTACTTTATCCTCGGAACACGCCAATAACCTATCAGACATATTATTTGAGAAGTTGTGAAGTTGAGCATTTACTGAGCTACCTTCATTCTCAGGGCACATGTATACTACACAAACATGTATTTTGTACATAACTTTGGGTTTTTTGTGGTGAAGTTTTAAAGTTATCCACATATCCTCTGCAGTCGAACACCAATTATCATGAAAATCTCCAGTTAGTTCACGTCGAAGAGCTATAAGAACTCCCCCTCCCATCTTCTGATTCGTTCTACTATAGTCCCTATCTCGCCGCCATACTAGGTAACGATCATCAAACAGCTCTTGGTCACGAATACTATCAACTAGCCATGTTTCTGTAAGACAAATCACGTCATATGAATTTCGACATAAATTTCTGAAGAAAGTATTTGCCTTTGTCCGTAGTCCCCTAACATTTTGATAATAAAATGTTAAAGGCATTGCAAGAGAATGGTAAATAACACCATCAACTGATGGTAAAATAAAACATCACTCGAATACCTAAACGCCCTCGATTCTATAGAATTAAAAATTAGTACGGATAATTTAGAACTATAAACTTTCAAGTATATGGCACTGACACATCGTACGCTGCAATGGTGTTTGATTTTAGCATTATAAATGTAGCAAGTATTAGACGAGACTGATGTAATAAGTAAATTAACTATCACTAACAACATTCGATAAATAAACATTGAAAAATAGGGTAAGACTAGCAAAACATAATGTAAATAAATAACTAATATAATATACATACCACACAACCATAAACCAATGTCACTCTTATCTTTTAGCAAATTAGTAATACGATTGAAATGAACACATAAAATAAACTGAGGTAATAACAAAAACATGTAAATAACTCGAAAATAGGCAAGTGAAAAACACAATGGCAAATGAGCGGTAGATGTAAAACGATCAGAGATTCTCAAAGAAAATAAAATAGCTTGCAGTCGTATTTTACAAAAAAATATCATGAAGTATGCTATTTGGTGATTTTTTTTAAATCGGAATGTGATCTTATTGTAATAATTGGTGAAGTAGTGTTTTTTCTTATGAATATTCTGCAGCCCTTTACCCAGGTGTAGGCAAAATTCTGCTCTTTAGCCAAAGATTTCGCTTTATTCAACAAGATTTTGTTCTCTAATGTAAGGTGATCATTGATGAATATTTTATGACCACCTTTCAGTCCCAACTGGGTAGGTGTGATACCATCACATTTTCTTGCAGCAGCCACAAAATCCTCCTTCAGATACCTATTATGCAAAGATACTATTATCGTCTTATTTCCTTTGTCATTTCTCGTTGGAATTCTTGCGATATAGTTTATCTGTTCTTTGGAGATGTTGCATTTTGTGACCTCACCGATTTTATTTATTACAGAGAAAAGATTCTCAGATGTTGTTGAGGGGACACCTTTGATTTCGATATTGTTCATACGGGATCTCTGTTCTCCTTCGCGTAGATCTTGCTCGAGTTTGTTTACTCGTTTATGCAACTCCGAAATCTCATCCTTAGATTTTTTTAATAATTGAACCTCTTTGTCGACTTCAGCTATTTTGTCCGTGAGATTCTTTACTAAGTCATGCACAAATTCTAGGGAATTCTTCATATCTGTAATATCGGTTTTAATACCCTTTAATTCTTTAAGTTCAGCTTGAATGGTCCTCACATTTTCTAAAAGAGTTGGTAATGAAGTCATTTGCGCAGACAGCATTTTTAGTTCGCACATGATATTATCCACATCTGCAAGAGAGGACGATGCAGGAATAATATTCTTGTCTGTAGGTCGTGATGGACTGGCAGATAAGGACGACTTGCAGGAGCTGCATTTCCAATTACCCCTTCTACCTTCACCTAGACGCCGATAGCCACTTTCTGTAATACCAGCGCAGGCAAAATCAAAACGACCTTGACATCCTGAGCACTGTGCGCCGTCTTTATGTGGAACTTCACATAGTTTGCACTTAAACATCTTAATAATATGAGAAATAAGTAAATAGGAGGTCACTCCGAAACTTTGAGAATCGCAGACAAACAAGAATCAATAATAGCAGTTGTGTACGCGTGCGTTCGCTCCTCGATGAGCTGACTGACTGACCTATGTTTGTGACACAAAAAGGCTTTATATATTATAGCTTTAGTTTCCATAATTTTTTCCATGTCAATAATTTCAACTAAGAAATCGAAAGAAAACGACTCACTTAATATTATAAAAAATACTTATGTATTAAAAATCTATCTTCTTCTATCTTCATCATATATCATAATAACAATATAAGTATAACGTGTCTGTACTCTTTAGATTTTTTGTAAAAAAATTGTTGCAGGTATCTTGGAACAAGAAATAAAATAAATTTCAATCATTTTTAGAAACATCTGTCTGTCTGTTTGTTTGAACACGCATCACTGCTAAAGTACTGCGTTCACTACAAAACCTCAAGAAAATCATAAAGCATATCAATTATGACATTTGGTCTTGGTTTCATTAAAATCGGTTTACTATATCAAAAGTTATTGTAATTTTAACGACGACGCGACTTAAGTACGAAAGAAAAGTAGATAGGTAAATGGACTTAATACAGTCAGATAATTTTATTAGTCATTGTTTTTTACATTAGGTTCCACGTAGGCGGAGTCGCGGGCAGAGCTTTTTAAATATAAAATAGTGAATTGTAAATTCTATTTCAAGAAAACAAAATGAAAAAATAATGTCATCATATTGTAAGATGATAGTTATTGGTTTATTATCATAACTATAATAATATATGTGTGAGATTCAATTTTGAGCAAGTAACTTGAGAGCAGCATACCTACACATACTACACCATTACCTATATACCTAATTAGAGAATATGGAGGTGTGTGAGGATCAGTGTTGCGTGTGTAGTTAGTGAATGCGTTGTCACTGTATTGCACCAACTGTGTCTTCAAGAGCTTCATTGCAGGCTGGAGTTGCTGCGGAGAGTGATTATGGTGAGTATATGAGTGCGAAGTTAATCGTCCGTCCTTGACATTGGATATGGTGGTTACGCAAGCGCGTATTGTGCCAGAGACCGGGAGGATATGATTGAATCGAAAAGGTAAGTGAAAATATTTTGTGGCCGTTTCTTAAAATGCAAGCCGTCTGAGTCGGGACGTATTTGATGGAAAATGGATTAACGGGTGTGATCGGTCAGGTACTTTAACGAAGTAGCTGATCGTGAGTGTTTTAATGTAAGAATGAAGCAAAGGAAGTTTCATATCTCTTTGGAGGTTTTCGTCTCGAATATTGACGTATAAAATCCTAAGATACACAGTCTCGACTAAAAGTAGCGCTCAAAACCGTCTCGCAAAAACTTTCCGATATTCATACGTGGTTATAGTTATGCTATAAACTTATGATTTTGCAAATTCAACCTTATATGAACGATTTAAAATTGTTTTTACAAGGACAGAAGCAACGGAAACTATTTGAGATGAGTGCATAATCTAAAATTATGCACTCATTTTTGTGTGCCGGCTGTGAGACGTTAAGTGTACATCTTGAGTTTTTGTATATCAATATTCTCGAACGAATCATTGGGCGCTCACGGTATCATGAACAAAACTATTTTACATACGTTGCATTGTTACCTAGTGGGGTTTTGGCATATAGGCGAATACGGAACAACTATACATGATGTGAGTGAGTGAGTAAGCTCACTCTTTATACAATATGTATGCGTCCAATCGTTATGTGTGGTCGGACCATATTCACCCACATGGCAAATATAAGTAACTGAGCGATGTTTTGCTCTTCGTGTGTGTGGAAATGGCTAAAGACCATGAGGGCCTTATTAGGAAATCTTTGAATATTTGCCTTGCAGATGGGCCGGGCCTATGGTCGACTGTGACGTCTAGATATTTAATTTGGGTGGTCCAAGGTACTGGATAGACCGAGAGGCTGGAGTCTGAACCTACTATGCGATGTATTTAGAAAAGATTGATGTTCTTTTATCTTAGTTAATCATATGAGTCATCTCCAGAACTATTTGTCGAGCTATCATATGGCATGTTAGACGGTCGATTTGGGGTTGACTCAGATTCTACTTGAACGATACATGAGTATACCTTCAGCTTACGGAATTATAAGCAGCTACTTCTTCATATAGTTATTTCTTTTGCCATAAAAAATAAGGGTGATAATTCACCATAGACTAGTAGACGTAAATAATTCCTCAAACAAGTACATTTTAAATGAGGCGACTAACAATAACACAATCGCGGCACGACGGAGCAACCGCAGCGATGATAAATATATTATTCAATAAAATGAATATTCCATGTATTCTCATTATCTATTTATACAAGAACATGTAAAATAAAAAGATAGATTTGCTTTACATTTTATTATACATGTTAAATCTTTTTGGTAGAAAAACCTCTGTTAAAACAACAAAAAAGTTTCAGTGGCAATAATACTCCCTACATAAAATTATTATATTTATTATGGAACGTACTATCCCGTGTCTATTATAATGGATAGTTTTAACAGATTTATACCTGTGTAAAACAATGTTGGCAGTATGGCCCACAGAGTAGTATGGCCTCGCAGCCTTGCTAATTGCGAGACTGCTGTCAATATGTTTGTCTGTGGTGAAAAATTTAAAATGTCAAAAAATTTACACACGACATACGGGGTTTCGATAATGTATCTACCTAATTGTTGAACGATTAAACTATCTTACGTGAATAAACTAATGAAAAGTTAAAAATGACTGAAGATCAAGATGCCAAAGACACGCAGTCGGACTCAGGTGTCAAAACGTTCGTCAATAAGAATAGGGACAAGAAGATGAAAGCGCAACGTCCTTTGACCAAAGTGATTAGAAAGACCATTCATTTAGTCAAATTAATCTTAATTAATTCGAAAATTTACTGTGTGTGTTTCGTTGCAGATAATCCTTCGACGACTGCCACCAACTATGACAGAAGAGGCTTTTTTGGAGCAAGTATCACCTATACCAGAACATGACCATTTCTATTTTGCCAAACCTGATTCATCGTTAGGAAACAACCTTTATTCGAGAGCTTACATAAATTTCGTTAATGTTGATGATATATATTTGTTCAGAGATAAATTTGATGGATATGTTTTCTTGGATGAGAGAGGTATTGTAATTTTATATATTTGTTGACATAAAAGCTGTCACAATAACAGAGTTTACATTAGAGCTGAGTTGAAGAAGGTAAAATGAGAAAGAGTCTTTTATTGTTTTGTATGACATGTTCTTTTATGTTCTTATATTAAAGAATTTTAATTTATAAAGTTTATAGGTTATCAGTTCTTACTTTTATTATATAAATTCAGTTTATAGTAAGTAAATATAAATGGATTATATATATTTTATTTCAGGTGTAGAGTATGTAGGAATTGTGGAGTATGCTCCATTCCAAAGGATACCTAAGAAAAAGAAAAAGAAAGATCCTAAATGTGGTACAATAGAGAGTGACCCAGTTTACCAGGAGTTTATAGAGAATCTTAATAAAGACCCTGAAACAGAGAATCAACCTAAACTTGAGTACTCTTATCCAGTAAATGATAGTAAGTTCCTTAATTTTTATGGTTTGAAAATGATATTTCCTGTGAGACTGCTGTCTAGTATCATAATGTAGTATTACTGTAGACATAGCCTGCAGAGTAAAGTATTAGGAGTAACTATTTGTGTAGTATTCCTTCTGTGTATTGGTTGAATATGAATATATAGGAGTAATTTACTCCCACCTACCTACCTTTACTATTTTGTATGTTATGTGTTTCCCAAATAAATATATCTTCTACCATATCTAATATAATTGTATATTGTCTAATATAATGTAATTGTGGTGAATGTATGCGATGTATAGGTCATCATTCCAAATTTACATTAGTCTAATATATGGTTTCTTTTCATAATTTTCCTGCCCTCTAATAATTTAATATCTAAAATGGTCAGTCAACTTCTTCAAACTTTGATGTAGGATCATATGTTTCTTGAGGATGTAAAATTGATTGCTTAGAAAATTAAGAAATCAGTAATTTAACCATAAGTAATTCCTATACGAGTAGTTACATAATTGACTTTATACTTTGTGCTGGAAGCTTGTATCAACATGTTTTTTTATCACTACAAGTCTATCAGCTGATGTTCAACCTCTATCAGTTGATGTTCAACATCAATAAATCAATGAACTAAACCTGTATTTATAAATATTTCAGGTAATGAGAAAAAGGTCCAAACAACACCTTTGCTTGAGTATCTTGCTGCACGGAAACAGGATAAAAGGAGCAGAGATGAACGTCGCCGACGTGAAAATGATAAGAGGAAAATGAGGATTGAAAGAAAAACCAAAGATATGCCCATAAAGGTACACAAAATATATTTTTTATGCATTAACCTATTTTTGCGAGTTTTTAAAGACTGAGCTAGGTTCTTATGTTTATGCAGTAGGATTCTACACTTCAAAATTATAATACTAAATTGAAAAAATAATATAAATCATGTCATCAGCCTTTAAGAGAGGCACTCCAGGGCTATAGGGCTCTACCCGAAGGAAGGAATGGTGTAGTCATCACACAAGCAATGTATTGGCAATTTAAAACTGGGAGAAATCCACAGTTCTATGGTTTTTGCCATATACGGTCAATGATATTATAAGTAAAAAGCTGTAGATACGTCATAAGCACTGTGACAGTGGCTTGTTAAAACTTAGTTAGCTAGCAAACTTGATCTCAGTATTGTGTCAGTGTTTATGGAAGCATGTCATGCACTGATCGTTTTATGAGATATTGCACAAACTATGAAAGCAAAACATGTTACAGTTTATTTATTCACATATCATTCATATTACTATTACCTCAAATTAATTATTATTTTTCAAATATCATATATTACGAAACCAAAAAATATTATGCAAAGAAATGATAGATGTCCAAGAAATAAAGCAAGAAGACGCGCAGGTCTAAGCAACATATAACTATTTATTTTTCACCACCGATATTAAGAATATGCCATCTTACTTCTACTTTATATCTAACATAGTGTGAGGTTACAAGTTACAATAATAATTAAAGTATGTGTGCATTATCATACCATTTGTATTGTCAAATTTCATGTAGGTAACATATCTACACCTTTTTACTTATAATATCATTACATACAGGTGTATTATAAGAACATTTTTCAGGTGAGGTTTCTTCTGTAATTTTTTCCTTCACTGTCAGGCTATAGTTTTACCAATTAAAGTTAATAAATATACGCGAATTTCTAAAAATTCATTGGTACATGCCAGAGTCACTGTATATAAATATAAGAGGCAGTACGGAAACTACCTACAAAGATCGTACCTGCACACTCACACAAACATGTGCATCGAGGTCGCGGTTCATCTAAGCGGTTCAGTGCATCTAAGCGGTTGTCGCGGTGCTGTCCACAGAGTACTTTTTAAAACCTCTTGGCGATGCGCATGTTTGTGTGAATGTGAGGGTGCGATCGTTTATAGGTAGTTTCCGTGTTGTCTTATATTTACATACTGTGACCCTGGCTCTTATATTTATATTGTGCCAAGGTTCACACCTGAGGGCATTGCATTGATATTCTACCTCCTCATTACAATAATACTACTATCGATTCTGAAAATATCCCTCTTACCAAAGAAGCCAACATGTCATCAGCTCAGCTTTTTCAACATACTGTGTGGATTGTATTTGTTACTATATACACTTCATTTTAGAAATTAGATTGGATTGAACTAGCACTGTTCTCTTTGTTTAATCAGTATTGTATGCATGTATTAAGTTTGTTTGTGAATGTTTAAGATAAAACTGGAATATGTCACATGGTTCCATACAACTAGATAAAATTAACAAAAGGACTTTTATGTCATAAATTTTTAGGGATCAGGAGATTTATCAGAGGAAGAGTTTAATTACAGTTCTGATAACTATGAACATAAAAATGCTAACCATAGCTTTTGGATGAGAGAACAAAGAATATATCATAAAAGTAAAGTAAACTGTAGTGTTGCTAAAGTTGATTTTAAGAATAACAATGGTCCTGATGAGTTTTTAAGTGCTGATTCAGATTGGGATAGTCACTTTCCAGCTTTATGTATGAAAACTCATAATACATTTACACTAACATCAGGGAAGTCCTTTGATAAAATCCAAGATGGTAGTCAGAAAAGTGGTGGTGATACTAAGGTTTTCTTATTTGATTTACTTTATTGTAACCACTAGCTATATTGTAACCAGGCTTATTTTTGTCACTTCCCTTATTGGGGGCACTCTAATTTTCAAAAGTAATAAATCCATAATTTTATTTATCTCAAAAAGTGCAAAAATGTACAGAGAAACTGTTCTAAAACTTTTAAAACGAAAACCAACTTATGGCAATTTTTCGGTATTTATGAATTTCCCTGTAAGGGCACTACGTGCCCCCGTGTGACGCCACATAAAAGCCCTGATTCTAACTATTCATATGATTGAGCGTTCTAGGTTCATTATTTGGTATTATCATGTATCAGTTTTTATTTTGTAGATAAATGAAATAAGTTTTTAAATTGTATTAAAAGTAATAGTTGTATCTTTATATTATTCATTTTAATTTTAATATTCTTTCTATTTTGAGTACAGTTTTATATTGACATATATACATACTGTTGTTTCTATAGTTGTATTGTTAGACTATTAAAAATAGTTAGTTACTTGACTGTATTTGTACGTTGACATAAAAATATAATGTTCAAATACATTAATTTTAGGAAGAAGATAATGGTGACAATGATGTGAAAAGAATAAAATCAAGAGAATGGGAAAAAGAGAAAACAGAACCAAAAGAGGACCATGTGAAATATGATAACCATGATGGCAGTGTTTTTGAAAGTAAAAACTATAGAGATCAGCGAAAAGTTGTACCAAGCTTAATAGATAAAAGAAAGAACAATGACAAAATAGACGGTTCAGGTAAAGACGATGAACAAGGTGATGAAAATGATAATCTTAGGAAGGATAAACGTGATAAAGGTAAAGAATCTCCACGTGAATTAAAAAGTAAAAAATACAGTGACACAAGAAAAGAAAGAATCAAACAAAACGAGTATGGGAAGTCGGAAAGACAATCGGTAATAAATAAAATTATTTTGTCAGAAAATAAAGGGAAAACACTTAATGATGACATTAAACCTTTCACTCAACTACCGCAAGTGAAAACTGATGATTTAACTAAGATAATTGATGGTATGGATAAAAAGGTTAAACTGGAAGAGAAATCTGTGAAGGTTCATAACAAAGAAGTAAACGATGATTTTATAGAGAGTCAAGAATCTGGCCTTTCAAGAATGAGAATAAACAGTCTAGATTCAGAAGAATCTAAAGAGGACTTTGTCTTAACTAGACAGAAATCATTTAATGAGCGAAGTAAGTCTACAGATAGGGAGGGATCTGAAGAGAAAGACAAGAATGATACTGCTGAACGTCGAGCGGAAAGGAGAATTAGGAACAAGGTACAGTACCGTCAACAGTCAGTGGTATTATTTTTCATTGTTGCCAGCTAACTTACAAACTGTGCTTGTTTGCCTTTTTCTATTGATGTTTCTGGTACAACTGCTAAATAGGTGTTACAAAATGCAGTGCTAACTCTTTAGAACGAAACTTAAGAATCATTAAAAACGAAGTTCAAGGAATACGGTATCTTAACTCTGCTCTCCCAATACATTCTTGATAATTTAATGTATGTCCATATAAACTTTGAAAAAATGAATTTAGTAAAAGACCGGTGTAATCTAAATACTAGAAACTGTAATAAACTGGTCGTCCCACGTTTCAGACTTAGCAAAACCAGTAATAGTTTTTTTAGGTAATAGTGTTAGGTTTTACAATAAAGTCCCAAAACATGTTACCGATTTGCCGGACTGTAAATTTAAGCGTCATGTCAAACGGGTTTTAGTGTCAAAAGGATATTATAGAGTGGATCAGTATGTGAACGATAGTGATGTCTGGAATTGACTCCTCTCTGTGCATCCACTAAAAGCTATTGTATGATGTATTGGAAATATATATTAAAAAAATGTACCCGATCGAGTTTCTTGCCGGTTCTTGTCGATGACTGGGTTGTTTTCCGAACCGGTGGTAGCTTTGACGTTCATAAGTGCGTTATTAGGGCCTAAACTGAATAAAGTATGATTTGAATGGAAGAGACCCAACATTATGATTAGTTGTAAAGATTTTCGAATATCACTTTTTTATTGCCCATACTAAAAAATCTTTTTATCAAAACAACGAATTTCTTTTACTGACTGTAAGGTTGGTCTAGGACTGATAGGTGAAGTAACTGAGACTAAGCTTTTGTAAAGACACTGGAATTCAATAGAAATCGTTGGAAATTAGAAACTCTGCTGTCAAAGATTTAGTAAGAGCCTACTTACTGTAAAATATTTTTAGCAATAATTGCTGTAAATATTTATTGAAGTCTGTAAATTATGAATGTATTTCCTCGAATTAGATAATGGCTTTTGCCCTATTAGGGGTGTATTAGATTTGAAAGTGAGCCAACCGAATTGAAATAATTTCTACATTAGAGAAAGTTTTTTGTTATAAGGAATATTGCTATAAAGAATTTATATTGTACTAGCGGACCGGGCGGACGTTGTCCTGCCTTGAAAACCAAAAAATCCTAAAAGTCGATCGCAGCGCTACCTACCGGGTCCAATTGTGAATCTAAACCATTCTCGAATCTCCACGAACACACACAAAAAATTTCATCAAAATCGGTCCAGTCGTTTAGGAGGAGTTCAGTCACATACACACGCACACAAGAAATATATATATTAAGATATACACACATATAAGTCAGTAATTGCATTATCATATTTGTTAGGATGGGCCAGTCATCATTTACCATTAGAGGTTCAACTGTAACGTCAAATAACATTTAAATTAGTTGACTAACGAAGGAATCATACCAGATCTTTTTTGTAGATTATTTAATTCCCTACAGGTATTTGTTTCAATTTCACTGGACGATAATTTGTTTGAGCGCATTAAAATTCCAAACGAAAACATTTTTTATTCCCTTATTATTTATTAGCTTCTCCCCGTGACTTCATTACGCGAATATTTACTTTGGGCTAATGCTAACACGCAATGGCAGCTCTCAAAAGGAAAAAAAAAACGATTTTGAAATATTCTTCATTGGTGCTCCGCTCCTATTGGTCTTAACGTAATGATAAGCCTTCCTCGATAAATGAGCTATCTAACACTGAATTTTCAGATCAGACCACTAGTACCCGAGATTAGCGCATTCAGCCAAATAAACAAACAAACCCTCCAGCTTCATAATATTAGTATAGATAAGGAAAATGATATTTTCATGGTAATTAAAGAAAAACCTTAATGTTTGTTTCACTACCATTTGTTTCTAGGATCGTCCAAGCCTTGTTATATACCAACCGGGAATGGGAAAGTTTAGTAAACAGCGTCTCGCTAAAGAAAAGGACGTACAACCAGTAAACACAGCGAAGGCAGTGAGTGATAGTGAAAAGAAAGACACCTGAAATTACTGGCACTTAACGCAACACTTGGACAACATTCAACGGAATTACTCACAAGCTGGCATTCAACACACGTCAACGAGGACAGTAGAAGAGACGTTTTGAATATGCCATCTGATGGAATTATTATTCGTGTATCTGCTGTTTTTTTTACAGATTTGTTTAATTTAAAATACATTATGATTGAGTTAGAGATGTTTTCATATTTTAAAAATCGATAAAGAATTTTAATACCCTTTTGTATTTTTTAGCTTGTTACCATTTAGTTCGATTTGTTAATTTCATTTAAATATAGTTCTTCTTTAAATGGGTTTCAGTGGACTTTCATTTAATTCTACTATTTGAAATTGTTTTATGTAGACACAAAATAAAATACATTTTTATAAAATAGTTAAAAATAATTTATTAACTATCACAGTGAATTAGTTTATATTAAATAAATTATTATGTTTATAATAATTGTTAGGATTTATAACAGGATATATAGTATAACACTAATATAGACTAAATGTTATCTTTGGCAAAACCTATACTTTAATCGAGCGGCGATGCAGTACGGAGTTGAATTTATTCGCAAATATTGCACTTGCCAGAAAAGTGCATATTAATTAAAATTTCCAACTTTGTTCTATTTACACTTATTGTATTCAAACCATATTGCAATTAGCAATGTATTTTTCGATTTTTTCATTTCATTCTTGTCGGTGTTTATTAAATTGGTTATTAAATAAATTATGATCAAACAATTTTTTCACGCAATAATTACAAAATGCGCATTAAATTAACACCGTAGGTACAGAGTATAGAATAAAAGTGGCTTCCTCTCTTGTGCGTTACTGTTAAAAACCTGACATCGTTCACAGATATAAACATAGGACATAACTCGAAGTAACGAGAGGTTCACATCAACGCCATTCATAAAATTTCCGAATCCTTTGGTTACAAAAATTAATATTATTTAGAATATACTTTTAATTTGGTTTTAATTAAGTTAATATATCGAATGAAGTTATCTATACACATTGCTCGTTATTCGATTATCTATAATGACAACCTGAAAACAATTCAAACAACTCTAATAATAAAACTAGCTCAAACTATAATTAGCTCTTAAATAATTTTAAACCTTTGCACTATGTCGACGGCGATGTCGAGTTTAAAAATCTTTTGAGAAAAACGTAGGTATAATAGTAGTTGCTCTATCTCAAATACTCTAACGTACACAACACAGCACACAACTTTTCATATATTTCCTCAAAACAAGATAATTGGTAAGACATAAAAAATAAATCATAATATTGTAGTCTTTTGAATAAACCTTAGAAAATCTGAAGTAATCTAAACTAATCAGCCTTTATAAGCCTTTGTTTTTAAAATAAATGTAACATCTTAATAACGTTTATAACAACCTAATGTTAATTATAAAGAGGAGGTATGTACATACAATTTTATTATGTTATTTATCTACATATTTTCAAATTTATCGCATTATAAGAACAAATAATTCAGGAGCCGTTTTGGATAAACTGTTAAATTGTTTTACTGTACTTTTTCTGTGTATTGTTATGTAACTACTAGAAACGTATAATATATACGTACGTGTAATATGAATTTATAACGTTCGCGTATTATTAGACGATTTTTTTATCTCATCGTTATTTATCTCATCATTGTTTATCTTGATATAAAATTCAGTAGTTATATTAAGTTTATCTGAAATAATTGAAGTTATCGATACATTCCGAAATTCGAAACGATTACAGAAATAAATTCATATTTTTTTTCATTGAAATAAATTTCCTTCGTTTACTATACATAATGTAGACCTAAGTAATAGTTAACTTGGTTTAATAAAAGAGATTTTCATATTTAACGCACTCTGTTCAATTCACCTTACACTGTATTTTAAAACCACAGTACAAATCAGTAAAACAAAACACTTATGAGACATCGTTAAGAAGAACTGCAGTGGCGTTCGGATCACCGTCGCATGGCGGTGCCGTCTTATTTAGTTTCTCTGCTTTAGTCTTGATTTGTGCAACGTTGTGTCTGTGCATCACATATAAAAGAAGGATGAACCCGATGAGGAATCCAGCGAGACTACCGCTGATTGTAAGCCAAGTGCGTCTTGATGCCCTAATGTTTTGTACCTGGAAAATTTGAGGTTTTTAAGATTTATGGAACTACATTTTTCTTCGACGACTTCGCAAGAAATGTTTCTAGAATTAATAGCAATAACAGAAAGTTACAATGTATACCTGAATAATAGGGATGAAAATATATTTTTTCATTTTGAAAAATCCGCAGCAATAAATTTTTCAATGCAAGGGCATTATAATAGCAAGCGCTATATAAGGATATATAGTGAATGATTATTATAAGATAATATACGTCATGAAATAAAAATATTTGTTTGCGGGCCTGGCGGACGTTGTCCTGCTCTCATAATAAAAATCCTAGAATCGGGCCGCAGCGCCATCTATCGGGTACATTTGTGAATCTAAACCATTTTTGACATATGCAAAAAATGTCAACAAAATCTGTCCACCCGCTTAGTAGTTCGGTCACATACACACGTACAGAAGAATTATACTACAAATAAAGGTAGAGAGTATCTCATATAAAAATCATTCTTATTAAACCTATGGCTGTCTATAACAGGGGGTTTAGTAGAAAGATAACTTTCATTTTTTATACGTTATAGGTTTTTGCATTTCACCACAATCTCATTTGCTGCTAAATCACGTTGTGGTCTAAGATGGTAAACACGCTCAACCTCAAAGGGGCTGGCTCTCAGGTACAGCTGCCGAAACATAACAACAGGTGCTTGGCGATAGATGTTCAACTTGAAGATGGTAGTTAGCCAGGCGGATTTACTAAAAGCCCTACTACCATGCATATGGTTTCATCACAATGTTTCCTTGACCGACTCAATAGCAAGGATTCGAGCTAAGCAATCAACTGAGCCAGCTTCAAAATCCACCATAGCTCGTCTGATCCCCGCTAGTCTACACTGTAGACTGACTATTCGTGAAATTTATATTTTTGTAGGTACTCGTGCTACAAGATAATTTATACTTCAGATACTTAATACTGAAAATTAATACAATGTGAAAAAAATCTAGTAAAAGTAAATACGTAATCCAAAAATGTATATTGGTATTTGACGGGGTAGGTGATATTATAGTGACATATAATAAATTCAGAAGTTCTATAATTTAATAAGTAATAAAGTAAATAGTAAAATTGATTGTCGATCAAACTTAATAATAAGAATCTAAAAGTATTTTAGAATCTACGCTAGTAATCCGAGGTCCAAATTTCCTTAATTTTTGAATTGAAAAAAATAAATTCCATTACTATCTTATTACACACATTAACAGACTAATTTTTAACTTCAAAATTAAAAGTTGAAGTATGACTGGTCGTAAAAATTAAACTGTGCACCTAGCGACCGAAGCGCATTACAGTTTACATGTGACTTTTCTAAGAGGTATGCACGAGAAGTGACTTGAGCAAGTATGCATTTGGAGTGAATTTTATGAAATGATATCACTGGCAACAACTAGTTTCTAATCGCTTTTCCTCCATATGATAATTATAATTACGGTTGTGTTATAAACCAATAACATACCTGCAAATATTCTGATTTACATCTCTTATAAGTCGCATTGTAGACTTCAGTATTGTTGTCATTCGGACAATTTTCAAACTCTGCAAAATTAATGTATGTTTAGTTAAAAATTGAATTGATAGAGTTAAACAAATAATTAATACAAATGTAACCACTGCTCACCTCTAGTATTTAGCCGGTTATAATTGGCAAGTTGAAAAAAGATTTGTCGTAGTTGAAACCACAATATCGTAGGCTTTAGGTCGCAAAGCTTTAATTCATTTATTGATTCTGTCATATCTACTTTAGCTAGATTACACATCTCAGCGAAATGTTTTGGATCCAAGGATATTAGGGAATTATGAGATATATTATAAAAAACCAGTTGAGGAAGGTGCCCCCAATTTGGCAATTTTTGTACTCTGCAATCTGATAAATCTAAAAGTTCTAAAGGTGCCTTTATGGGTTTTGATATTGTGATGTGACTTAAACTTCTGTGTAATGAAGGGTTACCCTTTAAATAAAGCTTTCTTAAGGAGGGAAGCTGAAATATTGAGTTAGGTAGTTCGAATAGTACATTGTTGGAGAGATCAAGTGTTACTAGATTAGTGAGACTCGTGAAGGCGTCGTCGTCTATAAGATATATTTTATTTTCTGCCAAGTACAAAAACTTTATGCTTGTATAACTGCTAAAGGTGTCACTGTCTAGTTCTTGCAGTTTGTTGTCGCTGAAGTCGAGAATCTGCAATTAAATAATAAATTGTAAGGTCACTCTAACTCTTAGGTTTCCACATTTTCCCAATTGGCACCAAAATTTAAACTTTTTCAACACAATTATGATTTAAATTAATAAATTGGTATTATAATATTGAACAATAACTGTTTAAATAAATTTCATTCAAACCTTCGATCAACGTTATTGTTGATCGAAGATTCAAACAGATAAATTATATAGCAACGATTATTGCAGAGATAGCGTGAGATATCGCAATATTATAAGCTGTATATAAATCCTTAAGTTAAGAAACTATATGATACCAATCAATTAACCGTCTATCTTATTATCAATACATATGTATTTATGAATATTTTCGTTAATTCACACTGTTTTTTTTATTATATTTTAAATAGCTTTCCTGGTCATATCGTTTTTTCTGCATCAAAATGGGAGAATGAAATATCTCGTTATGAAGATTAATATTTAGTATGCCATTTTATTTTTATTTACCTCTATTCCACTTCTAAGGCTAGGTATTCTTGTAAGTTGGAGTCCAGCGCAATGTGCTCCATACATGTCATAGGCATATCCATACGTGCAGTGCGTCGACTTGGAACCTAAAGTCTCAATGTCTATCATCAATTCTTTGCCTCGAATAGTAGCTAAGCTTGCGATAATTAGCACAAACGATGTGTGTTGTATTCTGAAACGAATAAAAAAAGTTATACCATTGTCATAAATGTAAAAAACGAATCATTATTTATTAAATTTTCTGCATCTACTAACATGAAAAATCATAAGAATACATTCACAGCATTCACTCATTGTTAACACATTTTTAGAAAACTAATGAAATAAAGATAGGGCTAGGGCCTTGTAAATCACTCTGCGGAATTTCAAGATAGATATAAAGGGGGTAAACTACTCGATTACGAATTTTCCCCCCCTCCCCCCCGAGAGAACACATGTTGCCCCCTTAAAAAGAGTGCTCTTTCTTAAAGTTTTCTTCTTTTCACGATCCCATAATCAACCTACCAACTCTCTCAAACTCCCTTAAATACGTCCTTTCCATAAAAAATAATCATCAAATCTTTTTAGTTTTTTGTGATCACTATGAGTTTAATGCGTGCCAAAGTTACAATCTCAAGAATCCCTACGAATTTAATACCAGATTACAACTGCGATGCTATATCACGTATGCTCTTTTTAATTTAGTTATCGTTCATAATTTAAAAAAAAATAACAAAAAACAAAATCAACTACAAAAATTAAGAACAAGGTGTGTCGTAGAGACACACGAACGAAACATTTTAATTACAAAAAAATACAGCAACAAAATTAAAGTTACGCGGTGTTCCCAGGCGGTTACCCATCCAAGTACTGGCCGCGACTGACGTTGCTTAACTTCGGTGATCGGAACAGAACCGCTGTTTTCAATCCTGTACCCGACACAATGTTTATTTCCACTACTTTTCAGAATCAGAATTTTAAAGTCCTTCCATAAGAAGTTTCACTTAAATATAAAAATTGTTCTGTTTATCGTTAAGGACTTCTATTGTTCCGTCGCAGGCCAAGTCAGTTCAGAACGAAATCTACGAAATCCAAGGTCCAATGCTAATACAATTAAAATGAGACCAATTTGAAAATGTTACCCCATGAATAAAAAAAGCCAAATCGGTTTATAAAAGATGAAGTTCTGAGGTAACAAACATAAAAAATACAACCGAATAGAGAATATTTTCCTTTTTAGGGTCGATTATAAAATAAGTACCTATGTGTGGATAGAGTAGTGACTGACAAACAGATATAGGGTATAAATGGGAACAGGGTAATAGGATTTGCAAGTAATCTGGTGTTCTCGAAAGCAACTCCAAAAATGATTCAGCAGCTTCAATATTTTAGTAACGTAGGTAATTAGAACGTATAAATTGAGAACAGACACGTGAAACTTAACAAAACATCATTACATGAAGTGTTGACATGAATTAGACGGCACGATTATTTGGGAGGAAATCATGTAAATACTGTAAGTGTGCCCAAATGTATGATAGAAAATATGTTGAGAAGTGTATGCATGTAATATTACCTAATTAACATAGCATGTACTATATTTGATATGTACAAACTAAGACAAATACACAACTCTCGTCTAAAACATCACAAGTACATCACAAGGATGATGTAGATCTAAACCAAGTATTAGCAATTAGTATTAAAAAAACGTAACTGTACTTTTTTTTCATAGTTCTAGTGATTGATCAAAATTTCAACTTAATTTAAATGATGTGGTCGAAGTCGCTAGGTTTAGAGGTGCTGGTTCTAAAATATAGCTACCAGAACATGTCTAGGCGCTTGGTTTCAGGTTTCTGGCTAGCCAGGTACCCTCCAAAAGGTATTCTTGTGTATATTGCGAAGCCGAATATGGATAGCTTTTGCCTTACAGTACCAATTCAACATCAGGTGGTCTGCCTGTTGGTTTCCTATATTCTTACAAGGTTACTAGCTTCTAAATGTTTTAGTAGCTTGTGGAATTTTAGTCCGATTCTAAAAAAAAATCACTAATAAGATACTTCATTACCCAGAGTACAATAGATTATATCTTATAGTTTTAATATTTTATACTGTAATTAACGTGTACGAAGATGCGGTTAGTTGCCTAGTTTTAAGTATCAAGACTATGATTGCCTTGGAATACATGTTTTTATCATTTGTAAACATAATAAATCTAGACGTTGATAAGCATTGTTACAATGATATTCAGCTTTTTAGTTATAATATCATTGCACTGTAATGTCGTTTAGATGGGTTTATAAAAAATGTCTCCAAAGTAGCTCTGATATACGCTAGAGTTAATAAGAGCGGTCCATGCCAGCATTATGAAATAATCTTTTTTTATATCATATGAGGCAAACGAACAGGTGGGTCACCTGATGTAAAGTGATCACCACCGTCCATAGACACTTGCAACACCAAGGGAGTCACAAGTGTGTTGCCGTCCCGTGTTTGGGGGGAGGAGAGGAGAGGTGGGCCTCCGGCGCTCTCACTGACCGAACGAAACGCAACAATGCAAGCACTGTTACTTCACGACGATTTTCTGTGAGAGGGTGGTACTACCTCGGGCGAGCCGACCCATTCATGCTGAAACCAGTATTAGAGTCAGCGTGGCTCTACCACCTACCAAATCTTCAATCGATAAATTGAACAAGGTTTAATTCATCTACAATCCTCGTCAATCATTTTGGCCTCTGTAAATATAGCCGTAAGTTTGGGCTTCCGCATAATATCGTTAAAAGTTTGATACAATACAAAGTTTAAATATTATTATAGGAATCTAAAATTGGCATTTATTTATTCTTGTCTCAATGTTATACATATAATACTATATGCATTTATACTTAAATTTGAATTAAGCGTAGCTATATTCAGAGTGATATCCTATATGATAGACATGAAGTTTGGCGCGGACTGTATGTAATGCATGAATGCGTTTATGTGGTAGGTACTTCAGGAATTCTAATGACTAAAGGTATTTCAATTTCATGTTATTATTACTCCAAAGTAAAATATATGCTTTAAATTCTATATATTTAAAGAATCTAACACTTACATACGGTCTACATTATTTTATGTTAATTCCTGGTTCGAAACTCATGCTCATTTGTCGATATTGATAAGTCGATAAATAAGGAATCGTTGTGTTATTAATCACAGGTTATAAGGTCAGATCGTCGGTCTCAACAGTTAGGTTTATGCACACGAGTACATCCTAACCTATCTATATGTTAGTACATTTCTCTTTAAGAAAGGTTATCATTTTCTGATGAACTACAATAACATCTTTCTTGTTAAAGTCAGTCATGTAATGCGTCATGTGAGTATTCAATTTTATATATTATGTAGGTACTATATTTCAAGTATACGTTTTCCCTGTATATAATAATAACTGAACTATACGAAAAGAATCAGGGGATTTAATAACAAAGGTGGTAAAGTCCACAAAGGTATTTAGATTTCATTTGTTTAAAAAAATACAATACTTACTACAATTGTTTGTTACCTATTATTTGTAAAATTGTAATATTAATAATTCTAACTATATTTTTAATATAGCTTGGTAGAGATACAATAGAGCTATTTGTAATTTTCAAAACATGGCATAATTTAAAATTTACTTGAACGGGACTGGAGTCATTCAAAATCAAAAACATTATTCAATTTACGCCCTGAGAAGGAGTTTATGAACGTCAAAACTATCACCGGTTCGGTAAACAACCTAGTAGTCAACGAGAAGAACCTGTAAGAAACTCGATCGGGTTTATGTTTTTAACCTACGTGTTTTTATAAAAATACATTATAGTGACAGTCGTCCTCTCTAGAGGATGCACAGAGAGTGATGGTGTTATACCCAACTTCATGTTATCTCAACATTGTTCACATATATTGTTCCACCATTTGACATCAAAGCCAGCTTGACATCGTGTTTGGTGGTTCAGCTAGTCTCACAATATAAGGCATTATTAATTCTACAAGTCGGTTCATCGAACGTTGGTCAACTAAGAAACGATATAGACAAAAAAAAACTCCAGAATCGTTTTACACCATGAAAGTTCGCACACCTAAGTGATCTTTCATCGAGGGAGTTTTATGCTATCAGTTTTGTTATAATTAACAACTATTTTTCACTGCTGTATCGTTTTACTGATTGCCATGAGAATTATTATGTGTAGATAATACCCGTTTAACTGCAACTCAATTGCTTATTTATTGCAACAAATAGTTATTACAATATATAGTAATAGCAGCAAAGCAAACAGAGAAATAAACGCGTGTGGTGCTGCGGGATCAGCTAGTGTAATATAATAATAATCAACCGGCGACCTCTTACAGATATTTTTATGGATAGATATTATAAAACATTTTAACAAAAAATGAAGTCAACTTAAAAAAAATCTATTCTAATCTTTGATATACAAAGAGCCAAGATGCACACTTAACGTCTCCCAGCCGGCACACGAATGTGAGTGCATAATTTTGGATTATGCAGTCATTTCAAATAGTCTCGCGTCGCTAGCGTCCTTGTAAAAACAACTTTGAATCATTCAGGTAAGGTTGAATTTGGAAAATCATAAGTTTATCGCATAAGTATAAGCACGTATGTATGTATATTGGGGAGTTTCTGAGACCGGTTTTGAGCGCTACTTTTATTCGAGACTGTGTGACTTGGGTTTTTATATATCAATGATACCAATAAAATGATGCTGTAGGTGGTAGAGCCACGCTGAAGCTATTACTGGTTTCAGCATGAATGGGTCGGCTCGCTCGGGGTACTACCACCCTCTCACAGAAACACCAACGTGAAGTAACAGTGCTTGCATTGTTGCGTTTCGTTCGGTCAGTGACAGCACCGGAGACCCACCTCCCCACCCCTTTCCCCATCCCCCTCCATCCCGTTCCCCATCCCCTCAAACTCATGCTGGCAACGCACTTGCAACTCCTCTGGTATTGCTAGTGTCTATGGACGGTGGTGATCACTTAACATCATGTGACCCACCTGTTCGTTTGCCTCCTATGACAGAAAAAAAATGCACCAAAACATCTTTGGCCATCAGTAACCTATTTACCTAGTCTCGGATTGCCATAAATCTACCAATCCTATTAATAACTATCACTATTACTTTCCTGTTTCATTTAGAGTAGTTCTTAGTGTATATACGAAATCTATGCTTCAATACTAATGAAATTAAAATGGGACCCTTCTGAAAATATACCCTTTCCAATAAAAACAGAACTTTCCAAATTAGCTTATGAATGAGGATGTACTGAGATAACAGGCTTAAAAATTGACAACCAATCTTCTAGTAGATTATTATTGCCATTATCGTGTAGATAATGAGGTTACAAGTTTCTTGCGATCATTTCAATGTTCTAACAAAATGGTGGCACTCTTGTTAAAACTTTCCAGCGAGGTTTTGTGGCATCTCAGAATTCATGTTCCGTGGTATTATTTTCCATCCACTTCACTTGTTCATTAAAAAATTAAAATAGTGAAAGTAAAGTAAAAGTTGATAATGTACAAAATTCATATGACCTGTATCCGGAGCAAATATTTAAATTAGTTTATATACAAAAAAAATGTGTGCGTGTACTAGTGTACACACGTAAGAAGTGAAACTTGTTTAAGGCCTTATTTTTCGCAAAATGATCTATATGCAACTTTCCAGAAATTGGTTAAATAAAGTTAAATTAGATAAAGTTTAAACAAAAGGATTTTATTATCATGTTATTATTATATTTTATAATTTATTTTATTATATTATTATTTATTATTTTATTATTTATTTTTATTTTATTTTATTTTTTTATTTTTTTTTATTATTTTTTTTTTTTATTTATTTATTTATTTTTTTTTTTATTTTTTTTTTATATATTTTATTATATTTTATTTTATTTTTTATTTTATTTTTTTTTTATTTTTTTTTTATTATTTTATTTTTACTCATTATCATTTTTTTATCATTTATTATCATTTTATTATCATTTTATTTTATTATCATCATTTTATTTTTTATTTTATTTTTTTTTTTATTTTATTATTTTTTATTATAATTTTATTATCATATTTTATTTTATTATCATTTTATTTATTTTATTATCATTATTATTTTTTTCATTTTTATTATTTTATTTTATTTATTTTTATTATCATTTTATTATCTTTTTATTTTATTATCATCATTTTATTTTATTATCATTTTATTATCATTTATTATTTTATTTTTTATTTTATTATTTATTATTTTTTTTTTATTTTATTTTATTTTCATTATTTTATTATCATTTTTTAAAATGTGACGGTAAATTTTTTTCCAACGCCGATAAAGAAGTTTCACTTCAAAAGATGGCGCGTAACGGAAAAATGTGACGGTAAATTTTTTCCAACGCCGATAAAGAAGTTTCACTTCAAAAGTGGATAACATTTTAGCGGCGCGCCACGTCACGACCGTGTTACAGTTTTCAGTATATATACTTACATAGGTAAATTACGAAAACTTGCTGTCATTCAAGCAAGCGATAAAACGTTGATAGATAGAGACGCAAACAAATTGATAACAAAATTCATTAAATTATCTTTTATTTAAATGTTGATTTTTGTCTCGTTTGTATTAAAGCAAAATACGCTGTACTTCTAAATACCAACAGAAATAAAAATGAAATGTGACAACAGAAATTCCACTCATTTGCATTTAATAAATATATCGATAATCAGTATCGTTTAATAACTAGTGCTCAAATTTTCAGTTAGGAATAATGTGAATTTTATTTTAATTATAGGTAATTCTTATTTATTTTAATAATTTTAATTTGATCCGAAATATTGAGATGGCACATTGTTTGAGTTAACTGTTAAACGGAACTACTATTCATTTTTACCTATATGTTTGGAAATTATTTAATTTTATTAATCTGCAATACAAATTCGTAATCGCACATAAATAATTCAATTCACGGCTTCTGTAGTACTTATCTATCAAAACAGAATCCATAAAGAGGTAGGTGGGCAGAATAGAGAATCATTTTTCATTTGAATCAAAAAATAAAATTTAGTACTTTAGTGAACTAGGCACGTTAACTCTTGAACAGAGATGTTTAGTTGCAGATTTGATTTTCTGGTATAATATAATAAACAGCGAAATAATTCAAGTTTGCTAATAGAGTATATACGCCTCAGAGTTAATTTCGTAACATCATCGTAAACCGCAGTTTTTGTATGAGCCCAGAACAAACAATAATTATACGTCTAATTCGTTAAAGATAAGATGCGGTCAATCACACAATGAAAAACCATCAAATGTAGATGTTATCCTTGGTCATAAAAGTTCCATAAAAATTGATCAATAATATTACTAAACATAATATACTTTAAATGCGTATTCGTAAGTAACACCATAGTCATTTTAGTTGTCGTTATGGTGTACATGAAAATAAAATTTATATAATAAGTAAAGATTATTAAATTCAGTTAAATTTCGGTGTAGGTATTGCTTACACAAATACGTACTACGTACGTAAATACATAAATTCTGGAAGTAAAAATGTCTTCTTCCACATAAAATAATTTTAAATAGTAAACATTGAGATTTTATTCATCATATTTTTACCCTTATCCCATCTAAGTAGGGTCGGCACAACACGTTTTCCTTTTCCACTCTCGCCTGTCAGAAATCATCTCAGTATTCATACCTTTTTCGCACATATCATTTTTCACACAATCCATCCATACCTTTTTCGGTCTTCCTCTACTCTTATGTCCACCACCATACTCAAAACTTTTCTAGTTACATGGTTTTCATTTCTCCTCATGGCATGCCCATTCTGTGCTAACCTATCACTCCTCAACTTCTCTGTCACTGGTGCTATTTTCAAACTTCCTCTCATATACTCATTCGTAATCTTATCCATTTTATTCACACCACACATTCACCTTAACGTTCGCATCTCTGTCACGTGTAATTTCTCACATCTGTCTTTTTAGTAGCCCAGGACTCGTATGCATACAGCATGACTGGTCTTATAATAGTTTTATACACCTTCCATTTGAATTTCAAAGGCATTCGTGGCTCACAAGCTACCCGAGAGAGACACCTTTCGCCATTTCAGCCATCCTTGATTACTTTTATATAAAAAAAATATGCTTTAATACGGATTTAAATTTTGATATATAGATAAATTTATACTTAGGACTTTAAGTAAATAAAATATATCAGACTCATTAACTCGCAATATTTGAGCTACGAATATAAACACAATTTATGAGCTTACATTATCTTTATCTACATTATTTATAAGTGATTATAATAATGGTTATGTAAATGACAATTAAGGTCCAAGATCAATAAACAATTATGTGATTAGGTTTTTCCCTATAAACTTATTAGATATATTATAGGTAGATTGGTAGACAAGTAGATTTTCGTATAGTTTTAAACCATTTAAACATTTCAATAATAGGAATATACTTATCAGACTCATTAACTCGCAATATTTGAGCTACGAATATAAACACAATTTATGAGCTTACATTATCTTTATCTACATTATTTATAAGTGATTATAATAATGGTTATGTAAATGACAATTAAGGTCCAAGATCAATAAACAATTATGTGATTAGGTTTTTCGCTATAAACTTATTAGATATATTATAGGTAGATTGGTAGACAAGTAGATTTTCGTATAGTTTTAAACCATTTAAACATTTCAATAATAGGAATATACTTATATATTAGTACGAGTTAAAAAAATAATGAAATAAGACATCTGTAGTATATGTTTGATATAAATTTTATATCAATAATATATACCATAGCGGAATTGCTGTAGGTATTTAATGTACAATTCTGTAGTTGATTATTTGTATGTATGTCATAACGTTTAACCAGCGTTATCAATGTAAGCGCCCATAAACTCCTTATTACGGCTTCATTAGAATACATCGAATTTTCTCTATTTTGTATGAATGTAAATAAACCTCCCGGTTAAATCTATGTGTTACCTTAGTTCTATAAATGTGTAGCAAAATCCGTTGCGTGGTTTATGTCCGGTTTCTGAGGTTCTTTAACTGTCCAATAGCGTTATCGGTTCGATAACTTGTCGAATTGCGTTTCTGAACACAGAATCACACGATAAATGCCAGTAAAACTCAACGGACCATTTGACGGTTTATCTTATGGATAACTTTGTGGACTCAATAACTATCAATAGTTTAACCGAGTATCCCAGAAACCGGGCATTAGACGAACTAAGATAACACACACATAAATACTAAAAGCGACTTTAAAGAAACGATGAACGATGAAAGAGAAACGATCTCATAAGAGGGTTGCTTCCTTCATTACAAAAAATCCAGTTGCCTGTCCCAGTTTCTCACGGGTGTACCAAAGAAAAAAATGTGACCAAAGCTTTCCTTTCCCAGTACGAACATGTAGTCAAATAAAATAGCAAATGAACACGTCAATGTGCCAATTCTGTTAGTATGTTTGAAGAACTCCCTAATGTCTTCCGTTTAATTCTAATTCTAATTCAGATTTTATATGGAGATTATCGAGTAAATTTTTTTTTACGATTTTTTATACATTTTCTTTCATACAAATCTTGTCCTGACAATTACAAGCAGAAAAAAATAACCAAATAGGTAATACACTCTTGATAATTTAATGTATGTCCGTAAAAACTTTGAAAAACTGCCTTTAGTAGACGACCGGCATAATCTAAATACTAGAAACTGTAACAAACTGGTCGTCCCATGTTTCAGACTTAACAAAACCAGTAATCGTTTTTTAGGTAGTAGTATTAGGTTTTACAATAAAGCATGTTACCGATTCGCCAAACTGTAAGTTTAAGCGCCACAGCAAGCGCGTTTTGGTGTCAAAAGGCTATTATAGAGTGGACCAATATGTGAATGATGGTGATGTCTTGAATTGACTCCTCTCCGTGCATCCACTAAAAACGATTGTATGATGTATTGGAAATATATTTGTTAAAAAGATGTACCCGATCGAGTTTCTTGCCGGTTCTTTTCGATGATTGGGTTGTTTTCCGAACCGGTGGTAGTTTTGACGTTCATAAGTGCCTTATTAGGGCCTAAACTGAATAAAGTATTTTTGATTTGATTTGAGGTCCAGCCGTTCTGAATCTATGCGCTTACATACATCCGACAATTGATTTTATTTATACATTGTTATGTACATTTTCTACAATAGAATCAATGATAAGTATTATATATATATTCTTATATATAAATTTCTTCTGTAACGTGTGTATGTCACTGAACTCCTCCTAAACGGCTGGACTGATTTTCTTGAAATTTTGTGTGCGTGTTCCAGTGGATCTGAGAATGGTTTAGATTCAACATTGGACCCGGTAGGTGGCGCTGCAGTTGAGTTGTAGGACTTTTATATTATCAACGAAGGACTACTTCTGGCGGGACCGCGAGTATATATATATATTAGACTAGGCCAAAAAAATCAACTATTTTTTTTTAAGTATATCGAAAATATTATTTGGGATGACAAAAAAACAATGTTGTGAGAATTTGAGCCCTTAATATTTATATTAAGAGGTCTATCATCGCAACTTTTGATTTTTTTTCCGGAGCGGGTTTTTGTCTCATAACTCCTAAACCGTCGAGGTAAATAAAATTGATTAAGAGACAAATTTTTTGGAGGGAATTGAATTGTCTACAAAAAAAGGCTGATTGAAATTTTTTGTCAAATCAAATTCTGAAATCATACCAATTTTCAAGGCGTGGTTATGAGAAAACGGTTCATCTGACAAAAAAATTCAATCAGTCTTTTTTTGTAGACAATTAAATTCTCTTAAAAAAATGTCTCTTAGTCAATTTCATTTACCTTGACGGTTAATAGGAGTTATGAGACAAAAACCCGCTCCGGAAAAAAAATCAAAAGTTGCGATGATAGACCTCTTAATATTAAAATTTTACCTGAAAATAAAATTTGTATTATGTTTCCTAGACGTCTGAAGTCCATTATGGAGAGTACATCGCTTTACTTCCTTACTTCCGGTCGTTAGACGTTTCCCGTCACGTGACATTCCTCGCTACCGCCCCCTTGTGGCAACTCTGTGAACTAACTAAAGCACACAAAGACAAGCCGCCATCTTAAGCTCTCATTGTTCCTCTCATAAAACCTCATGATGTATAGAATGGTAAGTAACACCAGGAAGACATCATCTGGACTTCAGACGTCTAGGAAACATAATACAAATTTTATTTTCAGGTAAAATTTTAATATTATGTGTTCCGTTTGACGTCTGAAGTCCATTATGAGAGATCTGTTTGTTATCTCCTGGTGGCTTGTAGAAAAACGCAACAATGTGATTATTATTTTAACTAAATATATATATATATATATCTATCATGTTAGATTTTCATTTAAATTTCAATAAGGTAAGACTAGACTTGGTAATACATATCTAAACTGATCAGTGTCAGCTGATATATCCCAGTCTTAAATAATTTGTAACTGAAAACATACTGAGAAAGGGATTTCTAGATAAGTTGCTATTACTGTTATAATTGATTAATTTCTTTATGATAAAATTTCCTAAGAGTATTTTCAGGCCAATAATTTACTTTAGAGAATATATTATTAGGAGAATAATTGTCAATCCAGTATACTCTTTGAGTGCTATCAGTACCAAAGACATTACCAATTCGAGGAGAATGCAGATCTAAAGATACCTGGTAAAGTCTCATTACAATCTTTTGGTAAAAGTTTCTAAACCCATACATAACTAATAAATGTTGAAGTAGCTGGTTTATATGGTTCTTGTGCAAATTAAATAAACTAGTCATGGCACTAGTAAAACATTTAGATACATTCATAAAAGTTCCAAACCAAAGCAATGGACTAGTTTTCTCCTCATAAGTGTCCAACTAATCAATTGAATATTAATCGAATCTGCTTCTAATTCGAAAAACTGGATGCAAAGTAATACATTCCTCACTGTCTACAAAATGCTTAGAATCAATATATAAAGTGTGAGACTATGTACTCAACCTCGACCTCAACCAGATGACTGCAAAATAATAGTAGATATACTTTCAGAAACACACAAACTAGTTAAGTTTGAGTTTATGTTTCTATAACACCTTATGAGTATTTAATTTCATACTGGAACATTCGCAGGTATTAATTTGGCCAAGATACAGCTTTTAGGACAAGCTTCACTAAGTGATTTGATGATATTTTAACACTTGAATTAAATAAATCTCAAAGGAAAGCTACTGTTGACTTATTGAGAAGAATGATACAGTAAGCTAATTTATTTGTTAAATGTCATTGCCCAGTATCAAGCCACAACTGCTGACAATGAAAATTAAATTGTTCAACTTACATTACTTTGATCATGTAAATTACATCATTTTATGAGATGAACAAGAAGGAAAAGTTCTATCTCTAGAAGAGACTTCTATTGAAGTGTCACATCCAAAATTAGCCAGGTCTATACCTGTAAGGTGTTGATGTGACCGGAAGGTTGTCCCATCATTTATCTAAAGTTATTTTCAAATTTCTTAACAGATTGTACTACTGCGCGGTTCTTTAGATCCAGAGGCCAGAAATGTTTCTACCACCAGGGTGCTATTATTATGAAATTGCAAGTCATTAAATCAGGTGTTCTGAAGTTGTGGCTGGTAGCGGAAAAATTCACTCTAGATTGTAGTAAAGTACTTATGTTAGACACCTCATGAAAGCAGTATTTTAGACCAACAACTTGAGTGTAACACAGTTTATAACCTTGTGAACATTTTGAGAAGCAAACAAACTTGTTTCTGGTGCTTTACATAGGGTGAATATATATTCTAAGTCCCTTATTCAGTAGATGGCCCACAGAGCGGAAGCCATTACGCAATATTGGTGTTATACATCATTATCAGCAGGTGATAAGGAAGAAATGCCACATCTAGGTTATCCATCAATTCAGAGAACCCTTTTTTGTCAGGATTAGTAAAGGTTGAGACCTCGTACCTCCTTTATTCCTTATGAAGGAGATAGCCATGCAGGAACTTCTGGTGCAATAGCCTAGTTACAAAAGTGCTCTTCCGAGTTGACATGTTTGCGAGCTGACATGTTTGCGTAAGATTTGATCAGCATAGATATTGTACACTCCCCGTAAGGTGGTGAGGGAGAAATATCACATTTGACTGTCTGCCGATTCCAAGAATTTCTTTGTCAAGATTAATAGAGGCTGAGACCTCATACTTCCTCTGCTGCCTATGCCTGAGACTACAGTGGAGAAGCAAGTGTTGCTTCTGATGCAAAAGCCCTTGTTTAGTAGGTACCATTCTGAGCCCACAGGAGTGTGTGAGACTTGATCGGCATCAGTGTTGAACAATCCCTAAAAGTAATGACTGAGAAGTACCACATTAGGACTGTCAGTCGAATCCAAGAGCTGATATGTCAGGATTAGTAGAGACTGAGACCTCGTACTTCTTTTGCTCCTTATGTCTGAAACTACAGTGTCGAAGCGAGTATCGCTTCTGATACAAAAGCCTTGTTTAGTAAGTACTATTATGAGCCGGCTCGATTGCGTGAGGCTTGATCGGCATCAGTGTTGAACACTCCCTAAAAGTATTGAGGGAGAAGTACTACATTTAGGCTGTCCGTCAAATCCAAGAGCCAATATGTCAGGATTAGTAGAGGTTGAGACCTCGTACCTCCTTTGCTACTTATGTAGGACACTACAGTGCAGGATCTTCTGACACAATAACAGCAGTAACTGCATACTTCTTTTTCAAATTGCAGTGTAATTTCCTTTGATACTAACTCCACATGCCTACCACTTTCTTGCTGCTTACAAGAGCTTTCCATTGCATGTCTAAAACATTGGTGATGACATAATTTGTGACATTGAGTGATGGATGGGAGCTTTCTGAATAGTATCTCTTTGCCACCACTCCAGAACGCCATGTACCTGTTTCTAGGAAAGCCTGAACTTGTGAGGACAATAGCGAAGGAGCTTGTTGTGACATTAGTGGATATGGCAAGGCAACCTTCCCCGGTGGGTGATGAAGGTTGCAAAGTTGAGACACCCTAAGAGACCTTGAGCCTGCTTGAGGGTTCAACTGCCAACTGCTAAGGCTCTGACGGAGTTTAATCATCTTATTCAGGGTAAGAACTTGAAGTTGTGAAGGTTGTCTCACTGTATTTCCAGGTATTCGAATGACCTTGTCAGTGTAGAAATGTTATTTTCTAAGTTGATGCAATACCTTTAGACTTCTAAAAATTACATAGTCATAGTTATTCAAATATAAGTATTGAATATTTTCTGGCAATGGTGACCATATTTGCACAATCTTGAGCACTCCCATTTATTATAGATGTGAATACATAGAGTGTCGCAGTCAAATCCAAATAGCACGCAGGTGATTTGCAGTAACTGACTTTAGCAGGTTATAAGCAAATAACTTGAATGGTCTTGCTTTATTGATAGATGATAATGAGCATAACTCAAGTTGATTTTGACAAGCCAGTATTCTGATTATAGAAATGTAGTTAAGTATTTCATATTAGAAACGACTGAAATGTTTTGGTTGCCTATATCGGATTCAAATTTTTAAGTTGAATATAATTCAGGTCTTTCTATTGCTCTCGATAGTAAACATAGTGAGGAAATAGAAGACACTGTCCGTGGAGCCATTTGCAACTTGATTAGAACCTTTTGTGATAGAAGACCTTCAGTCGTGAAGGTTGATTGAAAAGGATATAAATAACTGGTATTAATATGAAAATCATTCAGGGTACATCGAAAAGTAGCCCCAAGGAAGCTCGTATGTCATTTTCATTTACCCCCTCGCCCCTCTTTTTATTATACATATATGTGTAGCTATATCTTTTTTTTTGCGCTTATTATGATAAGTTCGATAGGCTGAGCATAAATTCTGAGGATGGGGATATTTTTTCTATATCATCGTATACATATTTCTCTTTCAGACGTTATAGAATCTATTTATGACGTAACATCTCAGCAAGCTTATTAAATATCATTTAAAACATGACATGAAAAATATTTATAATTCGCTTCATTTCCAAAGCAAAGGAGATTAGTTGTGTTTATGCTCTAGGCGATCAATTAATAACCGTTTGTGTAAAACTCTCTCAATAATAAACTCATTCTGAGCCAGAAACACGTTGCACAGAGCTGTGAAACTCCATTTAATTTGGGACTATATGAGAGGATCAGTGCTATATAGCCCAATCTAGTACAACATATTTAGCATATAAAATGTTATTTAGGCGACTCACCAGTCCTGAAAAGATGTTCAAACCTGAGATTTAACCTCAACAACCTGAGGCTGTTCCATAATGTCACACGGTATTCGCAGCCGATAGCCCCTCCGTGTACCACATGCACTCGACGTTGCTCGGTGATTATTCGAAAACTATGACTTCAACGAGATATGGACGCATATTCGACGGCCTCTCGTCCGAAGATAAATTGCCTTCACTCGATGAAGAACTTTCTATACGAAGTTTGTTTTCCTCCGATGCTCGAATTTCATCCATTTTGTTACAAGATAAACTTTCACGTAACGGAAAATTAATACTTTTATTATTCACTTTTCATAAAACACAGACTGTGTAGTAATATAAAGCTTCTACTTAGAATTTAAAAGCTTATACTATTTTTTTATTTTTTTTTTTACAAAATATAAAATCTAACGACTTCTCGTTTGGAAAAACGACGCAACAATGAGAGCTTAAGATGGCGGCTTGTCTTTGTGTGCCTTAGTTAGTTCACAGAGTTGCCACAAGGGGGCGGTAGCGAGGAATGTCACGTGACGGGAAACGTCTAACGACCGGAAGTAAGGAAGTAAAGCGATGTACTCTCCATAATGGACTTCAGACGTCAAACGGAACACATAATATAAATATTAAGGGCTCAAATTCTCACAACATTGTTTTTTTGTCATCCCAAATAATATTTTCGATATACTTAAAAAATAAAATAGTTGATTTTTTTGGCCCAGTCTAATATATATGTGTGTATATATTATAAGTAAAAAGATGTTTTAGTTATATCATTGAATGGAATCATGCACGGGCGTACATCACTTTCAATATGAAAACTGAATGCGATTATTCTTTGCGAAATATTGGTTAATTTTGTTTTGGAGATCTACTTCAAATCAAATATTAACATTTTACTACTTACATATTACATAATCTAAAAGTAATGGCAATTAATTACTGACCTAAAATGTTATCGGGTTATTTATAATGTGACCACATCAAATCCATCAGTTTAACCCAATTACTGAACAAACCGTCGACTATAATATAATAGAATGCGGACATAATTATGAAATCAGTTTTCTGAACACTACTATTTACTATGTGATGTCGTATACCGCACCTATAATTACCTCAGTCATTTTATGCTGACAATGTAAAATGGCTTAGTTATTCTTGACATTATCACAGTGTAGATTATGTAAATAATGGGAGCGAAAATAATGTTAAATTAGTGGGATTAGTGTAATGCTATAATGGTGTGATGTAGCGTGATCTGTCGTGTCCTCGTGATGTGACAAATGGACAAGTATTCTCCAATGGTCTTTATTATGTTGGCTTTATTTAATGCACACGTTTGTTTATCTATTTTTGTAAAGATTCATTATCACACCAGTCTTTGAGAGATCCATAGCAGAGCCATGGGACTCTTTCCCGAAGGAAGGTACGGGCATAATCATCACGCCAGTCCATGATGTATTGACGATTATAAGCTAATATTAAGAGAAACAGATACAGTTCTATATTTTTCCACGACGGTGGTGCTATAAAATATTTCTCAGGTTCAAGTTTTCTCGCAACTTTTCGTTCACCGTCAGTCAATAGGGTTACCAATTTAAATTAAGTATTGCACGAGAATTCTAAAAAATCTTTGGTGCAGATGGGGCTTGCAGTTGTTGACTTCGAATTGACATTTCATTGGTCAAACCACTCGACCATCACGACTTAGATCCCTCTCGTTTTATATGATTTCATTTTTACTAAGATCCCTAAAAAGATATATTATATGTAATGCAGTTATTATCTAAACTAAATAAACCTGGTATCTTAGTTATACATGTAAAAAATATTACTTTATTATATTTTAATACGCTGTAACAATATATTTCATGTGTACAAAATTAATATTTGGTCATATATAGGTTATTAACTTAATTTACTTGATTTTAGACAACTACAAAAAGTGAATTATAAGTAAAAAAATGATTTGCATAGATTGTAATGAAAATTATAACAATCCATATATGTTTCTATGTGAAAGAGAAATATGATTAAAAACGAAGAGAAACGGAGTAACTTTTGCTTAACTTTTTTTAACTGACAAACGCCTAGCCTGTATTATAGTAATATTGGCCTGATGGGCCTTCACAACTTCATCAGACTACTTTTACTCTATACAGTATAGTTTAAATGAATAAATTTTCACGATATTGAGATGTAGGGAGGAAATTATATTACTATTAATTAGCACTTGCTTAGTCTTTAAATTTAAGCATAGACATTAATTAGTCGACGATTGGGAAATTTCTTAATTATTGAATTGATATATTAATAGTAATGTTTTTTACATATAAAAATAAAAGCTTGTAATAGACTATTTTATTTCATATCAATTAATATTATTACGTTAATAATTACACAGTTCCATTGCAATAATGACCTAATTTTTATATAATTGGCCATGCCCTACATGAATCAGTTATTTTGTTTTTCATCATAACGATAAGTAGCCGAGGGTTTTGACATCAGTGATAGTGAGATAAGTTTTAACCATAATTTGCCGTCATCGCCGATATAATATGTTACCAAGGTGAGGATACTAGCCGCGCGTTAGTTATTATCAAATTTAATACGAAAAGTAAGCGATATGACTCAATAAAATTTGTGTACATACCCAAAAATAAAGGAATGTGCTTCGTTACTCATTTTCCGCGTGCGATATGAGTAAATAATAACAAATGTGGGTTTTGTAGTTCAAATTTTATACACAACTAGCTAGATCGTTATTGCACTACGCAAATGAATGTCATAAGAGTGTTGTTAATGCTTAACTATGCTTAAATATTATGAAAATCTATTGCTAACTGATTAGAAGTAGGAAGTTATTTCTGCAAATTAACATGTTTCAGCAAATGTTTCTAGTACAAGTATATTGTCTGTATGTCATCAATTAAATAGAAAGAAAACAGAATGATTAAATATTTATTATTTTCTTTATAAACGAAATGATGAGGTCTGCTGTTGTGTGCGTATCACGCAAAAATTACTGAATAGTTTTCGATAATATTTTTTTTTTATTTCTTAAACATGTAGTTGTTCTCGAGAAAAATATGTCACAATATTTTCATTTAATATAAAGTTATGGAAGTTTTAAGAAACCACCATTTCTATAAGCACTATGCGTGTAGCGATGTGTATTTATGTTTTTGCGGAGGAGAAGTGGGGCGAGCGGTGTGGTGCCCAAGCGCAGAAGAGGGGACGTAAACGGATAACATTGTTATATAAATAAGAAAATGTATAAAGAAAGTATATTATTGCTTTCAATGTTTTTCCTCTGTACATAAAATCTATTTAAGATGATAAGATTTAGATATTTATATAGATATAGATTTTAGATATTTTAAGATAATAAATAACATAGACAAAGTTTCAATCATAAATTAGTTTATTTACAAATTTTATAAAACAAAAGTGCCTGTAGCGTTTGTCTGTACGTTTCCTTAGTTCTTCTAAACTATTCAACAGATTTTGATTCAACCCTTTTTTTAATTAAATGAATATTCTAGAAGATATATAATCATGCGTAACAAAAAAAAAAGTTGTTTGTTTAAATTCTTACGTTGCGTCTAGGACTTTAATAACTGTAAAAGTGAATCTAAATAAAAAAAAAAAAATGTGTGCGTGTACTAGTGTACACACGTAAGAAGTGAAACTTGTTTAAGGCCTTATTTTTCGCAAAATGATCTATATGCAACTTTCCAGAAATTGGTTAAAAAAAAAAAAACAAAAAAAAACAAAAAAAAAAAAACAAAAAAAAAAAACCCTTTCTTTCTTTATGGCAAACAATTTCATTAATATATTAAAAAATAAAGTTAAATTAGATAAAGTTTAAACAAAGGGATTTTATTATCATAGACATGAATACAAACAAGATGGCGCGTAACGGAAAAATGTGACGGTAAATTTTTTCCAACGCCGATAAAGAAGTTTCACTTCAACAAATAATCTAAATCATTTCCACACTTACGCTTCCATATTACACACGGGAAGCCGGGACGAATTATTACTAGTGTAAAATAAAACGATTATTTAAGTTATATATATAAGAGATTCCCACCCATATATTGACTCATCACGATATCTCTGGAACCATAAGGCGTAGCGACTTGAAATATGGTAGAAATATTCCTTTCGCGCCGAGTAGAGGTCAGCTAAGAACGGATTTTACGAAATTCCACCCACAAGGGGGGTTGCGGGGGGGTAATCAGGGCGGGACAACGTCAGCCGGGCCCGCTAGTTTAAGATAATTTTCATTTTGATAGTTTGATGCGTCCTGTGTCAGAATATCTTTTTATTAATGTCGTGTCGTAAGTCGTAAGTCTTATACGGTAAAACATACTGCAACGTCGACTTACTTAGCTAGTGTTATGAAAAGAATGAAGTTTGTTTATTGTGGCATGAGATCTAGGATTCTGCACGAATATAATAAACTAAACAAGCGCTGTGTCAGTAAACCTAAGCTCTACGCGCACCTTTACACTGAATAAAAATTTCTTGCGAAATTCATCCGCGGCCGAATTCATGAGTCAATGCTGGTAATTGATATTTGCCGACAATTCATAATTCCTTGATATATGCTCTTTAAAATAACAACAATTTTAAAAATTAAAACTAAATTAGTCGTTCACATATGTTCAGTTTTGCAAAATAATTTATTGACATACCATTTTCTTCTTGCGAAATTAGTCATAAGCTAAGGTCTTCACTAAACTGGCTCAATTGACCAGAGGTCAAATTAATTCCTTTTAATTGTTGACTGGAATTACCATTGCACAATAATATTTCAAAGAAAACTTCTCGACGGAATGACTATTAAATTGTAATGGGAAAAAATAATATCTTTCTTATAATGTAATTTTTGAGGAATCTTAATTATTGCTTGTTGTTCCATTAGTATTAAGTGTTTACTTAATAGATAATTAGTAACTGTCAATATCAAAGAACAAACAATTTGCCACAAATATTATTTTGCTTTTCGACCTGGAAGTAATTGTTATTTCGTATTTGTTCCACAAAAGAAAATAACAGTCTGATGAGTATCTACCTAGAGCCTATTATAAAATATTGGATGACCGATATCAAATCTAGGGTCATATCGTAAGATATTTGAAATGTGTAAATTATAAGAATCAGATAGGTTATTATTTCATTTGGGAATGTATTATTATTCGTTACATACCTTGATTTCATTTTCAATTGTATTTGTGCTAGCCAAGACTAGGATATCAGGCTATTTTATATACGGTATTTTAACTCTGCCCTTCCAATACATTCTTGATAATCTAATGTATATCCGCAAAACTCATAAAAGCTGGATTTAGTAAAAAATCGAAATCATTTAAATACTAGAGACAATGAGATCATTATCATCATTGTCATCCCATGTTTCAAGCTAAATAAGACCAGTAATAGTTTTTTACCAGAGTATCTTGCCAGTTTTTCTCGATGACCTGGTTCTTTTTCGAGCTAGCGCGGTGGTAGTTTTGACGTTCATAAGCGTCTTAGTTGAATATTTTACAGCAACTAAAACCGCTTGATTTTTCAATTTCGTTGCTTGTCTTGGCCTCGAGTAATTTTAAAAGTGTAAGACTAATGGCATTATATCAGATATACATTTCTAGAAAACTCAAAGAAATCTTGTAATTTTTCTGTACAAAAAAGTGCTTCTAAATTTCTAAGTTAAAATATTAATGTGGTGGAAGCTGGTCTGTCTATAAGCATTTTCTACAGGATCACATTCTTCAGAACAGACTAATCACACCGATTCAACGGAAGTTGTGCCTAGATGTGTGGGACATTTGTTAGGGGCACTCCTGTGCATCGTGCGTAGCGACCCCAATTGTCTGATTGATCTTTATGACGAACCCGCGCCCCTGACAATGTTAATCAGAAACCAATTTGTTCATGTGAAAAGGATGTGACGACTCATTGGTATTTCAATATTTTTCAGAAAATGCAATTTTGTAATATATACAATTGTTTGTTCAAACGTTGTTTATCAAAGCGAACTGAATAATGTGACACTTTTCTTTGTATACAACCTACTTCACGATTCTAAATAATATAAGTAGGTATCTTATATTTGATAATACTGAAAAACTATGACTCTATCGGAAGTATGACAAAATATATCTGATAAATATACCTATATATCATGTATCAAATACATATTATAAATACGGAAATACGTTTGACTGTCGCACCTTAAAATTAAAGCTAAAATAGCTGTATGAATTGTAAGAACATTTGACATTAGATATTTTTCTTATCATTTTATAGCCTAGCAAAACAGGCGGGCGACAAATAGTACGGGAACGTATCTATAATTGAAACAATCTTCTAATGAACATAATTCCACACAGTACTCGTTAAATAAGTAATTGATTACAGCATTATCATTGAATTTACGTTTTGTTAACTACGTATTTATGATAATGTCCACGATGTGATAAAACGCTTATAATTATTTTTTTACATTTCATTATTAATGTAATGATACGACCATTGTTACTTTAAAATATTTCAATTTGTAAAGGATCGGTAAAGGTTTCAAATAGACATCAAATTATCATTTATCGCAATTGAATCTAAAATTAAAAAGGCTCTTTTATACGTGAAATATTTTGAGGCTTCCACCACTTTTCTTTATGTGGATGTATCAATCTTTTTTTATCGTGTATTAATTTGTTATTTAGAAAGTAAAATTAATAGATACCTGGACATGTTGGTACAGTTTGTATATTACAACATGATTCCTCACAATAATGAGACACTATGAACACGTCACTACACACTTATTCACCACAGTTCCATATACATGAAATATATAAAGAAATAAGCAGATACAGCACAACATCTAATTTGATCGTGTGAAGCAAGCAAAGGAAGACGCTGGATTGATTCAATTACACTCTTCACAAGAGATGTTCGTACGTCAATGTATCAAGAGTCACTAGTTGGCGTAATCTTTTATCAGCCGCTATCCTGCGCCTGCGCACCCCGTATCTACTCTACCAAAGCAGCGCTGAGACAATACCATCGCGAGCCGATCATTTGGGCCAGATACGTACTTAATAGATACTCATATCTAAATGCTCCGATTGGTCGTTCAATTATAATATTTACTCTTTAAATAATGTTTGCTGAGTGAACGATTGCCTTTGTTTTCATTTACTGTTGAATATGATAGGAAATTTCTTACAGCGATATAAACAATATTTATGTACAGTTTAACATATATTTAATGATAATGATTTATTGTTCATTATCTTTAAATAAATGATTATTAGTAGATAAATAAGAATCACGAGAACTTTCAATAATAGCAGACATTTATTTCAAGTTAGAAAAAAAATTGTTGGTGGGTAGTTTGTAAATAATTATCCTAACTTATAATATTACTAGCGGGCCCGGTAGGCGTTGTCTCGCCCTGATTATAAAAAAAACCTTAATAAATTATATACTAAAACCTTCCTCATGAATCACTTTATCTACTGGTGAAAACCGCATGAAAAGCCGTTCAGTAGTTTTTGAGTTCATCGCGAACAAACAGACAAACGCGGCAGGGGACTTTGTTTTATACTATGTAATGATACTATATAATAATAATAATGATAAATGCGAATGTGAGTTTGTTTATTAGTTTGTTACGCTTTCACGTCTTAACTACTCAACCGATCATCATACAATTTGCGGACACGTTGTCCGGGGTACCGAAAAACAGTATTGTCCCCGAGGGACGGGTTAAATATACATGAACGCGACCGAAGCCGTGGGCAATAGCTAGTTAATACATAAATAAGAATCATGAGAACTTTCAAAATTGTACTAATAACAGACGGTTCTGTTAGTGGGTAGTTCGGTGTGTAAGTAGGTATCCACAGTAGGGAACAAACGACTTCTTAAGTGACTTCAATTGGATAATAGATGAGAAATATTGCCTGGACGGTCGTGTAATATTCGCATTTGAGATATGTTTTCTTTTTTGTTAAATGACCAACGCTAAATGAATTTAAACAAAAAAAACATTGTCTTTGATGTAATAAATATGTGATCAGAGAAAAATCAATATCGTACTTCACGGCCTCGAAAATGGTTTTTGCTAAATTGAAAATGAAGTTAGAAATCGTAAACTTTTTTGTGAGTAGGTACATTAAAAGTATAAAATAGGTCATCTTTATGAGGAGACATTAGTATATTACCGTCTTCTTTTAATCCCGTTGTGTCTACGAATTACATGGAATAATAAAGGAAAAATATATAGAAAAATACATATAGTTAGGTAATAAAAATTTGAGTAACTATTAAAGCATTAGTGACCTTAGTGTTTGAGTACTGTCTGATTTTTCGTTAGGAAAATATGTACTTTTTTATTGTCGAAACACTTATATTATCTACTTATACTTATACTAGCGGGCCCGGCAGACGTTGTCCCGCCCTGATTATAAAAAAATCCTTGACAAATATTGTACCAAAACGTTCCTCATGAATCACTTTATCCACTGGTGAAAACTGCATAAAAATCCGTTCAGTAGTTTTTGAGTTTATCGCGAACAGACAGAGAGACAGACGCGGTGGGGGACTTTGTTTTATATTATGTAATGATTACGATATATATTGTTGTTCTATAAATTATTCACGAGCTGGTGGCAGGGACTTTGTTGTCATGAAATTTATTTTGTTATTTCAAGAGACATAAAATACGGACTATTTTATGTACCGATCCATAATGGCTTCGCACTGGTGCAATGTATCAATGTGGCGTTATTAGTCTTTAGACGATTTAGATATTTTTTGTTTCGCCTTAATTTTTAACGGTTATTTAAAATTAAAGAAGCTTCATAATTATTTTTACAAAAATACTGTTTATGTTACGTGTAATTTTTAATCTGTGATATCTCCTACATTCATTGAAATGATATGCTCTTTAAAAGGCATTAAAGAAGCTTCTGATTTATGATTACATTTTCAACTGTTTTTTTTTGTTTAATTTTTAATATGTGCTATTTACTATACTCATAGAAATGATATGCTCTGTAAAGGGCAGTTTTGATCTACATTGAATGCCTAACGTAAATAAAATATTCGATTTGATAAGGATTAAAAATATATATACGCATCGAAAAATATTTTTTTTAACTTGATTGAAATATGTAAGTAGCCAAATCCTTTATATAGGAGTAAGAATTAAGAGAACACACATACAGAAACGAAAAAAAAAAAAATTTTATGCTAGTGTAATTTTATCATTACTTCTTAGCTCCTATGAACAGAAGAAAAGAAATGATAAATAGGATAGATACTACATTGAATAGTTCCCTATCTGTAAGTATATAAATTGGTTCAGTCATTTCAACTATTTGTTGCGACCAAAAGCTAGTATATGGATACAAGAATTGCTCATTTAAAGTTACAAGATTATTAATAGACTAGCTGACCCGTGCCCACTTCGTGTTGGGTGGTAAACCTTTTTACTTGTGATGAAATTATGAGTGTGATTCGGTTAGTACTGAGTGCTATGTATTTTGATAAGAATTCATAATATTGTTGTTGAGAATGTGACCAATAAACATCACTTAACGATTTAAATTATTTTTTTAATATAAAAAACTACTATAAACTTTAAACATATGCTGTCGCTGACTTTTTTGTAGGCATTATCAAGCTCAACAACTTTTCTCTAGAACTCAATCATATATCTGTCATTTTTAAGGCAGTGTTCGTAAGAAACGTTTTCGTTCGACCGTTTTTTCTCCGACTATGTAAATCCGACTACCACAAAAGCGTCTTTTAATTTTTCGGGTTAATATATAGCCTATGACACTCACAAATAACGTAACTTTCTGTTGGTAAAAGAATTTTCAAAATCGGTTTAGTAGATCCAGATATTACACCTTGCAACCTCAAAAACTTTAACCCTTTATAATATTACGATCCTCGGCCCGCGACTTCGTTCGCGTGGAATATCTACTTTGGGCTAACGCTAATACGCAGCGGAAACTCTCAAGACGATACAAACCCCCGATTTTGAAACATTCTTCATTGGTGCTCGGCTCCTATTGGTTTTAGCGTGAATATAAGTAAGTGAATTAAGTATACCCTATAACCATCCTCGATAAATGAGCTATATAATACTGAAAGAATTTTTCAAATCGGATCAGTAGTTCCTGAGATTACCCCCTACAACGTCACAAACTTACAAACTTTACATCTTTATAATATTAGCATAGATTATTAGTATAAGTATAAATAAAATCTGACAGTATCTTCGTATACAAAAGGAATGCGTATTACACCTCACTGCAAATGAATAATATGTTGTTTTGTTTCTTGTTATCTTTTACAGGTTTAAGTGTTTATCACAATCTCACCTGATGTTTAAGTGACGATATGTCTGAAAATGGAAACATGCTACACTTAGTGGCTCTCGAGTTTAGTAACCGGAGAAACTCTATATATGTTTGAGGATAGATTTTTACCTCGAGACTGATAACTAGACCATATGGCCGAAAATTATAAGATGCTTAACCTAGGATTGGAAGGGGGCTCTCAAGAATTGTAACTGCTGAACACACTTGCAGATGCTTGGCGATAGATTTGTAACTTCTAGGTGAGTGATCAGGACGACAATAGGAATATTCTTACCATCATATTATTGTTTCCCAATAACTCTTCAATATTTTACAGAACGGCTGTAATTTGAATGCATATAAACAATCGTAATACCTATACCTAAAGATGATAAACGAAATACGTGCTTGTTATGTGAAATCTTTTTTCACGGCTTCACCATGGCTAGCCACACCACTAACCCCACGCTTTTGATCTCCTCCCTCTTTATTAATAGAATACGATTAATTCATTTTTTTGTCTCACCTACCTTTAATTTGTATCTGTTCTCTTAATTAGAATATTTTGTTCCAAGTATAGCTTTTAACGTCTTAACTAAAATAGACTTGAGTCCTATAAAATAGCGTTTGAGATGTGAAATAACAATTATATTGATACATACATCGATGCCCAAATAAAATACTGAATCAAACGAATCGAAAGAATAGGACAAAAGTAGGAGTACTTTATGGGCACGGCCGTAGCTAGGGGGGGGGGGCATTGTGGAGCAACGCCCTACCTTAAAAATACCAAAAAACTAAGATAAGTTATTATAATTAAATTGTTTGTTCATAGTTTGAGATAAAAAATAGGAGTAATTCCGAATATACAACAGTTTGTGACATTCGAGGGCAGATCAATTATGATAATAAATTTTACTTCCGCCCTACCTGTAACCAATGCTGCCCTACATCAAATTCGACTCTAGCTACAGCCCTGTTTATGGGTTAATATAGGCCATCACTATTTAAGTATACATTTAGACTGGATTTTTTTAACGCTTCTGTATCTTTTACTAATGTATGCATTATAAACAGTTACTTATGTACAGCCAGGTAAATTGACTCTTAAAAGTGTATGTAATGTTGCTTATGTATTTCTTTACGGATCTTGAGGTACCACAAGGTTTCTTTTTAGACTACCTACAGTTTTGGATCTGGCGAGTTATGCTGACTTTAAAAAATACATTTGTACTCCATCAAAGCACCAAGATGGATGTAAAACGTTTACACTTATGGCGCTACATTACTATTATACATTGCAACTATGCGATACCAAAGCGGTTGGCTAGTGTAATATTTTTCTAAAATACGTCATTGTTGAGTATAAAACAAATTTATATAGAATGTGGCAATGTAAATAACAAAGAATGAAACAAAACTATAAACTGAAATGTATCGTCAAATAAGAACACTAGCGACCCTTTCCGGTTTCACATGGGTGCAATGTATTAATATGGCGTTATACATGTTTAGGCGATTTAGATCCATTTTTTTGACGCTAATTATTTATTTATTTATTTGGAAATTCAACAGCTTACTTGGGTTTTTATAAAATAACTTACAATATGTAATAATTACAGCCAAAACAGAATTTCTCTAATACAACAAAGTGATTAATACCTAGTAATAATAGTTTATTTATGTAAGACGAAAACATATATCCCGTACTGGCTTTAAAACTATATGTGAGTGGGTACGTGTGCGTACTTAGGTGGATGTATATGCTGTGTAGGTGTGTAAATGTGTGTAAGTGAGTGAGCGTGTGTATGCGATTCCTGTGCGTGTATATTTACGTGCTTATACCTTTTAAAATAATGTTGTTTACATAATAGCGCGATTTCATTTTATAATTTCGCTTTTTTTTTTTTCGAACTGACTATGCTATTGACCTAGCAAGGTCTTAACAGCTTCACCGGACTACAACCGGATAATTTCGCCTTTAAACGTATTCCGCGAATAACGAAATATATCTATGGTATCATATATATCATTATAGGTTCTAGCAATGCGACACAGTACTGAATTTTGTGCATAATTGGATTTAGCGTGTGGGACTGCAAGCAGCGGTGCTTTTCGTGTGCAGTATGTTGGCACTCGTAGTGATATGGAACCCAAAAGATCGGGACAATCAATGTAACCCGATAGTAGAGCATGCAAAAACATCATATCATGCTGTCGACGCCTAACTTCTAAAGAATCTAAATGGAAATAGTTACATAATTCACCGTAATTTGTAAACTGTTTAAAATCTTTGTAGCATAAGAATTTGACAAATTTTGTTTGTATAGCTTCAATGCTATCTATATGTTTATTATATTGAGGTGACCATATGGCTGAAGCATATTCCAGAATACTTCTTACGTACGCAAAGTACAGGATTTTAATACATTCTACATTCTTGAATGGTTCGCATATACGTTTTATGAAGCCTAATTGTTTATATGCTTTACTAACAATTACGTCCATATGATCATTCATAGACAGCTTATGATCAAGAATAATACCTAAATCTCTGACCTTGTCAACTTTTTAATAGGAATATAATTAATATAATATTGAAAGTCAATAGTTTTTGATTTACGTGAAAAACTGATCACACTTATCAACATTTACTGTAATTTTGTTCTTTTTATAATAATTATCAAGAGTATTAATATCACGTTGAATGTTTATGCAGTGAGTTTTTGATTTAACCTTTAAGTAAATTTTCTTATCGTCAGCAAACATTATAAATTTTGAGTATTTAAAACAATTCCCAATGTCGAATAGGTAGGCGTTATAAAGTAGCGGACCTAGAATCGATCCTTGTGGAACTCCAGAGGGTATTTTAATAAAATCACTACGAGAACCACCCACTACTACAGCTTGCATCCTATTTGTAATATAAGATTGAAACCATCTGTGCAAGTTACCACGTATACCAAGAAAATAAAGTTTTTGCATCAAAATAATATGATCCACACGATCAAACGTTTTTTTTTTTTTTTCTTCGAACTGACTACGCTATTGACCAAGCAAGGTCTTAACAGCTTCACCGGACTACTTCGATCAAACGCTTTTTCGAAATCAGTATATATAACATCGACTTGCTGTTTATTAACCATACTAGTTAGTACATAATCTGTGAACACAGACAGATTACTAATTGTGGAACGCTTTTTCATAAATCCATGCTGCTGAGTTGGTATATATTTAAAGACTAGAGGACTAACATATTTATAAATTAATTTTTCAAAAATTTTGCCTAATATGTTTAAAATAGATATAGGTCTATAATTTTTAATTTCCATTTTAGTTCCACTTTTATGTATTGGTACTATAAGGGCTTCTTTCAATTTTGTAGGAAAACAACAATATTTATTAAGTGAAACGTTGAATAAATCAGTTATTGGATTTGCTAGATTTTCTGCGCAATTTTTAAAAAGAAGTGGTGGAATATTATCACTTCCAGGACCTTTGTTTGTTATAAGAGATTTTAAAATTTTATATACACATTCTTCTTTGAACTCTAAGCTATCCATCACATCTGATGTTACTATGTTTGATAAAAATCTTCGTTATCCAAGAGTGGATTGGATTTTGTAAAAACACTTTCAAAAAAATTGTTAAAACCATTGCAAATTTCATGTATAGAAGTATACACTTTTTCACCTAAGGTTAACCTATTAGGATACCCTGAACTATGAGTTCGTAATGTTTTCAAATAAGACCATAGTTGTGTTGGATTAGATCGAATAAGGTGTTGTATATGAGACAGATAATGATCGTAACATTGTTTTTGTATAACTTTTTGCCTAGTACGTAACAGTGAGAACTCATCATAGTCACGTGGGTTATTGTATTTTTTCCATTTCTTGTGTGCTTTTAATTTGTCCTTTATTATATGTATTAACTAGCGGGTCCGGCAGACGTTGTCCCGCCCTGATTTAGAAAAATCCCTTGACAAATTATATACCAAAACGTTCCCCGTGAATTTCTTCGAAAGCTGCTGCTAATTCAGCCGTAGATTGTGTATAACCAGCTTCCACAATCGCCTTTAATTCGTCATTGTCGACTAAAGTCTTCGGACGATCGCGAGGTTCATTTTTCAGATCGAAATTTCCAAAACGGAAGCGACCAAACCAATAACAGATGGTGCGTTGGTTTGTAGTGTTAGCTCCGTAAACGTCGTTGATGTTGCGTGCCGCTTGTGCCGCGTTGCTGCCATGACGGTACTCATATTCCATAATTACTCGAATTTTTAACGTATCCATGATGACAAAAAAGATTGAAATGCGATGAAAATGTAACACTAATCAATAAACAAATGACTACTTTTGGAAAAAGAATTCCATGTTTTTAAAATAAAATTAATTTGAAATTAGAATTCTTAGCCAAACAAAAATTATTTTGATTTGAAATGGCCAGTACTACAGAACGGCATTTTCATAGGTAAAGACCTATTATTAAAATTACTAGAAGACATTAGATTTTGCACAGATTTACACAAAATTCATCCTTCATCAAGGTTTTTTTTTTATTTCCATTTGTAAGATGTATACGACTTGGTCTTTCTTTCTTTCGTGAATCTTTTTTTTTTTTCTTGCGTTTTGTAGCTGCCACACAGTACCCGAAGCAATTAATATACGTGTAGCAACTTTGATGGTTTTGTTCCAAAAATTTCATTTTACCAGACTAGGGAATTCATATCTTTCACATTTTTCCATATAATGGGTTTCCCCAAAAAACTTCTTTAGCTATCATCAGGTATTACATTGGTGTTTGACGATTCTCCAATGTAAATATATTTTATTGTATTCATATATTATTTGCTAAATTGTTTTTAACACAGTTTGTACAATGCAGTTGACGGTTAATCTACCACAGCGAAATTTTCTATTATGCTTAATATATTGATAATTATATGTACCGCATTTTGACACTTGTGACATTGACGTTTGACAAATATGAGTTTTGGAGATAGATTTGCGGCTTTTCATTTGTGTATTTTTGTGTAAACTAAACAAATAAAGATAACATATGCACATGACGGCATTTTAGTGTAATTTACGTAGCAATGAATGCGACAAGCCTCTACGTTTCAACTTGTCGCCTGATTATTTTAGCCGAATCTGCTGACAAATCTTCGTGGATAGATTTATTTCGTTTAGTTCCTTATTTACGCCAATCATTATCCTGTACTGTTTGTGGGAATTTACTAAAAGAGCCGTACACGCCAACAAATTCAGGCTGTCAGCATCACGTGTGTAAAAAATGCAAAGGTGGTCGGAAGAAACTCAAACCCTCGTGCAGTTGGTGCAAAGATTACGATAATTATGCTGAGAACTTACAGTTGCGTATACTGCTTCAGTGTTATAAAAAACTTTGTGAATATTTTATGGGTACTGATGTATATAAAATTTTATTGGAAGAAGACGAAATATCAGCTGGTGTGAACGGTGGTACAGTGGCTAGTTCAGGTTTAATAGACTTAATACAAGAAGGAGCCGTATTTACAGATGACTATAAGAGTACAGCGGGACTTTCAAAATCTGCATATAGTATATTACCATGTGTGTACACCAATTCTGCCTCAACACAAACACAGGCAGCGTCATCATCGAATAGTGTAGAAGCTAGATCATCAAATTCACCTAATTCAAGATCAACCACAAATGGATCACCTTTATATTCTGTAATGTATGCAGGTTCAGGTAATAAAATAACAATAAAACGGAAAGCTGTTGATGAAATAGATTCAAATTATAACGACCCTCCTGCTAAAGAAAGTAAGGTTAGTAATTTTCTATAGTTTATTGTAATGTTGTAGAAATATAATTATAGAATATTCAATATTTGTACATGAGATTATTTTTCCAACAGAATTTGTGATTACAAAGTTTGAACTTAAAAAGTTTATGTGTATGTATATTCAAAGGAAATATAATTTCTTAGAGTAATTAAAAATAGAAATAGATACTCTGAAAGATGATTCACTACGAGTAGGTAATGTAGAATAAGTTATAAATAAACTTTGGTATGAAACTTTACACTTTTATACCTTACATATGTATTTTAATACGAAAAAACATATTGGTACTCATGTATTAAATGCACTGAGCTAGCTGACTGTGATGCATTTAACACACAAGTACCAACATATTATGTTATTTTACAAAGATAAATAGAATTAAATTAATAAAAATAGTGTGGAGAAAATATATATGTGTTAATAAATCACTAAATATTATTTCAGTCTCAGCTGGGGTTTAAAAAACCATCAAATAGGTCACGTAATTCTGCCAGTAGTAAACGTAAGGGGTGTCGATGTGGTAATGCAACGGCTACTCCAGGTAAACTGACATGTTGTGGCCAAAGATGTCCATGTTACGTTGACAGTAAGCCATGTACAGAATGTAAATGTAAAGGTTGTAGAAATCCTCATAGGCCTGACGGGATGAAGGTATGTTTATAATGAAGACTACCCATTTTTTTATAGTGAAATCAATGATGTTATAACTATATAGATACGTCATAAACCCTTCGACTTGTTAATGTATATAACTATTTTGTTTTTCACCACCAATATTGAGAATATGCTATCTTACTTCCACATTTTATCTAAGACAGTGTGGCGTCACAATATTACTTTACGTACATGTGCGTTATCGCGCCATTTGTTTTGTCAAAATATCATGTAGGTGGTAATGTATCTTTAGTTGTAATATCATTGATTGCAATGAAGAAATTCTCTCACTATTTTTGTAAATAATGTGAAAACTCATGTAGTATTTGTTTTAGTAAGATTATCATTATAAAGTTTCAGACTCCTGATTTTGTATTCTAATTACTTGTTATTGTACAATTCAAGTAAGCCAAATATTAATTTATCATTTATATGTATACTACCTGATACCGCCTGCTTTACTGTGCACTAAATAAACTATTAATTTATAAAAATGGCAAAGGGATAATGAAAACCAAAAAATGAATAGTACAGAACAGTGTACAAAAAATTCATTATAGAACGATTATACCAATATATTCAGTAGTTATGAATTATTGAGCCCCAAAGAAACTTCCTAAATTATATGTAGAGAAATGTATACTTGTGCGATATATCGAGTGTAAAGAAGACGAATTCCAGTCTAAATTTACTTTGTCTTAATGGTAATAAACTGAAATGGGACTGACATTCATTTGTAATTAATCTGTAGCAGACTAATCATTGTAGTTTTGTATTCATTTCAGGTGAGACCTCACATACCTCAGTTGGAAACAGTACAGTTAACACTAAATACGAATCCTGACAGTTCACCGTCATGCTCAGGATCTTTGGATAGTTTAGACACAGATACACTCACAATGGAGGCAATGGAGGAATCGCTTGGTTATACAACTGATCTCAAATCTACAAAAATTAAAGGTGATGAACTTGAAATGATTTTAAACATACAATTTAGTCGGAGAAGAGTTTATATCAAATATTACTTCTGAAATAACATTTTGTAGGTAGTAGAACCACACTGAAGCTATTACTGGTTTCAACATGAATAGGTTGGCTCGCCCGGGGTACTACCACCTGACCCACAGAAAACCGACGTGAAGTAGTGGTGCTTGCATTGTTGCGTTTCATTTGGTCAGGGAGAGCGCAGGAGGCCCACCTCCATTAAAAGGCCGGCAATGCACTTATGACTCCCCTGATGTTGCTAGTGTCTAAGGACAGCGGTGATCTCTTACCATCAGGTGATCCGCCTGTTCATTTGCCCTCCTATAATATAAAAAAAATACATATTAACACCTCACATGCATAATGTTGTAACTGTATTTCAAAATGTTACAACCCAATAAAAAATCCAAAGCTATTTAGAAATCTATAATAGAATAAAATTGTATTGATATATTTATTTCTTGATGCCCATTTAAAGTAATTATACCATTATCAGTCTTTATGGCTATCAAAAATTTGAATTTGGATGAAGACTTTCTGGAAAGTAATTAACATTTCATATATAATAATACAAGCTATGGTCCTAGCTCTCCAAGTGTTTATTACACTGATATTATTTTTGTCCCCTAATGTAATTTATACTTTATGGTTTATAACATTGTGAAAAAAGTTATACTGTCATTACATTCAACACTAGCCTATGTCCGCGACTTCGTCCGCGTGGAATAGTTACTTTGGCCTAATGCTAACATTCCACGGAAGCTCTCAAGAGGGAAAAAATATATATATAGCCTATAACCTTCCTTGATAAATGAGCTATATAACACTGAATAAATTTTTCAAATCAGACTAGTAGTTCCTGAGATTACCCCCTACAATCTCACAAACTTTACCTCTTTATAGTAGTATATAGACTTTTGAATAATCTAAAATTTTTTTTAAGTTATAAGTTAAGCATTGAAAGAAATACAGGTGAAAGTGTGACTTTTGAATTTTTTATATCTAATGAGTTCAAAATTAATGTTTAGGATGTGTGTCACTATAATTGAAAAATATTTCTAGATAATCATTCACCATATTAGTGATAAATAAATACTATTTACATGTTTGAAACCTTTCAAGTAAGATAAAAAACTTCTAAAGTGTTGAAGCGGATTTTGACAATTCATACAATGTCTAAAACATTAACCGTTTTATTACAAAAAAGTTAAATACGTATTGAATACTTGCTTTAAAAATGTTTAGATATTTACGTATTAAATGCACCGCGCTTGCCGTCGGCTGCCGCGGCAAGATCGTGTTATCCTTTTTCGCAAGTCTAACTTAACCTAACCAAACAGAGATAGAAGAGCAAGATGTCGAAGGTAGGCGAGCGCAGTGCATTTAATACGTAAGTATCCAAACTTTTTTAAAACAAGTATTCAATACGTATTTAACTTTTTTGTAATAAGACCCTAAATATCTGTTGTTCTTCACCATAAGTATAAGCAGTCATTTAATCCAATTAAATTTCTTAAAATGACTAAGTTCAAATTTTATTGATATTGGAAGGGCTAATTATGCATGCACATGCACAGTTCGTTAAACGAATGTTAGTCAATTACCCTTTCCACCATCAATATCAATACCGCAAACATTTTTACAGTATACACCAGTCAGTTACAAGAAGTGTCACCATCGTTACCAGCGACAATAATGATGGATGAGGAGTATGTCGGGTCTCCGGAAGATGACATGAGCTCACCTCGAGACTTTGCATTAGCATCTCCGCAAGATTTGCAAGAGGCTGATGTGATCTCACCTCAGTCTGACGGTACACAGGATGTCACCAGTGATATCGAAGTGGATGTATGACATCAAATGCCCATCGTGAGTGACTAGGACATCTTGTTCGTCATTATAATGACGTGTTTAGTGGGTGGTGCTGTACAGTGCTCTATAGTCTCCCAAATGTCACTCATTGTGGTAATGATGCTAGTCACTTTTGTGTCTAAATGGTATTAAGTGTAAGTTTCGGATAATTAAAATAATATTGTTACGTTTTCCTCTACATATACAGTAGGGTTGCCACCTTTTATTTGAGCAAATAATATATTGGTTGTCTATGGTAGGGAAAAAGTATGTTATATTAAAATAAAGTATGTCATAAGATACCAAAGGAGACAAAAATATTTATAATAAAGTTAAAGTTTTCGGTCTAGTTACGACGACATAAAATTATCACTATACTAGAAAAAGTAAATTTTATGAAATTGGTGAAACTATCGATTGCTTTCTACACAAATGATTCAGTAAGACTTGAAGTAACATGGAATATTTTACTATAAAGTACAGGTGGTAACCCTATACACCAGGTTTCATGGATAATATTGCAGACACATAAAACAGTCTCATGTTAAATAAGCTGAAAACCAAATAAGGGAGTGTTTTAAATCAAAGGGGGCAAAAGCCATCATAGTGACTTAATTTGGTTGGTTACAGTTTCCAATAGTCTGTATTTATTGAAATAGCTTTGGCCTTAACTTAGTCCGGTGAAGCTGTAAAGGCCCATCAGGCCAATAGCATAGTCAGTTCGAAAAAAAAACTTAGGCCTTAATATTAACTAGGTGGGGGTGAACTCGATGATCGTTTAATTAATTGTCTACCTACCTTGGCAATGGTCACCACTGTTGGATTATAGTTACTATCAAGTAAAGTCTAGTGTTTTTGCCAAGTTCTGTATTTAAAAAAAACATATCTGTGATGTGACGAACTTTTTAAAAGAAAGATTTTTTTACTCTCTTTGAATCATTGACACACACATAAATAAATGCAGTAAACATGATAATATATGAACTAGCAATAACAATGTTAGGATTTAGGACGAGTGAATACGTCAAGTCCCAGGTTCCTTTGAGTGTATAAATTATCTATATCGTTTTAAGTGATTAAATTCATGATAATTAAGTTAATTGTAACTTATAGGGTCCATTATGTGTCTAAGTATAGTTACGTACGGCAGTACTAACCTCCTCAAGTAGTAGACTGATGTTTGGTGTTCTTATGTTTAATTTTTTTATTTCTGTTTCTCATATCTATCGGATATGTATTTTAGTGATGTGAGCTGAAATCTCTTCAATCTAATCTCTCTTGCACTAATAACACAGTCTAAGGAGAGAATATATCCCAAATTTATTTCATATTTATAATGTTCTGTGTATGTCGTATAAATGAATAGTATATCAAGTACCATAATATGTTATATTAACTATAATCAATTATATTTCCAAAAAAGTAACGTGTAGGAGGTATAAGAAACGTGTTTAAATGTTTTTTACTGTGCTATGTTAATCGTCTTAAACAATTTTAACCGTCATTGATGGCTCTATACATTACGCATTTGACGTTCATTTGATATCATAATAACATTTATTTAGTACTACCTGCAGTCTTGCATACTTTTATAGCGTAGTATACACTGTCGTTGGGTATTATTGTTTTGACTCAATTTTATGAATTCTAAATGTACTATTGATCGTTCTTTATAGGTATCAATTCTCAAATTACATACATACCTATACAGGTATCCTTATCTATATAGGTATTGTATACATATAGTTAAAAAAAGTTATGGAATTACAAATACCATCCTTTGTATAAAATTTCATAAAAACGACATGGAATTATTTTCACTGTTAACTTAGTGATTTTACAATATTCAAATCCTGAAATTAAGTTCTCGTTTCTCGCTAAAACACGTTTCAATGAAATTGTGGTTATATCTAAGCCTGAAAATTCAATATCATGACCGATTAAAATGTAATCAAATTCGTTTTAATCGAGTATATTCTCAAAATACATCACAGCTTTTTATTTTTACGGAAAAACGTATTAATATGTAATAGATTTCATACAATTGCATGACATGGCAGCTATGTATGGTGCAACTGTCTAACAACAGTCCCTTCAGGAACGCCATCTATTGACTGTAATTCTAAGTGGTAATTTTCATACAAAATTACCAATATCGATTTTTCTGCTGGTTCAATACGTGTTTCCTACACTACCGTAATAGTGAAACGAACAAAATATTAAAAAAAATCGAGGCAGTCATAAGGACTGACGACGGAAAGGAAAAAATAAACAATAGAATAATTATGTTCCGTTTTGAATTTTTTAATAATTACAGTGTGAATTATTAAAATTTCATAATTTATAAATTTAAATTATTAACATTAGTCCGGTTTATTGACACTCTGTACAATAATTGTATACGTTTTTATACGGTTTCTTAATTAATCAAATATAGGCATAAGTCTCAATACAAAAAAAAATCAGATGTACACAGGCCCTTATACTACGCGTCGCTAGTCTGACGCAAGCTGCGTAAATACATTACTATCGGTCACGCTTACTAGCATGTCATGACGCGAAATTATAAACTTATCTCCTGCCAAAAATACCGGTCAACGCGCCAAAGAAGTTTTCACTTCAAAAAAGAAATTCAAATCGGTTCAGCAATTTTAAACTAACGCATGACAGTTGATTTCTATTATATGTATACAGTGGTGGTCGTATAATTAGAAACACTACCAACGGTCCTTGACAGTATGTAAGATACTTCACCGCAATCTTTTTTATTCTCCAATTTCAAAAAAAGAACGAGCTATGGATGCTTTTTTAAAATGTTTCTAATTAGGCATCCAAGCGGCCAGTAACAGGAAATAAACTCTTACATGTGTAAGACTCATTTTGTAATTAAAAATAAAATATGTTTTATATTTTATGCATTTAGTGAGTTTTTTATTTGAGTGGCTATATTATTAATTATTGAATGTGTATATTTTTACGAACATTTGTACGTTCAACTTTCTTTATTCATAAGTGTTTCTAATTATATGACCACCACCACTGTATATATATATTAATATATGTTTCCATGTATATAGATAGATTGTATTGAATTTAATAATAATGAAAATGGTGTTGTGTTGTTTTTATCCTATCGAAAATCTATTTTTATTAATATTCTAGTTTGAATATAAAAATTGTAATTGTATTGTTTGTTTTACGATATATTTCGATTATTTAATTTATTGACTGAAACGGATCGCCGTACGTAATTATACTCGAGAACAATCGATAAATGTAATTTATTGTAAAATCTGTAAATAGTATTTACTTAACGTCGTACTTAGAAAGACTTATCCAAAGCTTGACTGTATGATAATAAGGACAAATAAATGTGAATTCTTGTAATTATGTAATTATCTAGTTTTATATATAAATGTCGTTGGATAATAAATGTGTAGGTAGATTTTACATTCTAGCTCGATATATATTTTTACTAGCTTTGTATATGATATATAACGGGTCTTAGCCGAATTCCGTGTATGATTTAATACTATTTTTCTTTGTTTTTTGTTTACATACATTTATATGTAGACCTGTCTAAAATCACTTGACATACAGTCTTTAAAATATAAACATATAAAATGTATACCTAAATCTTAAGGAGACTTTACCTAAAATAATCAATGTATAGCTCCACTGACTTCGAGGACTGGGAGTGTGGTCTTGATAGCAAAATTCTAGTGAGTATCATAATATTATTTTTGGACAAAATGTAAAACATATTATTATGTGATATTTTTATAAATAAATCAGGGTTGCCACACTTTGACAATTGACTCTAATAGTAACTTATTTTGGTTAGAGTTACACAATCCCTTGCAAAGTAACGTGTCAGACTTGCTCTTGTCAGTCAGTATCTTTGATAATATCATTTTAAAAGTATTCATAAAATTACTTATTCTAGCAGTAATACCAATAACACCAATGTACCACGTTGAACTATAGCTTCGATTTTAAATCGGACCTACTAAGATCGTGCCTTCTAAACGTATCGCGATAAAGTGATTGCCACTTCTCGTCAGGTTTCTAATAAAAGAGTGAAGCTTATACGGCTATCAAAAATTTTTTTTATTACAAATTTAGGTCGGTTAGTCGAGAATTTTGTGGAATTTTCCGTACTAACATCAGTGTATCAGTCCTTTAGTACCGACGAATATGCGCGAATATGTTCATGCGAAATTGAGCATATTTTTGTCAAGTATTTTAATAACGGTGGTGTTTGGAAAATAGTTTAGAATTAGTCCCAGGTATGGGCCCAAGGGATGTATGTGGCACGAGAAATCATAATTATGGGATACACGTTGGACCCGTGTCATCGAGAATGGATCCTAAAATGTCAATTATCCGTTATTATAACCGTGTTTGTACCTAATGTGGAATCTTAACAATCAATTGGTCTTAGTATCTCGAAACGTTTCCAGCTGTAACTAGCGTGTATGAGATATTCGCAAATTAATAATCACAAGTCTGTGATAATAATGAATAAGTTATTTTTAATTTATTTTATTGTCAAGGCTGAGATTTCGATGTATATTTGGATCTAAAAGCTCACGAACGTGTTTTGTTATCTTACTAATATTATAAATGTTAATGGATGTACGTGTGAATGTTTGTCCTACAATCACGCTTGAACTGCTGGACGGGTTATGATGAAATTTGGGCGTAGAAGTTGATTATATCACGGTATAGGGCATAGGATATTTTTCATAACGCTATGAAGAATTTAGTTAAATTATTGGTTATTGTTAACGCCCAGCTAAGCGGGTCGGTAATAGCTCATTATAAGTTCAAAACTAGCTCAATCAGTAATATATCAAAATTTTCAAATATACTACATATTATATGAGCAAAATCAGGCAACGAAATTTGCGTTAATCACATTTCATTATTTTTCAATCCATGTATTTTTGAAACTTCACGGATAGTAAATAAATAAGTATGGTCCGCGCCAAACTTTTTGACAGTTCTGAATATAGATTACAAATACAAACACAGATTACAAATTTAAACATAAATACGTATTATACTATACTACATTGGGATAAATCAGTGCTAATTTAGATTCCTATAATAAGATTTTAATTTTGTTTTATATTAAAGTTTGACTATATTATGGGCAAACTCGAACTTGAGGGGTGTATTCAGAGCGGCCAAAAAGATTGACGAGAGCTGTAGTAAATACTACCTACATAATTAAACTCATAGTATTGACACTGTCCGTTAATGTTCTGGTATTTAAGGGTTCGGCTTTGTTTGTACAATGTATGGACTTACAATATAATAATTGTTTTCGACAAAAGTCTCTATTTATAACGATTTAGAGAATTCATATGAAATTTTTAATCTCTTCAGTTTTTAGTGCCAAATCATATATTAGCGATGTTAGCGTTCTGTCACTTTATTTATAATGATTTATAAAATGTAACAGTATTTTCAATATACTTTATCATTTATATTCGATTGTTTATTAATTTTATGAAAATATATATGCATATGGTTTGTGAGGTTATTCGTGGCGGAGCGAAATTGCCAACTCCCGCCATTAAACTAAATACATATATAGTTATTGGCAAATGAGTTTTTATAAAACGTCACAGTGTAATTTGTTATATCCCCATATTATATAAGTCAAGGAAATTTCGTGTCATATAGAAAGTCAGAAGACATAATCTGCTTGTCTTTCAAAAGTAACTATGCCCATACGTGTATCGCTGTTAAGAAGAGTTGAAACCGACGTATAATAAACTTTCAGTTTTCATATCATGTGACGTATTTTGTGAATGTAATGAAATTATTGAATGGGTGTTATTTATATTTTGGTAGTCGCATGAGTTGGATATATTGTCATCGTTTACCTGTATTATAATAAAATGCTTAGAATAGCAAAATGCACACGAGTACAAAAGATTTATAAAACTTACCTTTTTATAATTAATATTGATGTAAAACAATAATTATTTAAATCTCAAAATACAATAATTATTATTGATTGAATAAAAATGAAATCAAGGTATGTTCTGTTACTTATGCAGTTTTATTTTGAAAAATCAACTAGTACCTGTTAAGTTATAAAAATAGCAAATTTATTATCCACATTAACTTTACGAATCATTTAATAAATAATCTGAGACTATTATATCTGATAATGAACACCATATTCTGTTAAATTCACTTTTCAAGGTCGCCACCACAGAAGCTTCAGAAGTGAGCAAAGTAGCATCTATGTCCAAATTAACCCGATCAATGTCATAATCTAACGATCCCATAACTGCTACAGAGTTATTAAAGTTGTTTGAAGCATCTATCAGTATAAATTCGTGTTCCAGCCGCACCTGAGGTTTAATTAACTTTACCTCAATTTTATTTTCTGCTAGTATATGTAAATTACGAGTATCCTTGCTGTTATGGACAATTATTTTAACCTTTACGTTGTTCGTTCGTTGCACCTCTATAAGATATTTTGTCATAGTTTCGCTGACGAGGCTCGGTACGCACATATGTATAGTTCTGCTCGTGTGTAGTATCAAGTAGTAAATACATAAAATGTTATTGATTCCCATTTGTCGGCTCACTTCTTCATTGCCTCCTCCATAAAACAGTACTTCATTTATCATCGTATCACTTTGTTTTTTGCTTTTCACCAAATTAAATTTTAATTTCTTACATATCATTGTTCGTAAGATATATATTTTTACTATAATACAAGTACCTACACTCTTAATAAATCTAATTCTGTTGATAAATATGACACGGACAGTGTAAACGTATTGTTCTTACGTAACTAAATTCGGTCTACCGACATGAGTATTTTAATTCTACCCTTATAATAATCGAATAGGTAAAAATAATATTTTACGAATGTTAATATTTGCGTAGTTATATATTACTTTATTTTGGTATCGAGTCAGTGGTTACTCAAGTGATTCGCTATTTATTATTAGAAGTTTTATGTTTTGTTTTTAGTAATTCAATATGTCAAATTTGATATTATTTACATAAGGTTTCTGGTTTAAACCTCATTAATATTTAAAAATAAAAATATTTGACAAAACAGTTGAAGGAAAATCACTTTTTGACGATTTAATTTTTATATCTTTATTTTTTAAATTTTTCTAAGAGAAAACAGCATTTTGGAGTAACAGCTTTTGCTTTTCATTTTGATGATATAGAAGTCATTTGCGGGTTTATAATGTCTCAGCCGCGGATGCGCAAAGCTCCTGCAGTTGGCGGAGATCCCGTATCCTGTGCTCGCGTTTCAGTTACCAAAGCATCTGGCGATACCGTTTCTTGCGACATCGGAGTCAAGCAACAAAATCAAAAAAGTAGCAGTAAGAATAAAATACTAAAAAGCGTACGATATGATTTGGAGAAAACTTTAATTGGTGTGAGTACCTATTATCTACACTTTACATTTTTCATAAGCCAAATGTTCTACTTGGGGTTTTCGAGGCCATATAAAAATAGGAACAGATAAAATATTTAAGTTAGATACGTTTAAATAATATAAATTAATTTAAATTGTAAATCGTATAGCTTCTAACGTACCCGATGGCCAGGGCTTGGCACCGATGTATCGATAGAAGAATATTGAATCTCGAAAGATATATTAAAATGTAACATCATTAAGAACTTTAGTTTCGGTTAAATTTTAACTATATTAGTTTAGTACCCACATACGAGTACATACGAGTACTTATCGCTGCGAATACTTGCCAGCCGGGCGTCTTTTTATAAAAGCCTAAGACGGTGGCGGAGCAATACGTGAATAAATTTTAACGAAAAAAATTGACCAAATTGATGTTGTTTTTAGGTTTTATAAAAGGTTAATAAGGTTTCTAAAAAATTAGGTGTTGTTAACAGAGCAGGACGGTATTTAACACCGGGTCACCGCCTTCAGCTTTATAAGGCGCAAGTCCGTTCACACGTGGAATATTGTTCCCACCTCTGGGCCGGAGCATCTCAATGTCACCTACTTCCTCTTGACCGAATCCAACATCGAGCGGCTCGAATCATAGGCAACCAGGTGCTCTCCTTAAGGCTAGAAACTCTGGCGCTTCGTAGGGACGTTGCGTCGCTTTGCGTCCTCTACAAGATCTGCCACGGAGAATGCTCTGAAGAGTTGTTTGGACCGATACCTGCTGCTGAGTTCCGTTACAGAACGACTCATCACGGACTGAAATTCCATCCGTGTCATCTCGATGGTTGGAAGTCGTGCACTGTGCGATTCTCACGTTCATTTCTTCCGCGTACGACAGTTCTCTGGAATGAAATCCCAGCGGCATTACAATCTGCCTTTTTTCAAGAAACGAGTCCACTCCTTTCTCAAAGGCCGGCAACACATCTGTGATTCTTCTCGCGTCGCAGGTGTCCATGGACGGCGGTGATCACTTACCATCAGGTGACCCGCAAGTTCGTTTGCCGCCTATGGTATAAAAAAAAAAGTTTTGTAAAGAACATATATTTTTTACAATCTTCCCCGATTCCAATATGAGTTGTGTTTTAGTTAACAATTGTTTACATTCATGTTAGGTTTATTAAAATTATCGGTAATGTCGAGTTAATTGATTATCGATATTTTTATGGCATAATTTTTTTTTTATTTTGTGAAGAACATAACTGTTGGTTTGTATCTATAGGTTGAATATGTTTAATTGATGGTTATCAAAGTACCTAATTTGGAGCACATATTTTGAAATCAAATCATTTTTTAATATTAATATTTTATTGAAAATTGAAAAAAATAATTAATATTGAACAATAAATAACATGAATACTTAAATATCTCGTAGTATACTCTTTTTAAGCCGTAGTGGTCGTAGGATTAAGATCAATGAAATATACATCGGATGTCCGTCGGATAACGTAAATATGCCTAAATGGTAATTAAAATAATGTTGAGAAAATACTGAACTGTTTGAAACCCTTTTCATATGTAAATATCTAATATAATTTATGCTGTAATCACTGATTCACCGTGGGCCAGTGAGGTAATTAGATCGGTAATGATCCCGGAATACCAGATTAGGCCCCCCTCGGCAGCGGCTCAAGCCTAGGTCCATTCCCTCGGCGTGGATCCCTTGAGTGACAAAAAACCTTACATACACTGCGACAACATTACACATACAACTCCACACACGTGCACGCATACACGCTTACACATGCAAGTGGAAGGGTTTTATTTTTTTCCCTTATCAAACTGAAATAGTTTAGAAAAATATCCGATACGATATATATATGAGTTGTTGAGGTATGTATGCTTCTTACACATATATGTTTCAACAACACATATATGTTTGAATAGTTAGCTTAGCTTAGGTTAGCTCAGATAGGTCGCGAATCGGGCGATCCGGGCGTACCGGACGGTGTCCTCAGCGGCGGCCTTTGCGCTCGCCGGCTCCCTGCCCTGGGAGCTGGAGGCAGGAGTTCTCGCCGCCGTGAACTCGAAACGAAGGGGGGAGCCTCCGGCTCCCAGGGAGGTAGAAGCGGAGAGACGGCGTCTAAGGGAGGACGCCGTCGAAAGGTGGCAGCAGGACCTGGCGGACGAGCGGTTCGGGCGGTTCACTGTGGACGCCGTCCGCCCGGTCCTGCGGGCGTGGAAAGAGAGGGAGTGGGGCTCCCTGACGTTCCGACTGGTGCAGGTACTCACCGGACACGGTTGTTTCGGGCGGTACCTGCACCGGATCGCACGCAGGGAGCCGACCGCCGCCTGTCACGAGTGCGGCGCTGTCGAAGATACCGCGCAGCACACTCTGTCTGAGTGTGCTGCGTGGGGGGAGCAGCGCCGCATTCTGGCGGCGGCGGTAGGACCGGACTTATCGCTGCCGAGCGTGGTCTCGGCCATGCTCGGCAGCGAACAGGCGTGGCGAGCGATGCCCTCCTTCTGCGAGGACGTCATCTCGCAGAAGGAGGCGGCGGAGAGGGCCCGCGAGGCAGACCCGCTAAGTGGCCGTCTCCGCCAACGGAGGATTGGCAGGAGGAGGCGGCGCTTTGCCCAACTCCTCCTGCCACCGTAGCCGGACCTGAGGGGATGGGCCGGGGGGCCCATCTCCTCATTGCACAGGTCCGGCGGACGAGGGGGGGAAGCCGGCGTGTACCCGGTCTGTCCCTCTATAGGTAGGAGCCCGGCGGTCACCTTCCGCCGGGCGGACCGTGGGGGCGGCTCTACAAGGTTGATTAGCTTGAACGATCCCTTGCCGCCCCCACACAACGGTCTGTCGGTACACCGTGGGGTTTTAGTCCGTGCGAGTCGGACATAACCCACTCTCTCCCCCGGGAGGGTGGGTATCCATAAGGGATTTCCCCACGTTAAAAAAAAAAAAAAAAGATAGGTCGCGAATTGCATGTATCAGGCAACAGCCCAAGCCGAGGTGTGCCGTGCACCCTTGAGCTAGTTGTCAAATAAAATCGGCTGAGTGCCTTAAGCGCTCGCCTTAGTAATCCGGTGAAGCTGTTAAGACCCTGCTAGGTCAATAGCGTAATCAGTTCGAAAAAAAAAAGATTGGTAATGATCACTTCTGTCTTCTTTCATGAAAATATTAAATTCAGTAGTAAATTCACATTTCCACTGCAGCCGCATATTATTATGTTAGTCCACATAGTAGTATTATTATAGAAAATTGGCCACCCTAATATTTTTTTTTTAATATTCTATCCAATTATAGGATTGTAGAAATAACTGCATTAATGTTTTCATCATTAATTAGATACGTATTTAATTATTTAGGTATCATTTCATTGAATGTATGATGTAATAGGTTTCTTTTGTACGATAAACTTTTTAGTAAATACCTGTAAATTGGCGAGAGTTTGCAAAAAGTGTATCAATATTGTGTTATATATTTTTTTCTGTTTAGTTATGCGATTTGTGGTTCGAAGACATAAAGCCGCATCTCATTAGGAACAATATTAAGCTGCATGTTCACGGTAGTGGTGATGGTAGCGGTAGTGGTGGTGGTAGCGGCAGTGGCTACCCTGGTTCGGCGAGCGGTGACCATGGACGTGTAGCAGTTGGTTCGCCCGGATGTTCTCATCTCGACCCAGGTGCTGCTTCCGATGTACGAGTCTTGCTCCGCCTCGCACTCTACTACCCTATCATTACATAGCATAAAACAAAGTCCCCCGCCGCGTCTGTCTGTCTGTTCGCGATAAACTTAAAAATTACTAAACGGATTTTCGTGCGTTTTCACCAGTAGATAGAGTAATTCATGATGAAGGTTTAGGTATACAATTTCTCATATTATTTTTTTATCAGGCTGGGACAACGTCCTCCGTGCCCGCTAGTTATCAATAATTTGTTTCATACAATATTATATTAGTATTATCGGGTATTATATATATTTTCATACAATTATATATCTGTTCGGCCCGGCAACGCACTTGCGGCTCCCCTGGTGTTGCTAGTGTCTATGGACGGCGGTGATCACTTACCATCAGGTGACACGCCTGTTCGTTTGCCCCCTATAATATAAAAAATAAAAACCTGTACATAGTTAATTAGCATGTTTCAGTATTTTAAAATGTCAGAACAAACACTTACATAATAATTTTAAAATGGCGCTTAAAAACTTATCATCACATTATTACCTATATATCTATATTTAGCTTTACTTTTAAATAAATATACTACACTAGCGGGCCTGGCGGACGTTATCCCGCCTTAATAATAAAAAATACTTTGACAAATTATATACCTAAACCTTCCACATGGATCACTTTATCTACTGGTGAAAACTGCATGAAAATCCATTCCGTAGTTTTTGAGTTTATCGCAAACAGACAGACGTGGCAGAGGACTTTGTTTTGTAATGAATAGTGATGTAAAGTATTATACAATTACTATAAATCTTGAGTGTATTTTTTCTATCAAAGCAAATGGTAATTATAATTAATGATTAGGTAAATTAATTGTTTTTAATAAAGTAGGTAATTATTGTAGCAACGACAGCGGGCAGATGCGAACTGTGCAGATTGCTATTCAACGCTGCGAACAGCATCGAAAGTGCGGTCTCACAAGCGGCGAACGCTCCAACGCCTTTCTCCGGCATCACCGGCGCCGCCGCCCTTTTCACTCCAGATACCTCTTGCACACGCAACACCGGTAGTAAAAGCTTTCAGTAAAATTAAAACCTTATAACAATTAAGGCCTATTATAAAAATGTATTTCACTTATTCACACAATCATTTTAGTAAGTTATAATGGCTTTATTATTTGTTATTATATCAACCAAAAAGTTTTTTCGTAAAAAGATAAAATCGATACACAGTTAAAGAACGATATTTTGCATGTGGAATTAAATGAAGTTTTTTTTTTTAAATTTGTTGTAATCTATTCTTCTTTTCCTCTATAATCTTCACTAAGTTTTCGATAAATATTTCGATAATATTTTTTTTGTTAAAATCTCATGTTTTAACCAGAGCAATAGTCGCGGTTGTAATGGCAAACCGATAACGCGATCGCGAAAAAAAAACCGGCAATCGCGAGGCTCCCCGTCGCCGTCACATCCCAACTGGCGAGTTCCGCGATTGTGTCGCACTTCTACCGATTCGCCAGCAAAATGCACAACCAGGACTCGGATACCTCGCGAACCACAACATATATCTGTACCTCGATGTGGTGACGTAAGTTCTACTTTCATCTATATCACAGATACGTCATAAGTTTGGTTCAAAATATAAATCAAGTATTGTTTTACTATTGATATAATTTGTGTTTTTATATTACTCGTACATTTACTTGCGTTTATTTATTATACATAGTTTGCGATTGATTATACAATAGGTCTAAATTAGAATTAATTATGTTTTTGCATGGTGGTAGGGATTTTTCTAAGTCCGCCAAGCACCTATTGGTGTGTTCCAGCACGTACACTTGAGAGCCAGCTCTTGTAGGTTTAGCGTGTTTACCATGTTAGACCACAACGCCATGTAACATCAGATGTGATTGTGCTAAAACCTATGAAGTATGAAAAAAATGCATGCAATGACGTGCAATCTGCTCATGATATTAGTGCGACGCCATACTGCGCTTATGTTATTCCATTTTCCACTTTAGGCGCTCAAATCCTATTTATATGAAGCAATTATAGGTCAATGATAGCGTGTTTAGACCAAAACGTGACAATGCGACTAAGAGTTCGGTATAGTAAAACGTCTTAATGTAACCATAGCGTAGGAGTGGGTTTTGAAGTTAGCTTCCAGCATCAAGTTTCCTATCGGTCGGCAGCTGCACTTGAGAGTCTGTTCCCTATTAGCTTAACGTGTTTTCTAACGTGGTTATGTCATTATTTCATGCTAACTGATAGTCGCGACTTCATCTGCATTATCTTGATTATACGGACAACGCCGCTTGCACCACGCCAAGAAGTACACATCGGTGACGTGTAACGCCTATAAATATTTATTTTTTTAGATAAGAACCTAGTATCTGAGAAGTGCTACTAAAATATGTTTGAAATATATCCAGTAGTGTTTGGGTGATGCACGCACTACGACAAAACTCTATCATTTAAGGGAAATTATTTTTAAACACTAAAATTTATAAATAATTAAAATGTATGTGTATGTATTATGACAGTATCAGTTCATTCAACCAAAGCACAAAGTGAAGATGAAACACAAATCGACGCAGACGGAGCACATTTTGCGTGTCCCTGGGCCTGTGATCCCACCTCACATGAAGTCAGCAATGACGTTTGGCCCCTGTCCCGGGACTACGATCATCCCACACAGACGTAGGAATCCTGAGCGAAGCGGGCACCAGTCTCGTTCCAATTCTAAACCATTATTCTCAGATGTGAGTAGCTTAAACATTCGTATATAGATTATCAGTAAAGCGATCAGATGATACCTACTATCGGTGAATAGTAGTGGACGAAGAGACTAGGGCATATAATGCTTTGTAACAATCTTCGTATATGTTCCTTCGATCTTTTGGGCTTTAAATGCAGAAGGAGTCTGCTATCAAATCGTATGATAATTTTGTAAAACATGGGATCATTAATATCAAGGCACTATACGGACTTTGACATTACCACGACTCTTTGACTTGCACCTAAATCATGAGTAACGAATCTTTGTGATCTTATTATATAATACTCATGCAATGCTTCAAGGGAAAGGGAAATGACTCGTATCAAAATGCGATCACCTATCTCTCTCTCCCATTATATTGCTGATAGATTTAGTACCGACAGTGTAGTTTTGTAGTTTTTGGTGAAAGAAAACATCTTGAAAGGTAATTCAGGTTCAAAATTTGTTACTGCACTTGTAGGTGTGTTCCGGCGACTGCACTTGAGAGCCAATCGCGCAAGGTTTTATTCTCTTATATATATATAAAACTTATGTTTTGAAATACAATATTGTAAAATTGAATGGTATGTATGACGTGTCTGTTGTTTGAACTAATCTCCGAAACGGTTGAATGGAATTTGACAAGACTTTTACTGACAGATGGAGGACTTTTCAGGAATATTATCCAGGCTACATATCATTACCTTATCCCATAGGGGCTGAGCGATAATGATACAATTTTACACAGGTTACTTAAAGTCAGTAAAATTGTTATAGGGATGAAATAGCCATGATAAAAATCAACTTAATAGAAGTAAGAGACAGCTTACAATTAATTCAGATAAAACTCGTAGTTCCCATGAAATAACAAATCTATTTAGACGAGAATGAAGACGCGGGCAGCAGAAGGTATATGTGTAAAAAAGTTCTGTTTCATAATCAATCATACGATTTGTTTTCAGGATTTAGTTAACATAATAGCAGAAAAACACGATAAAAAACTAAGCATGTTATACAAAAGCCCACAGAGAGAGAATTATCCTTCGTTTATGAACTTAATTCAGAGCTCCGATGTTAGATCCAAACAGTCAACTAGCGTTGGGAAGAAAAAACCCTGGAGATGAAATCAACATACACAATATATAAATTTTATTCTTTTATACAAATATAATTAATCTACATGATTTTCATTTGATAAACACCACAGCCTGCTTGTTATTAATTTATGATATATTTACTGTGTAATAAAGTTTAGAATACAGTTTTAAATATTTATTTTTTCCATTGTAAATCTTAGTCTCTTACCGTCTAGGTAACCTTTTATTAAGTACTCTAACGGATAGCCTTATTACAAATGTGTAGTACAATATTTAATTCATGAATTATTGTAAAGTTTCAATTGTACTAAAAGAATTAGTCATATTTCAAGTCACTCTCCGGTGAAGATATTCATTCTGATAACTTAGTAGGTTATGTTTATGCAAATAAAGCATATAGTACCATATCTATAACATAACCAGTACCTTTGCATTGTTTTGTATGCAATTACAACGTAAACGGTAAATCTATTAGAACTGCTTTATGATAAAAATCATAAATTTGAGTGAAAAGTAAATAAAACAATATGAAATTATTCTCACACGACATTTTTATTCGGTATACAACTTAACAACTACGACCCACTTACGACTCTTTACAAAATTACAAGAGATGTATCGACTACAAGACAGATACAGAGACTTCACACGAATAAAATAATTTACAAAAACAATCGAACATAAACATCACGCTCACTAAACAACTAAATAAATAAGTCACATAATCACCTGCTTGCCGTGCTTCGAACGCGACCACAACAGCAGCGTTACACTGCCAGTCCGGCTGGGACCGAAGCGCGTAATCTCTTTGGAACCGAGAAATGTATATGAAATGTCCGCACTTCACACCCACATCAATCATTTTTAATTAGTGTGTTTCACGTAATCGGTTTCGTAGTACGCGGTGCCTCCATGGGCACCTTTCCTGTCGAGCGCACGTACACGCACGAAAAGAAAGGCAGCTACCAAGGAAGCTACGACCAGCACTAACAACAGCATAACTAGCCCGGCCACAAATGACGGAACAGACATACATATTGTTTCTGGATCAGTTGCTGGCGATTGAATGACCACGGTTTCGTTGGCCGCTGCGTTGTTAAGTGCGAAATTGACATCGCCCGGTGCCACAACTTGGATTATACGACTTGTATTCACATCAGTCATTTCTTGAGCGTCACGTTTGTATATTCGTGTGGATGTATCTCGTCGCTTCCTTGCACCCGCCAAGCTTTCTGGTAAGTCTTCGACGGATCTTGGACGACCTCCTAACGTTGCGAGGTTACCATGTGCATCGTCTTTCCTCTTAACTGTGTTGTACACCCCTCGACGACCGGGAGGTGGTGGAGGTGGTAGATTGACATCATTATCTTCTCGGGCAGGAGCAGGTGAAGAAGGACTAGGGGCATTTGGTGTTGAAGAAATTTGTGCTTGAGGAGGTGGTACAGCATCATCCCGTTTTTCCGAAAACGAGCCAGTCGAGTCTACTGGATGACGTGGATCGGGGAAGGCCGGTGGTACACCATATTCACCGTGTGGCGCTGGCGGTGGTGGGCCATATTCGGAGTGTGGTGAATTTGGTAAACCGTAATCCCCAGCTCCAAGGGTGTTACCTCCCAACAATGGAACCCCATAATCAGCACCAAGCCCACACTTTGGTTCTGGGCAATTGTATCTGCAAACTTGAATTACGCACTGGAAGTGTACGTTCATGGAATCTGGGAACTTGAAAGCTTGGAAGTAGGCAAACGATACGACGGATGCTGAGGGGCCAAAGTTCTTTATCTTCTGGAACTTACTCATGATCTTTGGCCTCACAACACAGCCGTATTGATCGACAAGCTGAATGGGAGCACGTTTTCCGTCGTGAGCCACACAATTTCGCACTAGCATATCGAATTTGTTTTCGTCATCTTTTATTGCTAGTACCATAGTCATCGTTTGACCTATTTTGACAATACCTGATACTTCCGAAGCCCATGGTCCTTTACCGACTTGGATTTGCATCCAGCACTGCAAGTTGTCCCCAAGAAAGTTTGCCGTAACAGCATGCAACATATCCACTTGGAAAGGTCTAAATGTGACTGCTTTCTCGTAGAAGTCATACCATGTGCATCGTAGCTTTCTTGCTTGATCCCATACTTCTTGGACGTAAGGGTCGTATTGGACAATAATCGTATTTTCGACATAAGAGCCACTAGGTGTGGGACTTCCATAACTAGCGACATTGTGATTTGCGGAGCTTGACATGCCACAACTATTGAGGAAGATTTCGAACGTTGCGCTAAGATGTCCTGTGCCTGGTTTAAGGTGCATGCAATGAGGGTCGCTGTAGAATCCTTTTGAAAATATCATACCGTAGAATGGTCGATCAAACTCAATATTGACACGCATGTGGGTTTTTTCACATTGGACTTGTAGGTGCTTGATCTTCGGACTATCAGGTGTTGCTAACGGCCATGGATCGTCGGTATGCGCAGGCGGTAAGGGAGGTCCGTAACCGCCGCCAGCTCGATGTTCTAGTGGTAAAGAAGCTGAATCTACTGGAGGCTCACATGATGCATCCTGAAATGGAGAAATGCTGCGTTAAGTCATATATCGTTTAATATTTTATAACAAGTATAACAACAACAAAAAACTGCCTATTAGATAAATTTAGGGTATCTAAAACAAATAGTTGCTATCAAATTTAAAATGTTACCTAGGATTGCTGAACTTAAGATTTTGTAGTAAAAGTGAACTACTGAACTATCAATTTAATAATTAATTTCTCGTTGAGACGTAAATTCTTCCGTCGCGTCTCAGTCTACATACTCCGAGTCAGCGGAGCGCGTGCGCGCTTCGCTACATACATCTCATGAGCTTGGCGTTCTTTCCGACTTTCTATACTGATGTATAGATCGCGCGACCAATTACAATATTAATAAGCGTAACTGTTCCAATGATTACATGAGTTCTGTGATTACTCATATGATCGTTTATAATAACATTAGTCATTTGATTGAAATTTCATTGGTAATAATAATGTTCTTTATAAAACGTTTAGGTTAAATATCAAGTTTGGAAGCAGCTAATGTAATAGATATTTCATATTCGTTAAACGTTGCTATATTCATTATTTTCATTTTAGGTAGATGAAAAGTTCTTGAAATAACCTTGTAATTGAATATTATACTGCCTATTAAAAACACTGTTTCGTTAAACTTTTTTTTTGTCTTAAAAATATTTTCGTGTCAAGGACAAATGCAGGAACACGTCATAGAATTTTTATTTTTTGGATTGTGGTGCATAGATCCTATGTGTCCAAAATTTGCTACAAATTTATTGGTCTCTAGTTTTGAGAACTGCAACCTAAATTTGAACAGTTTTACTAAACAGATTTACCTTTGCAATGGAGTTTTACTATGTTGTTATGACAATCTTGATATTATTGAGCTATTAAGAATGTTTAGATCTAGTGAACCGCAGATGTTCACACACGATTTCTGAATTCCTGGACTAATAGGATTCTATTGCAAGTGAGGTCTCAATATATGGAGCGAGAGCTTGCGAATGAGGAGCCCGGTTTGCGGTAATATGTAAGAATAGCCGCAAGTGGCAGGTGTCGGAGCCGGCGGGAGGGCGAGAGACGACGCGACGCGTAGCGACGATCGCGTTTTCTAAACCGGTTAGAAATTACCCACTGCTCGAGATTGTTAGTTGCGGAAGAAAACTCCGGACCAATAAACATGCACAACTCTACAAGTGAATATTTCTTGGTAATTTAATTTACCTACATGGGTCTTAGAATATTTATCGACTATTTATAAAGTCTATTTTAAAAAGTTTTTTAATAAACTTATTTTGCGAATTCTATATTTTTTTAGCCACGGGTTACTTAAATCTTATGAAATGTCGTTTGTACAAATAACAGTGAACCACTTTAAAATTCTTTGGATTACATATATCGTCATTCTCTCTATGCTTTCTATTCTACTTGAATAATAAGTAATTGGAATTACACGTTTTTTAAATAATTATCTTATTTATTTACATAAATTACAATATTTACTTATAAGATTCAATAAAGTTCTTTCTGATAGTTTAAATTACTTTAATCTACTATATACTATCATTAAATTATTGAAAGTTGATGGCGTCATAAGAAATAATTGCAAGAAATTGATAAAAATTTATTACTCGGGCATACGACAAATCGTGACATGGCAGGTGGGCAATGAAGCAGGTGAAAGTAACTCCGGATTAACTAAAGATATTATAGACAGACCTACATCCGTTTCGATCCGAGTATTTTGTATTGCGATACGAACTTGTATTTCTAAAATTTTATGATTAAAAATGTACAATTAGTTAATTCTTAGTTACTGTATCTAGTAATATTGTTATACTATATATGTTAGTGTAACTAGAGAGATTGTTATGGAGTAGCGATACATTATAGTAACAAAATACAATAATCATATTAACGTTTGATTATTTACCTTCTATTCTATGTCGTGGCTTAATTAACACCTGACAATAAATAACGATGCGGTCCAAATTAGTAATACCTACAGTACTACACATCGAAGTAGGCTGGTTTTCAAAATCAGGAATTGTACAGGAGAATGGTGTGAAATTTTTTCATTTAAGGTAAGAATGGACTTTACGGTTATCCTAAAGTAAAAACAGTTCTATCAGCTTTCAAAGCGGTGTGACACTATCCAACGTAGAGTCATTACCGTTTCGGATTGAAAGCGAAAAACACTTTCGTTTGGAACAAATTGTTATCATCTAAGTAATTAGTAAATAGTTCTTGAGTTGCAAAAGAAATCAGTGTATGTATTATGTATGCGGTTTTATTTGTAAGCATAGATTTTACTTGACTTTCTTCGATTCTTCGTGCAATGACATTCTTCGATAAATATTTATGCTCGTTATTCTTTTTCATCTAAATTATAATGGCAAATACTATTTAAGAAAATAAATTATTTACAATAATAACACTAAATCGTATATAAACAATAATTAATCTCCTTTCCCATACAACTATCTTATTTGCTAAATTGATCGCATTGATGAAAGTTGTTTTAAATGAATGCGAATTGAGTTTAACCGGATTTTTGTTTGCGTCCTGCAGTGTTTGTGAATCCTAAGAGGGTCGAAGTTATTTACGTTTTTCTGAACATTTGCATAACACACTATCAGCGTTTTATATTTGTATACTAGAGGTATGCTGAAGTATTGACGCTTCTCTTTATCTATAATAGTATAAAACAAAGTCCCCTACCGCGTCTGTCTGTCTGTCTGTTCGCGATAAACTTAAAAACTACTGCACGGATCTTTATGCGGTTTTCACCAGTGGATAAAGTGAGTCACGAGGAACGTTTTGGTATATCATTTGTCCAGGATTTTTTTATAATCAGGGCGGGACAACGTCTGCCGGGCCCGCTAGTTATCTATAATAATATGCGGTACCTGTATATACTTTTAGTTAAATTTCTTGTTATTTAAAGTGTGATGTCTAGTGGTCGAAAATCGAACATCATTCATTAATTTTGCAAATTTAAATGTTAAGAAAATAAAAGAACTATTTCCATTTTTTTTCTTGATAATACTAAAGCTTGTCATTGTCTACTAAACAAAAAAAAACTTTCGAAAAATAGGAGGATGATATTCTTAACTGTTTTGCTTCGGCTTATTTATAAATAGATTATAAATTTTGTTCTGTAGGGCAAACGTCTTTCACCTAAGATAGGAACAGGCTTATACAGCACTCTATTTGACGATGTACAGGCGATTTCTCACGTAAAAAATCAATAGTCCTGTGGTTTTCCAAATATGTAGGCACTATAATATTATTTCTCAGGATGCTTTTTTATCAATATCACAAAATTAGTTGGATTCAATCGCCATTTCTCCGGTCTCGTCCGTTTGACTACCACGATATTTTGATTTATAAAATATTCGTGACCAAACTAAAAAGTATGTCGATTTTTAACAAATAAGAAGAGTTGCAGTCTCTGTAATGATAATAATAAGAATTTAGAACTTTAATTTTTCGATGCGTTGACTTCAGAACTAGAAACGTTCATTTATTTTGAATGTAGTCAAATTGAATAATTTGTTTTTGTTCGATAAATACAAATTTTATTATAGGTTTGATATTAGGTTAACTCCCATCCATCTTTCTCTTATTAGATTATCTTTGATTAACTAATGGTTACGTACAAGTACAATTTAAAAACGGGAAAATATATAATATGTTATCTTATAATGCGTGATTGAATAAATATCCTTATATACAAGAATGATTCATTATAGCCTTGTCTACCTTTTTGGCTTGCGCATAATATAGTCAACAACAGTTCAATACAAAAAAAAGTTAGATTAATAATATAGGTATGTAAAATTGGTATTTATTTATTTATAAGTTGTCTCGACCTTATACACATAATACGTATTTATACCTAAATTTTGTGCTCTGTGCATTTATATTCTATTCTATTCTCTTTATATTTATATTATATTCAGAGCGGTTAAAAAGTTTAGCGAGGACTCTAGGTAGTATAGACATGGGAATGCCGATTGTATCGAAAATTGTCATAAAACACAATTTTTCACCGGAAAAATAACTGAATTATCGGTAGAAATAAGTATTACAAAAAACAAAGTATTTACTATGTATTATTCTTACCTAATTATATATATTTTAGATAAAAAAAATATATTATAACATCACAAAATTGTGTATACGTCTATTAAATGTGATTACATTTTTGTAGCGCTTAACTTGTTACGGACAAATAAAAAAAAACTGTTGAAATGTCAGGTGGTTCGATGGTATTTAGATGTAAACTTTTAGCACCCATTGTCAGCTTAACAGATCAATTTGCGCGCATAATGGCCAACAATAAACCACGGCTGACATTATCTTCTCGGACAAACGAAAGTGATCGACAGTTTACACTTTCTTTGACAGATTGCTTTCTAACATGAATTAGTCAGATTGTGCTGTAGTAACTTGGTAAGTTATGTATATCTTATTACACTGTCAGATATATTTTAATTATCAGCATTCATTTTAACTGTCACCTGAGTCTATTAACAAATTTTATCTTTTTCCACGAATTCAAACTGACCTGTGTCCTGTTTATCAAACGTTACAAGCGTTCTTTCTTATAAATTAGTACATTTCTCTAAAAATCCAATTATCAAAACTACATTACAAGTTACAAGCTACATTAAAAGCCACTTATATTATAAGAGGTTTTACACATTTATATTTGTGGTTTTGTTTATCATAGATGCCATTGTAACTTGTAATTAATTACGAAAAAATTAGAGTTATTATTATTTAATTATGGTGCGATAACCTAACATTCGCAATATTGAAAGAACAAAATTTCGTTACCTATATTGAATTGTTATATTGAAGTTTACGGTCACGAACGAAACCCTCTCAATGAACGTTACGCTACTGTATGTATAAGGAGTCTGTGAACTTTTATCTTGCAAAATTATTAAGAAAATCGTCAAGCATTATCAATGCAATATTGTAAATTTGGCATTGAACAATTTCAATTGTCTAGTTTATATTAAAGATGTTAAATACGCTTTCACCTGTTACTCTAGGTTCAGGTGAGTTAAATTACAAAGTAGTGTGGTCATTTGTTCTTTATTTAGTTTAATATTAACTACTACTAATATTAATAATAGCTACCTACGTTATGTTGCCTCCAAGAAAATTGTAAATCTTAATATATATATTTCTTGTGTGCGTGTGTATGTGACTGAACTCCTCCTAAACGACTGGACCGATTTTGATGAAATTTTGTGTACGTGTTCCAGTGGATCCGAGAATGGTTTAGATTCACAATTGGACCCGGTAGGTGGCGCTGCGGTTGACTTTTAAGATTTTTTTTATTATCAAGGCAGGACAACGTCCGCAGGGACCGCTAGTATAACAATAAATATTCAATATATTGTAATAATCAAAAGCACAGAGTGGTTTAAGGAAAATGAATATAATTTCCACTTAATAAGCAAATGAATGTTTTATATAGTTTTTTCGTGTAAAGGAATAAATCTTTTTTATGAGGAAGCACTAAAAAGGCAGGCAAATCATTTGATACTGATAGCTGACTTTAACCTACGCAGTTGTTCCAGCTAAATCAATCGGTGAGAGACTGCTACTCCTAAAGATTGGGATGCAATGTTTATGCAGCGTATGTAGTTAGTTAGCTCTTTAGACTGTAACACAGTAGCGCGTACACTGGAGATGCCCAGTTACTGCTACTCTTGGAAGTGTGATCATAAATAAAATCTTTATGTTTTTATAGTGTCTATTACTTAAGTTCAATTAAGTAATAATAATAGTCAATGCCGGTATTACGACATCGATTAAAGATAGATGTTCGCGCTCGCGGTGCTTGTACTAATCTTGTCATTGGATGCAGTAACAAATTAGAAATTATAGTACGTTTATAATAAATTATTTTAAAGAAGCGTAGGAAGGTTACTATTTTAGTTAACGCATAATAACTATTACTGATTTATTTAAAATTAATAACATTAAAAAGTATATCTTAACAATGTTATTTGTAACAAGAATAAAAAGCATTAGACCGTGTAATACGGCGAAATCTCATAGCGCGGGTTTTTTCGCGCTGTTTATATTCCTTATGCTTAATCTCGTCGAACTTAAAATATGTCAGTTCTATGCGTTTCTCTGTTGAGACGTAGGTCTTATGGGCAAGATAACTAAAACCTTGATTTGTTTTTTTATAAAATGTCAAAAAATTATCCATTAATTTACTACGTTTAGCTGATCGTAGTCTACGGCACACGCGAATTTATTTCGCAATGTAGTGAGCGATATACAATATCATATTGTATAAAATATTCGTGCGGAATATATCCTCATTGTACCCTGAAACAATTGTATCACATCATAGATTTTTTACAGTCGAATTGTAAATCGCCGATAAGTGTACATACATTTAATTCAAATTACGAGAACAAACGGATGATTTTTTGTCGTAGTGTAAGCATAATCTTTAGAGTTAGCTGTTAGTTTCCAATGGGTTCCTGTTTTGTGGATGTGCTAACGGAATCATTAGCCTAGTTGTTGAGAACACAAGCAGAAAAAGGTGAATAATGTAAGAGTAGAGCGTAAAGCGGCGTATAGAACAACGCGTGCGCCACATTTCGTTAGGGCGACCATAATATTTTGTTAAATTCTTGGAATGTGGTATATTACTTTTCATTCTTATTTTCAAACACTATATACACTTAACATTTTCAAAGCATGACTTTATACAGTAAGTGGGAGCTAAAAAAGTAACTGGCTAAGTGTGTTTATATAGTAGATTCTTTATCTGATATCAAGATATCTTTATTTATTTATCAGCAAATGTAACCTTTGTTATTTATTATAACAATTATTATTTAATTTAAAATCCATTTATTATTTGAGTATTTGTTAAAAGTATATAATTACTAAATAACTAAACAAAATTTGAAATATTTAATTTTAGAATAACTACGTGTAAAGCAGTTTTATGTCTATTTTATGGTTTTCTTAATAGTTACAGTATAAACATTTCTAAATGTTCACCGAAGTGGTTACTCGACAACGGACATTTTCTCCGAATCATGCGATAATAATTATTATGTACGTCAAAATATTGTAAGAATAATTGGAGCAGGAATATTATAATAATTCGTATAAGTTGAATGAAGATATATTATGTCTTTTTCAATGAATAATTGTTCTGAAATATTCTGAAACATTGTGTACTTCACAAAAAGTAGAAGGAATATGTTTCTCAGGGATAATGTAGCTTCATATTAGTAAAATATTTTATAGGATGGAACCACTACTCATAGCGATTACTTGATACAAAAAAAAAAACATTTCGGACCACTCACGTCTTCGATCTCAATTAAAAAATAAAACTTAATAACATAATATACTTCTATAATAACGTTAAACCTTCATATATGAATAAATAGTTAATGTAAAACATATTTAACTCTTTTTGGCAAGCTTTTACCTATTACACGAGTGCACCAGTTTAGCGACCAATCGAAGCGGATGGCGTAATATTATGAGAATAATATCAAATAGTTCTTCAAAAATATGTAATAATTTTCTATATCTATAACTTTTAATACCATATTTTTTCATTATATCACGTTTATACTGAAGTATATGTGGAAGCACTAGTTTCTCACAGCAATCTAGATTTTAAAGTCAAACAATATTTATTAACATAAGAAAGCTGCTAGACTGTTCTAGCTCTTTTATATCAGAAGCAAAGTATTCCACACAACGGTATACTTAACCGAGAAACATTGATGATGAAATGAGTGGGTAAGAGATATTGCTTAAAGGATTAGTGTATTATTTTGTTTAAATGCTTCCTATAAAATTATACAAAATAAATTACTATTTTATATTAATAACTAGCGGACCGGGCGGACGTTGTCCTGCCTTGAAAACAAAAAAAATCCTAAAAGTCGATCGCAGCGCCACCTGCCGGGTCCAATTGTGAATCTAAACCATTCTCGAATCTCCACGAACACACACAAAAAATTTCATCAAAATCGGTCCAGTCGTTTAGGAGGAGTTCAGTCACATACACACGCACACAAGAAATATATATATTAAGATTACTATTTTAAAATAAACATAATCTATTCTAATTATTTACTTATTAATTGCAAGAGTTTTATCAAATAATTTAATTGTTACACTGACCTTTAAAAGGAGCGTCACCACAACCAACAGCAACCTGATCCTCTTCATAGTCACAGTCCAACCAGTTAGCGTCCTGTAACCAAGGAAACACGTTCAGGTGAGCACTAGCCTGGGCCCCGCTCGGGCGGCGCTGAGCATCAGCGCTAATGGCGCGGCGGCGTGGGCTCTGTGCCCATCATGGAGAGTGGTTCGCAAACTGGGGGCTGTGCGCCAAGTCACCGGCGAGCCTCCTCCCACCTCGCGATAAGTGGGGTTGACCCACTGACCGAGTGCAGCGGCGACGGAACTGCACCGGCCGTGGTCGCGACTCATCGATTGCATGTTTCGCTCCCGCACGCGTCGAGACGCTCCCGTTGCGAGGAGAGGAAACCGCGCGCGGCCTTCACATTATTACGAGTCAAGGTCACAGTTATTTTGCTCTGTTATTATTTTTATTTGGTTTTGTTTTCAATTAACAAGAATGATAAAATAATAACTACGCAGGTTTCATCGTTTGCTTTACCTACCATTTGCAATTTTTCTACTTATAATTATGCAATTTACTTTGTTGTTTGACCTTAATACAAGGTCGTTGGAACATAATAAATTTTATATGATTATATGAAAAAATCGGGTATGAAAATCTAAGGTAGAGAATCCATAGCGTGCAGGTGGCTGAAGCTCGGAGATTTCACTCAAAATAATATATATGAGCTCGTCTGCTAGAACGTACAATCGATAGACACGGGATGTGTAATATATTCGATGTCTGTACCGTTACAATGTTATAGATTATTGTTGCAACAAAATGGCAAAAGTTTTTTCTCATTCACAATCACACTAAAACAAATCATGTTCTAGTTTATTAGAACTCAAATGCGTGCAATATTGTACCAAAAAACGAATTAAAAATGATGCGAAACGAAATCGAAATAGGCAATCGCTTATATTCGCACGAAATTGTGAATCATTAAAGCATTAGCTAAGTGGCGAAATGCTCTCTATTCACCGTTCAGAACACGAAAGACGATATTTTTTCCTTATCGACTGCACCCACCTTGTCGTAACTAGGCTTGTAGCGCTAGCAGCTCGAAAGAAAGCGGGCCCTCGGGCAATTTCTATTTTCTGTAATCTGCGGTGATATTATAATAATAGACTGAGTGTACAGTGGGCACCGGCTGCGCTCAATTAAGCACCTTCGCCAAGGAACGCAACCATCAAATGTGGACTGACAGTCGCCCAATCAAAAACGAACCACAAATGCGGTAAGATCTTGTTAATAATATTTACGCGTAAAATTTATCTCTAACTTAGTTTCGCTTTAAATTGTTATGCTTTAGAGACAATTCGAAAAAATAAATTGAACAAAGGAACACAAAGGGTCGTTAAAAAAGTTCTGCAATAAATAACAAAACAAATAAGTATTCTCAACGTCAGTATTTGTATTTTTTATTGCAGTAAAATATAAGTAAACTGAGTATAACTAGACACATTCTTTCAAAATAATTAATTTTTCAGAATTGTGGGGATGTAATAATTTGATAAGAGTAACTTCAAGGGCCTCTAATATTTTGACAAAAGTAGGGTTTTTTCACCATTTTTATACATATATTATTGTATTCTAATAACGGAACGAATAGAATGTAATTATTATAATATATTTTATTTTATTATGCTAAATAAACAACAAACATTGATGTCGTATTTCAATCTCCAATCTTGAACAGTGAAACCCTGTGTACTGCGCCGGAAGGCAGAGTGCTATTTGTGCGTCAGCGACGTGTCTGTTATATCCTTAATTGCTTTGTCAAAATATTCATCAGACTTGGACAAGCACTCCTATTACAATTTAATACACATATTTGATTAACGTCCGACACTTGGTGAAAGTTACACGGAATGGTAAGTAATTTTAACCTACCGGAGTTAAAATGTTACGGTTGAAGCGTTAAAGCATGTCAAAATATGATTTTAACATGTTCATTGAACAAAAGACGTTGATTAATCTGGCATGTTACGTTGTAGTTTTTTTAGCTATTAAAATTAGATTATTTTGATCCGATATATATCATATAGGATTTTTTTCTATTTACAAAATACAAGTAGAGCTCATTGGCTTTTTTATCTTTAACAACATAGATAATATATTTTCCGAAAAAATGTCAACGTGGATCTAGGAATATGGATTGAAGACTTTAATTGTTATCTTTGTGCTTACTATGTAATACTCACCAAAGCTCTTCGAATGCAGGTTGTAAATGCTAATCGTCTCTATAACTAAATGCAAATAAAAATAAAGTAGTTGAAAGGATAAATTGTATGAGAATGTTTCACTGTGAATGTTTGAATAAGTGAATAAAATATTGTCTTGAAGGAAGAGATGTAGTGTGAGATAAACTCAATTAGATGAGTTGTAGGTGAATATATAATAAGAAAAACCAGGTATTGTTTGCAAGAAAACATTATATTACAGGACAAATGCATTGTTGACATTGCAAATATGCATACATTATATCTTCACTAGAAAGAAGAATTACCACCGGCGAGAAAGGATATGTTACGTTAGGAGCAATTTGAAAGAATGGTTTTTTTCGACCTAATTATCGATGTTGGCCTAATGGGCCTTCACAGCTTGCTTTGGCAAACACTTATGACAATCAGCCTAAAAACAACTATCACAAGGGTTTAATGGACTAAGGATTTATGCTGCCTTGAATGCAACAAACGGGCATCAAGTAAGAAATGAAAAAGTATTAAAAACAGCGCATATGATAGTGCCTAAAGATCACTTTATAGTAGTCCTCACTTTATTGAATGACAGCCAAGACTAGATATATAAAAGGAAGTATTAGGGAAGTAATAGAAATGAAATTTAAAAATTCTTCATAAGGGCTTAAACGTAATTAACCCTTTGGACTCGAGGGCTCCAACTCGACTCCAACTTGGTCTCCAAAATTTTAATGGCTCTTCTCCGGACCCCTCAAGTGCAAAGGGTAAAATAACTACAGTATTAGGTACACAAGAGAATTGTTTATAGTGTCACCGATAAAATTCTATAAAAGTACATTTGAGTGGTGAAGTTACGACATGTAATAAACATTTAAACTTTGTGTAGTACTTTCTAGTTATAAACTCGAATATGAACAAAATATTTTGATCTTGTAAGAAGTAAAAATTAAATGAAGTAATTTTGAAAGTAAAATAAATTTGTAATTTTAGAGAAATGTAAGAACATGATATAGTTAATAAATAGACAACTGCATGTAAACACAGAATTATATTGCATGTATAAAATTATATAAGAAACAGTATATGTATTTCAATAAATATTAGGTCTTTACCTATGAAATTGCCGTTTTGTATGAAAAAAATTAACCGAATTTTTTTCATGTTTTTTTTATTTGTATTAATCGAAGTAATCACCCATGCAATCAATGCATCTTTGCCAACGCAGTGGCAGTTTATTGATGCCCTTCTTAAAGAAATCAGCTGGACGGGAGGCAACAAATTCTTCAAAGGCATTTTGTACTGCCTCTCGGGTATTGAATTTTTTTCCCGCCAAGGAGTTATCCAAATTCTGGAAAAAGTAGTAGTCTGTAGGCGCAAGGTCTAATGAGTAGGGCGGATGACGGAGAACTTCCAACCCCAGTTCTTGCAACTTGGAGACAGTCTGCTGTGCAGTATGAAGTTGCGCGTTGTCGTGCAGGAGCAGCGGAGACGAGCGATTGGCCAATGCTGGTTGGAGATGTGCCAGCTTCTCCATCATTGTGTTCAGTTCTTCACAGTACACATCTGCAGTAATGCTCACCCTGTTTGGTAAGAAGCTGTGATGAATCACACCGGCGCTAGACTACCAAACAGTGACCATCACTTTTCTAGGGGTAAGTTTTCGTTTAGGGCATTGTTTAGGTGCTGAACCAGGATCCGACCAACTTGCTGAGCGCTTGCGGTTATCAAGCAGAATCCATTTTTCATCGCAGGTAACAATGCGGTTCAAAATTCCTTCATTTGGATGTCTGTTGAGCAGTGCAAGGCATGTCTCGACGCGTACTTCGCGCTGGCGATCATTGAGTTCGTGCGGCACCCATTTGTCAAGCTTTTTTACTTTGCCAATTTGACGCAAATGGACCAATATTGTTTTGACGCTAACGTCGAAAGCTGCTGCTAATTCAGCCGTAGATTGTGTATCATCAGCTTCCACAATCGCCTTTAATTCGTCATTGTCGACCAAAGTCTTCGGACGACCGCGAGGTTCATTTTTCAGGTCGAAATTCCCAGAACGGAAGCGAGCAAACCAATCACAGGTGGTGCGTTGGTTTGTTGTGTTAGCTCCGCAAACGTCGTTGATGATGCGTGCCGCTTGTGCCGCGTTGCTGCCACGACGGTACTCATATTCCATAATTACTCGAATTTTTAACGTATCCATGATGACAAAAAAGATTGAAATGCGATGAAAATGTAACACTAATCAATAAACAAATGACCACTTTTGGAAAAAGAATTTCATGTTTTTAAAATAAAATTAATTTGAAATTAGAATTCTTAGCTAAACAAAAATTATTTCGATTTGAAATGGCCAGTACTGCAGAACGGCAATTTCATAGGTAAAGACCTATTAATATATATGTTGGTTTCTGATGTTTCTCATAGCAAACCATAATTGCATAAATTTAAATATTTTGTCTATAATTATTGTTTAATCATTTATAATTTTATCAATTAATAAATTTTAATATCACTTAATAAGCAGAATAAATAATGTGTTTTAATCAAAGTAATAACTTTCATAATTTTATATTAGTGACCGAAATTCTGCCATAATAAGAACCTCGCAGTTTTTGCCTCACTTGTACATTAAGTACAGTTATTATTATCTGTATATCTTTTTTTTGTAAATGGTAAAAGTCAAAGAGTATTTTTTTTTATATACATCATAGGAGGCAAACGGACAGGTAGGTCACCTGATGTTAAGTGATCACCACCGTCCATAGACACTTGCAACACCAGGGGAGTCGCAAGTGCGTTGTCAACCTGTCTTGGGGGAGCGGGGGAGTAAGGAAAGGGGTAAGGGGAGGGGAGGTGGTCTTCCGGCGCTCTCACTGACCGAACGAAACGCAACAATACAAGCACTGTTACTTCACGTCGGTTTTCTGTGAGAGGGTGGTACTACCCCGGTCGAGCCGGCCCATTCATGCTGAAACCATTAATAGAATAAATTGAGAATAAAGAATAAATCTTCTATTCAGATCGCAGCATCACCTACCGGTTCCAATTATGAATCAAAGGCAGACAGGGACCCACTCAAACATTTGGGGGGGGGGGGGTGTTGGGGGGGGGGGGGGGGTCTGCCCCCCCCCGGAGCCCGCCCACCGCACACCAGGTGGAATACCCCCTATATTGGCGCGTTTTGGGGTCTCGCTTCCCGGGATCCCCCGGGGTTTTCTCCCCCCCCGGGGGGGGGGGGTTTTTGCCCCCCCGTCACAGAGCCCCCACCAGGGATAGAATGTTTTTTTTTTGTCGCCATTTTTTTTTTTTTGTTTTTTTTTTACTATCAAGCACAATAAAACCACCTTCCCGACCTACAAAAAAAAAAAAAAAAAAAAAAATACAAAAAATTTCGTCAAAATCTGTCCAGCCCTTTAGAAAGAGTTTATTGAATTATTTCATCTTCGCCTATATATATATATACATTAACATTCCGAATATTTATATGAATATTCCGTTTAAATGTTCAGTGTTATAAGGACTCGTACGTATCTGCACACTGAGAAAATATAGAAGCCAAACAGTAATTTCACAAAACATGATCGACAAAAACTAAAGTGATTCGCAACTTTATAAAGAACTTTCGTTTTCTGTCTGCAAACCTCGTAAGTCGTTTTTAAACGAAGATTCTAATTCAATGCGATGATTTGACCATTTAATAAATAGCTTATAAAATGGTACGATCTATTTCAAATAATAATTACGTACTACACACCTACACAAAGGTACAGTTCATGTCTCAATGCTTCAGTACAAATATTAGATAGTAGAACTTTATCCAAAACACTTTCGGCTCTGATTAACAACGCACAAGCGTGCTACGATTTTTAATTGTCTGGTAACAAGCTGAAAGTTTTAACAAATTAATGTGTGGAATTCAACAGAGGAGATTAGCTTCTCGGAGCAATTATTCTTTTGGTATACGGTCAAAAGAAAGCAGCCATGTATTTAAATAAACATGAGAGGGCATCTGCCTATATGTTGTTCGTGAAACGCCCATAATTTTTTTTAAATACAAGGAGAAACAATACATTTATAAATGCATGATACATGCATATCTCAATCGGTTTCTCTAGCGTCATAACAAAAACTAAAAATAATCGGTCTCCATTCATGCGTTTCTAAGAAAGATGTTTTATAATTCACTAATGTGCTTTGCTTCAATAGTCTTGGATTAATCTGAGAACATACTGAGCAAAATAAGCTATTGAATTTGTTTTACGAACTTTCGATAACGAATAAAAACAAGTATCTCCACTTTTATTGTTATATCTTAGCTTAAATACCTTTTTATTAAAAGAACAATGTCGAATTGTACGGTGTGGGAAATCTTTATCGATTTCTGGCACTTGAACCAGAAATTCCAGTGACATGTTTGTTAAATGTATCATTTACATTTCAAGCAATATAATTTTACAATTATCTATGATTAATTCAATAATTGCTATTTTTTTATTTACCTCCTATGCGTTTCTATGCCATTCATTAGATTGTGTTAAAAGTCTGGAAAGTCGCTTTGCGTACGCAAATTAGTTTTCAGTATTAGTCTTAACATTATACAATAGATGGCGGTTGAGTCGCCTCATTTTGAAAGCAATGAAAATCAAATCACTGCACGAGTAAAAACTTTATATTTATAAATACATCAGTAAATGTTTGTTTGTATCTAAGTATTAAGCATGTAATGATTTTTGATTACATAATTTTGTATTAATAAGCATTATAGGTACTTGAAGTGTAATAAATTTTCAAAATCCAATAAGAAACGTCCGTTTCGAATACATAATCTGCCAGCGCCACACGTGGACGCATATAGGAACTAAACTTGGCAGTACAAACAACAAAATATTTCATAGATTTAGAAACTATCAACGTTCATAATAGTTTTTCTGAACATTTAAATAAAAATTTATAACATCATCGATCTCGTTTACGGTTTCTCGTACGATAAATCAGATAATTACATATAATAAATAGTTTTATCTGCAATTTTATTTTTTATTATTTTGCAATAATATAATAAATATGTGATCCTGTATCCGTATTACTTTCTGTGTTTATATAGTTATCAACAACTCGGTGTCAGCAACAATTTTAATAGTTAATAGATAACTGAAATAAGTTTGACACTTCGATATAAATAAGAGTTATCATGATTGATTAGTCGCGGTATTGTAAATGCATTTAAAAAAAATGCGAAGTAGTGCGATCTTAAAACGCTTAACCGATTGATCTCATAACGTTGAACAGTCGCCTCAATACCTCAATTGTATTTGAAATATAACACTTGTTTTTCTAGTCATGAAACTAACGTTCTTATACATTTTGATTATCTATCGTTGATAGGTATTTTACTATGATATGGTTCGATATAAGTAAATTTAAACTCTTAAACCGAGGTAGAAAAGAAAAAAGGATATTATATAAATTAATAAAATACTATAAACCTTCGCATAATAAGTCGAAGGAGTAAATTGCTATATAATCATAGATATACAAAAATCCAATATGCACAGGTAACGTCTCACAGCCGGCACATAAAAATGAGTGCAAAATCCAAAATTATTATCATCATTACATAGTATAAAACAAAGTTCCCTACCGCGTCTGTCTGTCTGTCTGTTCGCGATAAACTCAAAAACTACTAAACGGATTTTCATGCGGTTTTCACCAGTGGATACAGTGATTTATCGGGAAGGTTTTAGTATATAATTTGTCAAGGTTTTTTTATAGTCAGGGCTGGACAACGTCTACCGGGACCGCTAGTTATATATATTTCAAATAGTCTCGCGTCGCTTGCGTCCTTGTAAAAACAACTTTAAATCATTCAGGTAAGGTTGAATTTGCAAAATCATAAGTTTATGGCATAACTTAACCACTTATGTATATTGGGGATTTTATGTACGAATTATATCTTTGTACTTATTTAATTTAGTCTTTGTAGGATGTAGCGTTTGACCACAATGTCACATGATGCTTAATGACGAAGTGGTCTAAGATGCTAAACACGTTAAACATATAGGGGAATTGGCTCTCAAGAACAGCAGCTACCGGAATATACCTACAGATGCTTGGCGTCAAATTTTCAACTTAAAGGTGGTAGTTAGCCAGTTGGGCTTAAAGCAAGCCCTACGATGCTTGGTACGCATATATATCTCACTAACTTATATACGTATGAATATGTTGATTAGCTAAGTTAACTTAGGTCGCGAATTGCATAAACTAGGCAACAGCCCTTTTTTTTTTAACGTAGGGAAATTCCTTATGGATACGCCACCCTCTCGGGGGAGAGGATGGGTTACGTCCTACTCGCACGGACTAAAACCCCACGGTGTACCGACAGACCGTATTGTTGGGGCGGCAAGGGATCGAACTACGCTATTCCCCTTGGATAGCCGCCCCAACGGTAAAAGCGCAAGCCGCGGTGTGCCGTGCACCTTTGAGCTAGTTGTCAAAATTAAATCGGTTGAGTGCCTTAAGCGCTCGCCTTAGTAGTCCGGTGAAGTTGTTAAGACCTTTCTAGGCCAATAGCGTAGTCTATGCGTAATGCTATGGTTATATCACGATGATTTTCGTCACCGAAAGCTCGGATTTATTCGCAAGGATTCGAATCCACGTCAATAGAAGGGTATTCGTGCCTTTCTCTTGTTTCTTAGTTCTTTAAGAAAATTGTTCGTTACGCCATTTATTTACAAGGTTCAAGTGCGATTCACGATGAGTTCACGAAGTTTATTGTTATAAACGTTTCGTAATTGTGGGCTTTCCATATCTGATAATGCAGACGTTATTACCTCATAGAACTGTTACAGCTACAGTGAGATATGACTTCGCTGAATTTATTCCATTGTCTATATTGTGGTTAGTATTCTAAATCATAGATTCAATCTCATTTTCTTCTGCCCCTCTGCGGCTCTATCTCGTATAAATAAAGTCTACAACGATAAGACATGTTCGTCATACCGTCAAACTCCAATTCTTCCATCTATGAAGTCAAGTTAACCAATTAGCAAATACTTAAAAATCCAATGGTCATAAAATATGCTCGTGTTGTCCACCTAAAATGAATTTTAAAATGTAATTCAGGTAACTATAATTTTATTATTATTGTAAAATTTTTGACCCTCGTTTATTGTTTATCACATTATTTTCTTAAAATTTACTCGTACATATAATGACTTTTTAAATTTAAATAATATAAAATTATACTACACTTTACTAAACACTAAACTACTAAACACAATTATTAGTAATTTTATATACATATTATTAAGTTGTGATACAATTTGTTAGAATTGGATCTTGAGCAGTCATAAATATGATTTGTAAAAGTGTCATACTATAACATCTGTTACAGACGTGTAGTAATGACGTATTGATTGACGATTAGATGATTCAATGAGGAACGAGGGGAGGAGGGCTCAAGGTTACGCCACAACACTTTCACCGGGTGCGGTGCGACGCGGCGCTTACAGTTCGTTGCTCTCCAAATTCTGCGTCTCCGTACTCTCAGTATCAATGGTCAGACGTTTAAGAACGCACCTCGCCACGCTTTTCAACAAATACAAACAAAATTATGTCTAAAAACAATAGCAATAGCACCGAATTTCAAAAACAACCATTCAACACCCGGGTTAATGATATCGAGAAACGTAACGTGGCCCACTTTCTCTTTTAAGCTCACGTCGTCTCCTTCTTACGTGGTCATGTTCCGGTAAGAAGACGGAGATGATGGTATGTGAGATGTTTCGCTCAGGAAGCTGGGCTCGCTTTCTTCGGCGCACTTGGCAGTGGTGTAGAAAATCCGGTAACTTTCGTTAACGCGGTTCGATTGTGTTAACTCTGAGACGTATTAAGCCGGTTGTGTCCGGTTGAATCTTTACAATTAGACAATGTCTCATTGTTACGTAACCGTATTTTTGTTATTTCGTAATCGAAAGTCCCTAATTATTACATCAAATGGAGACATTAATTTATCTATAACTATTGTGCAATTGAAATCCAATTATTACAGCAATTATTCTTCTTCAGAACCAAAAGTTAAGGTCAAATAAAATAAAATTATTAAACCATTTTAAAATGTATTTTTTTATCTTATATATCTTACAGAATTTCTTTTATAGAATTCTTATATATATAATGGTATATTTATACAGTATTCACGAACAACTAATATTTGTAAATACAAAGCCTTAACGCAAATATAAAAAAATAGCAGTAATTATTAACCTTGAAATGGTTAAACATAGTTGTCAAACATAGTAAACATTGATGGTGGAAACATTAATATTTAGTGATAAGCCACTGACAGCTCTTGTCACATATCACTTACTTATCACTTTTGTTACATTAGTCAATAAGCCTTTCTATAGGCCATATTAAAGTTACAAGTTCTAGTTTTATAAGTATGATAAGAATGTAACAGAGTTGAATATGAAATTTTAAAACCATACGGATATATGAGAAATTTATTCTTACATTAAAAATATTACTTCGAGCAATAAAAGTCGTATGGTATTATTACTGCCAAAACATGAAATGAGAGACAATGCAGTCTAGTTTATTAGGGAAAAAATTAAAACACAAACGTAATGATTAAAAACAACTTAAGAGATAATAATTTTATGTGGATAAAACTGCAGGCAGTAGAATATATATCATAGATTTTGATAATACGTAAAACATGAGTATAATTGAATAAAATGTGTTTTGGGGATAAAAATTAGTGTAAAAAATATTCAGATTGTACACCGCAACGTTTTGTGTCGCCACGTGTAATCCACAATCTAAAAAGACTGTCGTATCTACTCTTGTAACGGCTACATTAGCTACCGTTTCATTAATCACTTGTCACTGTTAGTCAAGATTGTGTCGATAACAACCGGTGGAATGATGAATCCAGACTAAAACGTGTATCTATTCAAAATAGAATACATTGAAAATAAAAATCTTTAATACTAATTATATCTAATATACGTTAATATTTGACAGTGACCTTGATTTAAAAACCAAAATGTTCATTCTGAAATGTGCATTATACATTTTTGTATCATTTCTGTTATACTATACACATAGTAGGCGTTATTTTGAACTGTTATTAATTGGCAATTAGTTAACAACTTACTTTATTACTTCATTAACTTTCTGAAAGATCTTTATAATAATTACACCTCTACTAATTTCGTCAGCTTATTCCCTATTACTTAAGAATTAAAGTTATAAAATTGAAACTTTTTCCATTCATCTTTATTTGTCTATATTTGATTAAATTTCATAGACACAAAAAGCTATCTTAATTTGTTTGTTATTTTACTTGAAAATAACATTAAAATTATTTATTGTAAGAAAAAAATTTGCAGTTGATAATTTTATCCATAATTTATTTTATCGTCCAAACTTTTTTTACTTCTCTTAGCGCAATCGAACTTTACAGCATTTAAATTTAAGTAGCATATGATAAAAATACAATTACTTCATATTAGGGTTCATTATATTAAGTTTGATTGAATATTCATCAATAAAATTGACATAATGAAATGATAGATTGGGCGAGCTTGATTTCGTGACCGAGCTGCGGTGGCCGAGTTCCACAGTGCAATTAACACAAACTCTATCAAGCGTCAATGTCAGAAATCTCCCGCTTCTCAAAGAAATTGACCCAATTTTCCGAGAAAATTACTTGAATCGATATTTAAAAAAAAGTATATCCATCCGCATTACTATCATTTACAACTATCTACTTCTGACCACAAAATAAACTCAGGTATATTGTCTATAACTTGTTATCTTTAAAATATTCGAAATCGTATTTTGACTTATTATTTTAAAAAGTTTAGTAAAGGTTTGTTGGTTTGAATTAATTTTAATTTGAATAACCCACTACCACTAAAATGCAATAAAATAAATGTCTTTAATAATATGTCTACGTATTTAATAACTACAAAAAAAAAAACACTTTCACAAGTGAAATAAAAAATTATACATAAAAATTAATATATGTTTTCCGTTTATATAATGTATTAATAGCCGATTAAATTGAATACTATTCTATTCTAGTAACTGATTATACCTAACATCTCGACAACCGGAACTTCCGATGAGAAGTAGAAACTAGAGAAAATACGTGCGACTAAACTTTTCCCAACACCAGATAGCCGCTATCGCATATCCAATGTGATTCTATCTCTTAAATAGATGTATAAATGCTTACCTAGAAGTATATGCACCTTCTATTTTATATACGGGAGAAAATTCTATTTTATATATAAAACAAGACGAATATTTCAAAACGATCAAAATGTTTTAGTTCCCAGGTGAATGTAATTATGTGTCTCTTACAGTTTGAGGTACCCTGTTGATGTACATTCACTCAGCTCAGTAGTTTCGTAAAAATATGTCATGGATGACAAATATCTTGAAAATTAAAACATTACACAAATAAAGAATTTCATGCACATCGTTAAAGCCACACACGCAGTCAAATAGAGAAATACACACAACAATTAATTGCTTAATCATATTGAATTAATCTATAAACATTTGTATAATTCTTTTACGATAGTATGTAGTTAAGAGATTTAAAAGATAGTCACAGATCAACAGTAGCCAGAAGGTTATCGCTGCAATAAATCTTTACGCCTTAAGATCGTAATGGACTTCCGGAAAAAAGGTGAATTCATTGACCGGACAGCGTACCAAGTGCAGAGAAGAGAAAGTTACGGGCCAAGGACGAGGGCGTCGCTCCCGAGTTGCGTAACTCTGACATATAATTGTTAGCTAGCTATTCCCACGGCTTCACTCCCGCGTAATATTTAAATATTTACCACAATCTCGTTTATATAAGGTCATAATTGACTCTTCATTGTAATTGACAACATGGAATATTAGTGACTAAAATTTTCGAACGAACATAAAAATTAAATGTAGTGTATTGACTACATCTTAGAAAAGTTAAAGTTAATTAAAGAAGTTAAGTTAGTTAAAGAATTTAGGTATAGTATTTATTAAAAAAATACAACTAGATTTTTAGAAATATTTACACAGCGATCGAGTTGGTTAGTTAATGTAATTATGCTCATAAACTATTTATAAGAATAATATGAAAAAATATATATATATATACATTCCTCTCGTGTTTACTATATAGGTATTTCAAAAGAATATATATATATATAGTTTTTATATGAAATAGCCCGATATGTACATTATCTATAAATACAAATAATGGTATAAATAAAGATTCTAAAAAAAAAGCGCCTATCTGGAGCCATTACAGTAGATATCGGAATGAACATGTGGGACCAGACTTACGAAATCACAATGCGGATGCCCATTCAAGGACAATGACTGCGCTCTATAGGCTACGCTTTCTGGCTGATTATCAAATTTCTCAACCGGGAACAGCTTTCACTTCGAATTCTTTCAATAAAAAAACATGACTTTCTGTTAATACAGAAATAAAACTAATCTACGTCATCGTTTTCTAGATTGACTTTAAAAATGAATATTTTTTTTCTATAAATTTCATACTCTTCATATCATTGCACCTTAAATATGTCTTGTAATTTCAATTAAATAAATCATTATAGTCGATAGATATTCAAGCACAAAACGTCTGAAAAATTAGACCACACATTCTAAGTACGGCGCTCAATTATTGTAGTATTCTAATACGAACGGTAATTTATAAATGATATGGGTACATGGTAACAATCTATATCTATATACATATAATAAGAATGTTAATCTAACGTGTCTGTACTTTTTCGATTTTCGTGAAAAAAATTGTTGCCGGTGTCTAGGAATAAGTAATACATTTCAATCATTTTTAGAAATCTCTGTCTGTCTGTCTGCATGTTTGTATGAACACGCATCACTGCTAAAATACTGGGTTCACAATAAAACCTCATATAAGAAAATCATAAAGCATAGCCTCGGAAGTAACTTAGTCTTTGTTTCATTAAAATCGGTCCACTCTATCAAAAGTTATTGTAATTTTAATGACACCGCGACTTAAGTATGAAAGAAAAGTAGATAAGCAAATGGACTAAATACGTTTAGATGACTTTATTAGTCACTGTTTTGTACATCAGGTTCCACAGCTAGTCTTAAATATATAAAAATTCAGTGTCCTGATGTTTGCCCACGATGAACTCCGAAACTACTCAACCGATCTTCCTGAAAGTTTGCATTTATGTATAATTTGGTTCAACTTGAGAGATAGAATAATTTATATTTCGATTAATGGCCTCAATATTTTTATTAAAAATTAAATGATTGTCAAGTCTTGAACAGATGGCGCTTTATATTAGTTTGTTGACAGAAGACTGTAGCACCGACTGTTATAGATATCTCATAGATGGCGCTACGTTTTAATTTTGAATTTCTTTGTCAAATTCACTTTATTTTATGGTGCGTGTCTTCTGTTAACCTATTTGCTTAGTAACCTCGCTTTTTCTGTATCAATTTTTATTTAATTCTCATGTGTTGAGTATTATTTTAACTGAGCCACAGCACGCGTGGTCGGGTCAGCCAAAAAGAAATAAATAAAATAAAGTAATTATAAATTACTGAATTAAATAATATCGATACGCTTACTTCAAAAACCCTCCTATATTGCGTGATATAAATGAAATGTCTTTATATTCCGAAAATGGATACTTAAGTTTTTACGTATTTTGAAAAAATATCGTCCTTCCTATCATAAATAGCATTTTTTTATATTATAGGTGGCAAACGAACAGGCGGATCACCGGATGATAAGTGATCACCGCCGTCCATAAACACTAGCAATATCAGGGGAGTACAGTGCGCTGCCAGCTTGTGTTTGTGGGGAGGAGGGGAAAGTGGCGGGAGGGAGATAGTCCTCCTGCGCTCTCACTCACAGAACCACAGAGTACATTTGTATATAAGAGAACGAAACGTAACAATGCAAGCAATGTTACGTCACGTCGGTTTTCTATGAGAGGGTGGTACTACCCCGGGCGAGCCGACTCATTCATGCTGAAACCAATAATATCTTCAGCGTGGCTCTACCACCTTAATATTAGCAGATTGGTCATTAAATATGTTCAATAGAATGGTAATACAAGACTATTTTGTATCTACATTTTCTCTTGAAAGAATTTGAACTCAAGATTGAACAACGTAGGTAGATACTCTATTTAAAATAAAATCACGTGCGCGACTGGAAATGATCAGTGACCGCGACATGAAACTTATTGAAGCAATACAATTACCATAACAAAAATGCATGATAAAAAATTCAATGAAAGAGCATGAAATCGAAACGATAAATGTCCTAAAGTACTTTCACTCGCATTCTGTCTCGAGCGTTAAATGGCCTTACACAGATGCATTGCGTAACCACGCTACATGTTATATATATATGTAGTATAGTCACTAGCATAAGTGTTGAGACTAGCTTTAAGCTATTGTAAGAACTTACTTCAATGTTTTAACATGTTTGCATAGATAGAGCAATTTAAAACACATAATAAGAAGGATTGAACATTTATTATGTGTTTTTTAAATATGAATCTATATTTGTTTAAAAAATTTTGTGAAACAAGTTGAATAATTAATAGAGAAAAACAAAGAACCAGAGTCGCTAAATATTGTTTTTTTTTTAAATTGTGTTAATTAACACTCTGTTCATTTCAGTATTAGTATACAAAAAATAAACATATTTTTATCCTCTTCTCTTTTTTTATTCACAAATTCTTAATGTTACAATCTATTTCACTCACATAATTAAGTAGAATCTGCCGACACCTTATTTATGTCAAAATCAAACTTTAGGCTTTAGGTAGAGTATATTATAAAATAGAAATATATGTATGAATGAATGAATGAATTTTTTATTTCACTTTTGATTTGTACACTGGCGAGCTTAATGCGATAAGGCATTTTCTTCCACATAACCAGCGGTGTATAGATAGATACACTGAAAAACATCACCATCATACGTAGTGGGCTAATAAACATTTTTAATTACCCTATACAATTTACATAAGTAGATTTGGCTTATAATATCATTGACCCTATATAATTATGTGTTTAATATCATTTTACACTTTATACATTAGTACGAAAACACGCTATGTAGATGTATGATATATAAAATCATACTAAGTCTATACATACTCACCTAGTGTATATATCCTAACCCAAAAATGTTCTGTAGAATTGAAGTATTTATATATACTTCTGTTCCCATAATTATAATACGTATTTATTCTTGTAAGTAAAATAAAAATTGAAGATATAAAAAACATTCAATTTTTGTTATCGAGTGTACTTGCAATATCAAAGTTGTAGGAGAAAGTCCATTTCGGATAAAAATTATAATTGTATGATAAACGAATATAACATTCATTTCGATTTACTGATATATCGTTTGAACATAATATTTACATTATGTAAGTAATATAAAAAGTTATTGTGCTTTCCATAAATTGGTTTCTATTATGTAGGAATAATTTTACATTTATAATTACATTATATAAGATGATAAAATAATATTGCTGCAAATAAAAATAATAAATATAAAGCTGATGTAATAGACTGTCTCTTAGCTGCAGTTTAATCTATTCTTAATTTTCAACTTTAGATACACATTGAAAACATTTGAGCAATCAGAGTCTTATCTTTACATATTATAAAATGATGTCGCTTCCGCTGTCTGTTCGCTTAGATCTTTTAAACTATTCAACGGACTTTAATACAGTTTTCAGCAATAGATAGAGTGATTCAAGAGGAAGGTTTATATGTATAACACATGCATGTTATAGTACAGAAAAGCCGAAAAATTCAAAGATTTGTTATATGATGTTGTAACAAACATATTTTTGTGCGCTTAAATCGCAAACGCTGTCTAAACCTTACGAAATAGATCAAATTAACTTTTTACTACGGAATATCTTAAAAAGATCGATAAAAAAGTCCTCGGTGGTATATATTTACCTCTAAAGGACAGTACCATTTACCACAGTAACCATTTTTATCTTTTTATAAAAATAATTATGTGTTATTTATCAAGCTATTTTGTATAATACAGTATTTATTATTCCTTATCCAATTAAATACATTACATACGTTGTACACGTCATGTAGATCAAAACTTCCCTTAACAGTATTTCATTAAAATGAATATCTACATTGCACTAGCTAGCACTAGTTGGGGCGGGTCGCTAGTATGCTATAAATAAAAAAAGTCAATAGTGAATTTCGGATGCCTATAGATATTCTATTATGCAGCAGTGTTACAACTATATGAGATTTTTTTTTCTCGATCTGATTACGCTATTGGCCTAGCAAGGTCTTAACAGCTTCACCGGACTACTAAGGCGAGCGATTAAGGCACTCAGCCGATTTTATTTTGACAACTAGCTCAAGGGTGCGCGGCACACCTCGGCTTGGGCTGTTGCCTGATACATGCAATTCGCGATCTGTCTGAGCAAACCTAAGCTAAGCTAACTATTCATACATATATGAGTTGTTGAAACATATATGTGTACCAAGTATACATACCTCAACAACTCTTATATATATTTCGTATCGGATAATTTTCTAAACTATTTCAGTTTATATATATTTCGTATCGGATAATTTTCTAAACTATTTTAGTTTGATAAAGGAAAAATATAAAACCCTTCCACTTGCATGTGTAAGCGTGTATGCGAGCTTGTGTGTGGAGGTGATATTATGTGTAATGTTGTCGCAGTGATGTAAGATTTTGTGTCACTGTATCGCGCTAGCAGCGCACTCAAGGGCTCCACGCCGAGGGAACGGACCTAGGCTTGAGCCACTGCCGAGGGGGGCCTAATCAGGTTATATGTGAAATGTTGAGCGTTCCGATTATATGAATTAGTTCCTTTGTTGTTAATAATAATTAATAAAATTAAACAGGTAGTCCGTATAAATATGTAAAAAATATAATGTACTCACAAAAATATTATCTTGGTGACATATGTCGTACAGGACTTTAACTTGAAAACCTGTAAAAATAAAAAGTAAATTATATATGTATACATGTTTAAAAATGTATCAAAAACCAACATTATTAAAAAAGTTATTTTTTATATATTATGTTATAAGTTTTAAGCGATTACTTCAGTGATAAGCATTTAAGTACTTTTTGTTTAAGGACTTTATAATACAGTAGAACTAACTTCTAATTGGAAATTCAAGTGAGATGCCAAAAAAATCGAGTTATAGAATTTACGACGTTGTCGGATTTTATAAGGACATATTCGACATGTAGAGATTAAGATTCGTCTTACTAATTTTGAGTTAGAGTTATTGTTAAATTCTTGAAATCTATTACTTAACTTCCTTCCAGATATTGTATATTTAGCGTTAGAGTTTTAGATGATCAAGTTAGTATGTTGTAAAATCATACGGGATGCAGTGGTCCTAATTATTTTTTCGTGTTATATAGGGAAAATATCTACGGAAATAGCTTGTAAGGATTCATTGAATATTTCGACATATAGACGTTGGAAATTTCAAGTAATGGAAATGTTGGGGCTTGAAAAAAAGGATTAAAAGTTTATTAAAGATTTTCGACTTATCGATGTTCTACTTAAAGAGGTTCTACTGTATTATACACGTGAACGGTACGTCGATATCTGAAGTATCTGAACGTGTAAAGAAGTTTTTAAAAACATCGATTTATAATAGTTGTTGTATAAAAAGTTATTATTACATGTCAATTGAATGTCTACTTACTCTAAAAATTAATAGTCATCCGTTTCGGTCAACAAAGACAACAAAATGATTACAAACTCTAGGTCAATAGAAAGAAAAGTATGTCGCGGTTTAACCTCATTTAATGAATTCGGACTTCATCATTACACATACAATGCAATGCTATTTATTCATACATGCACTATACTACCTTTGTGATCGCCCTTGTAGAATATTAAATACGGGTAACGAATTAATATATAGTTTACTATACTAAAGACCTCGTCAGTTCATACAGTATGATAATGTTTCGTTGTTTTTATTTATTTTGTTGTTTCCTTACATTGTTTGGAGCGGATTTTACAACGTAATCGAATTATTATTTATATCAGACAAATCATTTCTAATAACTATATACAAAAAAAGTAAAAGTTTAAGTTGTTTGTCACAAGTAATCTCCGAGACTATCTTCTTTTCGAAACTGGTACTGGACCGTAAAAATATTTTTAAAGTATTATGTAGACTATATAGGAATATGTTTTTGATATAGTAAAACACTAAAAATAAAGTTTAATATTAATATCTTAAACTTGGTAAAATGGTAGTCGGGAATAAGATAAAAACTTGGTTCCTTTAAAACGACAAATTACGAATCACGAGCATTGATACTGTCATATTAGTATATGACCTAACAGAAATTTCAATAACTTAGTCCCGTTTTTTACGCGTTTTACGGTTTCATGTGATTACTTCGCCTTAGTTGCAGATTAATTAGATTTAAAATAATGTAGTACAGGTCTGATGAACTTGCATCATGGGTTTTTTTGGCAATGTTTAATTTTCAGTTAGTGAAAATATAGTGGCGATCTTAGAAAGTGAATGCTTCTTTTGAATAGTAGAAAACAGTTTTGTATTGAGTAATAATTATGCAGATAAAATCCAGAAATAATTGAGTGCATCGTTGAACTTCGAAAATTATCACGCGCCTATGCTAGTGTTTTAGATGTATGGGGTACGATGTTTTCGTTGTATCTATAAATTTTCTTCCTAATAAATCTTATTGGATATTGTGTGCATAAAAACTTAGTTTTGACTCCTCTTAGGTTTCTCCCAAACACCCTTTCTATTTGTATGATTAACATACATATGTATATCAGATAGTATTACATATTAATTTAAGTTTTCAATAAATCAATAAATATTATAAAACAAAGTCCTCTGCCGCGTCTGTCTGTTCGCGATAAACTCAAAACTACAGAACGGATTTTCATGCAGTTTTGGCAAGTGAATTAAGTGATTCACGAGGAAGGTTGTCGTATATAATTTGTTAAGGTGATTTTTTTTATCATAATTAATAATTAAAATTCATGTATTACTATTTACATTTACATGTATTTAATAAGAATATCGTAGAATTACATGTTGAAATTTGAGATACATGCCGAGCTTGATGATGAGTATAGAAATAAAAAGAAGTATTATGTCGTACTGAAGTGATAATCATTGTAATATTGTTACATACAATAACTTATTACTAATGTATCTAGGTGAAGTAATTAATATTCTATTGATACGCTTTGAATTATGTAAGTTATATTGTTATTTATTAGTCATAAGTTCTATTGTTCTTTATTATGTCACAATACTTAAATCTATCAAGAGAATGAGTTATCAATGTCGCGGATCGTGCTTGTCGCATTGTTGCGTTAGTGAAATCGTCCTTGGGACAATGGTTTGCACACAATGCGCTGTTTAAGCGATAAGCTCCCGGGAAGCTAGTTTTGCGGAAATACAAAAGTGAAAGTACGTAGCAGGGCGTCGCGTCGTAACATTGTTTCAAAGGTGATAATGTAGTTCCAGTAATGTTATGTCAACTTGTTTTTACCATACAATTTTATCGCTATGCATTTAAAGTCATGTTACTTTAAATTGCAAAAATATAGTTATATATTATTATACTATATAGGTTATAGCGTTTCACCGCAATATCACCTGAAATTAAATGACTATTTAGTCCAAAATGGTAAACACGCAAAACCTTTTTTTTTCTCGAACTGATTACGCTATTGACCTAGCGAGGTTTAACAGCTTCACCGGACTACAACGCGAAAACTTAGAGAGATTCTGGCATTCAAGTGCAATTGCCGGAATACAAATAAGAAATATAGATATCATTTATTTTCTTCATTTGCCAATAAAACTATGTATACTACACCTACTTACTTCATTATCAATTATACATTTTCATAACTTATCTAAGATGCTGGGGAAAATAAAATCTAATTACTGACAAAAAATTTTAACCAATTCTAAATTATTTTAAAAACGTCTATTAATCTAATAATTGAAATTGTTACGTAATTAATTAACTACAGTTAATGTGAAAGTTCTTGGAAATTGTAATAAAAATTACATATCATTTTTACCTTTCTCAAATCCAATTAATTCTTATATAATCTCTTACGGTTACCGTTGAATCGTAACGTCGAAAGTCAGCATAATGCTAGCATAAAATGAAGTAAGTATCGCAGCAAAATGCCAAGAAATTTCTAAAAAAACTATTGCACATGAGTATGATATGATCTAAGGATGAATGTAGTCTGCACTCTCTCGTAAATACAAGATGAAAGTGGTGAAATCTTAGGATGCTCGTCGAGAAATCGCCACCATAATAAATAATGCACTAGTTCAGTTGAGCAAGCCCTTAAACTGTTAACTTGTTTCAATATACCGGTAATTCAAGAGAAGAAATATTGTTTGCTACTCATTCATTCGTTTCATATCCATCAAATAAAATTACAGACGAGTCAATTCTCTGAACATATTGCTATAATAAAATACGTTTCACATTCGTATCTGGCAATTACGGTAAAAAAGATTTTAACGAGAAGAATTATTTGAAATGAACCTTATTTAAGTTAATTAATTAAATTTATATAATATTATTAAATGGCCACATTATGTCAAATAATTTTATGAATTCTACATTTCTAAAATGACAATTAAAATATTATGATTATGAAATTTACATCTTATTTTATTACAACTTCGTATTAAACGATTTCTTTATCTCAACTATGTGATTAAGTGTGAAGCTAAATACGTAAATTTTCAAGACAATTCTCGTATATAATTTCCGTAGAAAGATTGTGGTGAATCCATGACACCATGTCCGAATATTGTCATTGATATCTAACTGAATTTGTGTACAGATCACTACATAGTATAAATTCTCTACCACGTCTGTCTGTCTGTTCGCATAAACTCAAAAACTACTGAACGGATTTTCACGCGGATGTCCCAGTAGATAAAGTGATTCATGAGGAAGGTTTAGGTATATAATCTGTTAAGGTTTTTTTATTATCAGGGCGAGACAACGTTTAATTATAAATCGCTTACACCAGTAACACTCTTCTCATAACACGATAGATAAAACAAATAAATTATTTTTTTACTTTGATCTCTATTTATTTAATCATAAAAGCTATCGACAAAGATGCTTAGTAAATAGTCTGCTGCCACAAAGCATTGCCTATATTTTACGTACAACATCCGCTGTCTTATAAACCAAACTCATTTGCCGTAACACAAGACTTCGCATTATAATTGGAGCAAAATAATTTGATATACTTTCTCCAATTCAACTTTTAAATAATTCATACAAACTCAAAGATACTATATTTATGCATGCTCGTGTTTAATTAATACTTTCGGTTTCTTGAGAGTTTTATAACAATAGACATGAATATTTTCTTTTTATAATAACATAATGAACTATTGTGAGCCATCACTGCATGCATTATGCAGAGCGATTTGAAATCCACTAATAAGATCGATATTGCAGTCTGTTACATTAGTAAGGATAAATATAAATAATTATACTTATCAAAGCTTTGTCTTATTATAATCGTACTATATTCTAATTCATGTATTCTAATCATTGACATATAAAAACCCAAGACACATAGTCTCGAATAAAAGTAGCGCTCAAAACCGGCCGCAAAAACTCCCCAATATACATACGTGGTTATAGTTATGCCATAAACTTATGATATTACAAATTCAACCTTACCTGAATGATTTAAAGTTGTTTTACAAGGACGCAAGCGACGGGAGACTATTTGAAATGAGTGCGTAATCCAAAATTATGCACTCATTTTTATGTGCCGGCTGTGAGACGCCAACTGTGCATCTTGAGTTTTGTATATTAATGATTTTAATGTACTTTTTATTTTAAATACAAGGAGTTCTAATTTCCTATTGGAGTTAAATATTCCCGAAACTTTTAGACCGCCATAAGTAGTTTACTAAAATAAATTGACATACGCTTCTGAGAAGACACGTTTGTGGTCATTTTGATAAATATGAGATATAAATAATAATAAGTTTTGAAAAATACCACCGTTTAACATCTTTAATGACGAATTTTTTGCTATCTCATTTTTAACTCAAATGTGTTACTAAAGTTGAATATATATAAGTAAAAGGAAATGTATTTAAATAAAAAGAAGTTTTCATATACTTACTATATTTTTAAAACGTTATAAAAATGATAGACTAATATATATAGACAATAATGAATAACGCAAGAGCGCCTACAATAGATAGGTAACTGATGAATTAATAATAACCTAAGTTTCTACAGCTTTTATTACTTTTAAAATGATTTGAACTCTTGTGTGAGTTTCACAATAGCCATTCTATAGACTTCTTTATGTACGTCCTAAGTTTCATTATTTTATATTTAAATATTTTTGTGTTTTACGTTTTTCTATTTTCTAATGGACTTTAAATATTTTGTGATTTTATTTCAAATCTATTGAAAAATTTGTACTACACAGACTAATAGACTGATAAGGGTTAATGAAACCGTGTTAGAATAGTAAGACATTAGGAGAAAATCATAGACTGTGTACATTTTGAAAGGAAGTAAGAACTTGTAAATAATTGGGGAAATTTGAACGTTATTGACTATAGTTAGGTAATCTAACAAGTCTTAGATTGCCATATACATACCTACCAATATCTCAATAACTATACATTTTCTATTCGGTTTTGAGTTATCTGGTGTAACTTCGAAATCTAACATCCATTGGTAATGAAACTAAAATGGGACCTCCTTGAAAATATTCCCTTCATAATAAAATAACAATTTTACAAATCGGGTAATAGATGACGAAGTTCAGAGGTAACGAACATAAAAAATAGGGTGTGTCGTCAAGACACACGATAAAGGTGAAACCTTTTTATTACAGGGAATCATTTTAATTTAAAAAATACAACAAAAAGCCTACGCCGCTCGGTGCGCCCTAGCGGTCACCCATACAAGTAATGACCGCGCCCAACATTGCTTAACTTCGGTGATCGGATGAGAACCGATGTTTTCAACACTCTACTCGACACAGTGTTTACCCCCACCACATTTGTCACACAAAAAGGTTGCCGATCAGAATTTCAAAGCCTTCCATGAGAAGTGTCACTTTAAAAATACAATCGAATTGTGATCATCGTCTTTTTGAAGTCGATTAAAAAATTGTATGCATTAAATTTGTCATATCACGCTTTTAAAATGATTAAAAAGTGTAAAATGTATATTTGTAAAATTTTTACTAATGTTTTTAAGGCATTTGTGAGAGTACATGTAAGAATTAATGTTCTTTTATTGTTTTTGGTATGATAAGCAGGAATCTCTTTAGTGTGTAAACACGTCAGACCATTACGATATCAAGAGGAAACTTTCTAGTGTCCACGATGGTAGATGACAGGGATGTAACAAAAGTGAAATCTATAGAATTTCTACGTAGCATTGCAATGATTGGGAGTGTATAGGGGCTCTATCGTCTCGTTAGTTGCAGCAGGCGTACGGGTGCGGCTTGTTAGCTATTCTTATTTGCTATGCATGACAATGTCGATCTATACATGAGGAATAGTGGTACTTTCCAATTCAGAAGGATAAATATAACCAGTAATAGTTTCTTAGGTAATAATGTTAGGTTTTACAATAAAGTCCCAAAACATATTACCGATTTGCCGGACTTTAAATTCAAGCACCATGTCAAACAGGTTTTAGTGTCGAAAGGCTAGAGTGGATCAATACGTGAACGATGGTGACGTCTGGAATTGACTCCTCTCTGTGCATCCACTAAAAATGATATTGTAACGTATAATGTATTCGAAATATATATATATATATGTTAAAAAGAAGTAACCGATCGAGTTTCTTGCCGGTTCTTCTCGATGACTGGGTTGTTTTCCGAACCGGTGGTAGTTTTGACGTTCATAAGCGCCTTATTAGGGCCTAAACTGAATAAAGTATATTTGATTTAATTTGAACCCATTTTGTTAAATAATAACAAAAAAAAACTAGTGAGGCATATGCACTAAGCATTGCAGTATACATACAATTCACATTATATCCATTGGAAGTAATTATTACTTAATGAATAAGTTTTAGGAATACGTGACAGGTTTTAATGAGATATATTACCTTCTGGACTACAAAAAGGATATCTGCTACGATGTTGCCGAATCCAATATTATCAGACTGTTATCAAAATTACTATGTTTCTTTCATTAGAAAAAATGTCAATAACCTAATGTTTTTTTTCTTGGTATGTTGTTTCTATAAATGAAAAATTTGTAGTTTCTTTGTTTTTTTTTTAAATATCTAGATAACTTAGTTTTATGAATAATATTAAACTGCAATAACCTGCTGATAGATTCATAAAAAATAAAACGTTCAGATTTCCTTCAGGTGTAGAGGACAGGCAACTCGTATTTGGAAAGTAGCAGTTATACCATAATTATAATAATCAGAAATTATGTATCAAATTATACACATGCATGCGAATTTATTTCGTAAATAGTAATTTAAATAATCATTCACAGCCACGTTTAATAACAACTGGAGACATTACAATCAAATGGAACTGTCGATGGAAAGCTGTTTAGTGTCCGGTGTTCGCATAACCGCATTCTTCATAAGCCTTGTACAAAACGAAAAAAATTACGTCAACTTACATTTAGACGAATGTTAAAGATAACGTATCTCAGTAGAATCAAATTGAGATGGTATTAAAAGACTTTGTTATAGAAGTAACATAATATAAAACACGATTTAAACATTTTTTACACAGTAATCGTGTATGTACATTAATAATATATGATAAAAATAATGTAGTAATATTTCCATGTTTTTTAATTACTTCTAATAATAGTGAATTATTACAAAATTTAATATCAACAGAAGATAAACATAATAGAATATCCGTTGATATATGTTGCAACTGATATGTATCGAAGATTGGCGTATATAACAATTTGAATTATCACCATCAATGTTGACAGTTGACACATTAGTTACCCCATGAACTTTGCCACACTAGAAAAGTTTCTTTATAATTAAGGGCCTTGATATTTTGGTCTAAGTTCCCAAGTTATTAAAATCGCGACAAAAATGTCGCTCTTGTCTGTCAAAGTTATCCAGATTAATTGTTCTGAAATTTTTTAAGTGACTTCTTGTATAGTCATCAAAATCGAGTTGGGCAATTTACTACCTATTACTATTAATTTTTTCTTTTTACAGTAGGGTGTATCGTTTGTAATGTATCTTAATTTGTATGTATAATATTGTTTACCGCTTATACTTGTTAATAATAACAAGCTATAAATAATAATTAAGCTTCAAATAATATTCAATTACTCAATTTTCTCAAGAAAATAGAAGTCGGTAGAGATTTTAAAAGTTATAGAAATTACTACTCAGTACATCAGCAGATGTAACGCATAGTCTCTTTATTCACATTTTCATCAAAGTTAATTTTACTACAGTTATTGTTCTTACGAGAACGATAAATTTGTATCTACGGTATATATTAAGAGAAAAAGACCATTGTTCGTGGTCGTATAAGATAAATCGCGACTTGTTTCCCAGGAAAAAGAAATGAGTTCTACTTTGGAACTGTGTCTCGAAACGATACTAGGGCGTACTCTCCTGTATAGATAAGCGAGATAATTACATTCAAAAGGCAAATGGCTTCAGTTCAACTGAATGATATCTGTTTTCGTAAAATATTTCTATTTGAAAAATAAGTGATTAGTGAAAATTTGATTCACAATCCTTACTCATATTATAAATGCGAGAGTTTGTTATACTTTCATGCCTTAACTACTCAATTGATCATCATCGAATTTTGTATATACATTGTCACGGGTATAGAAAAGTACATAGGTTATTTTCAGCCAGAAAAAAATATACAGTTCCCGTAGGATAGATCAAAATATAGCTAGTATATTTTGATAAATAAATATAAATAAAGTAAGTAAGTAGTAAGTAAATATAAATAAACGCGAGCCAAACCGCGAGCCACAGTTAATTATTGTGTAAACTATATTTTTGTGTGAATTTTACGAATGAATTCAAAAATCACAGTAAACTATTAGATAGGACTAGCGATAATAATAGTAATCGAGTTTAAATAACATATTTGTAGCTGGAATAATCCAAAAGTTAAATAAACGGATATGAGTTAGTATAAAGGGATGTTGTTTTATCAAATGTATGTATACTTTACATATTAGCACCGTGCCATAAAATAAGCAAAGTTTCGCAAACAAACTCATGATTTTCTCTAAATATTACGCTTACTAAAGTGGAATCCTCTTTATTCAAGAACGTTTAATTTGATCTAGGTATAAGATATTTTTAATTAAGTATAAACTTAAATATATATAGATAGTGTTTTTCAATTATTTATTATATTATGAAGTCGATCAAAAGTAGTAACACAAGGTAAAGTACCAAATGTTGGGTCAAAAAATATTTATTTTGTGACATATTTTTAACATTTCTTCATTTTCATTAGTAAGTACACACCGAACCTGACAAATTCAAAGCGTTCCTCTGTTTGCACCATTGATAACTTTATATACTTTTGTTTATAAAGGTATATTCTCTTTATCAAAAACGCTTTTATTTATGTTATGTGTAAGTACTAAGTTTTGTAAATAGTTCAATGCGACATTGTAAAATAGTTCGCTGGGAATTAGATAAAGACACAGATTTATATGTAGTTAAACCCGATCGAACACTATTCAAAGACAATCTGTTAGAAGCTGCCGTGATGTCTAAGACCTGACACACTGACTCGCTTTCCTCTCGACTTAACATTGTATCGCATGCGAATGCATTTACGTTTTTACACGTACCCTGCAAACCTTACATTACACAGTGCGATTGCCGCGCATAATTCATTGAGTTTTGCTTTTATAAGTTTTTAACCGAATTAGAAAAACGGGAGTTTCCTCAATTCGCTTGTATATTTTTTTAATGTTTGTTAGCTCAGAACTTCATTCTTTATGGTCGTCGTTCTTGGTGGAAAGGGCTAAGGCTAAGGGCTTTTCTAAGTCCGCTTGGTTAACTATCACACCTAAGTAAAAAATCCGTCGTCAAGCACCTATTGGTGTGTTCCAGCAACTGTACATGAGAGCCAGCTCCCTCTAGGTTTGGCGTGTTTATCCTCTTAGACCACGCTGTCATTTAAAATCAGATGAGGTTGTGGTCGAAAGCTAAAACCTATATAGTAAAAAACAACTGATTTCACTGGAAATGGATTTTTTTTATATCATTGGAGGCAAACGAACAGGTGGGTCACCTGATGTCAAGTGATCACTACCGTTCATAGACGCTTGCAGCACCAGAAGAGTCGCAAGTGCGTTGCCACGCTGTGTTTGGGGGAGGGGGAGTGAGGAAGGGGGGAAGGGGGGAAGGGGGAGGGGAGATGGGTTATCCGGTGCTCTCACTGACCGAACGAATCACAACAATGCAAGCACTGTTACTTCACGTCGGTTTTCTGCGAGAGGGTGGTATAATACCCCGGGTTTGCCGACCCATTCATGCAAACCAGTAATAGGTTTAGCGTGGCTCTACCACCTCTTAATTTGGGATATTTTCAAGGCACCATTTTAGATTCATTGGCCTTTGGACCTTATATTTTGGGGTACGCCAGGGTTTTTTTTTGAACTGATTAACGCTACTGGCCTGACAGGTCTTCATAGCTTCACCGGATTACTAAGCTCAGGGGATACACCATGGAATACCTCAAAATCGAATATATTGGTAAGTTTATGAAAATACTAGGTAAGATAGTTTCATATCTAAGGTCAGGTGTATTTTTTTAAATAGACTCATTTGTAATCAGTTTTATATATTTAATAAAAATTATATTATAATCCATTATATCCGTCGCGGTTGATTAATAATTGAAAATCTTTAAAAGTTTAATTCCTCTTTACAGAAACTTGGCAAGCTCATTAGCACTTTCTCTGTTATGTTTTCGTTATATTTGTACAATGTCTTATAAAGACGAAATCTATACGTTCGAAAAGTGAAAGTGACATCCGTTAATACATAATAAATAAAGATTCATAATATTACCGTTAATATTTTGGTGTTAAAAGTCATACATGTTTTCTTAGCATAACGATTGAAAATAAATAAGAAATACGATAATCTGCAAATTATGTCAAATAGAGGCCGCTCGGGACTTCGTACGCATTACAGAATTTCTCAAACTTTTGGCTCCACGAACCCCTGTAAAAGCTTCCAGGTGACAGCGAACCCCTTAACTATCTAATTAAATCCAAACTAAAGAGAATAATAAAATTGACTTATGAAGAAAATAGGGTTTTTATTTCGATAAAAGATAACGAATACAGTTCCAAAAGAAATATCTTATTATCTTAATATTAATGTGATGGGTGGGCTTGTTTCTTCAAGCAAATTCAATTTTAGGAGTAATTTTGTACAATTTTATCCTTAATTCTGACTCGGTATCAAGTCGAATTCTGTATTTCGTTTTTATCGTGACCAAGTGTGAAAACTCGCTCTCACATAAGTATGTTGCAGCAAAGGGCAAAAGATAATTCGCCACTTTGCGTAAATCTTGCCGCGAACCCGCTGCCATTGAATGGCGAACCCTTTGGGGTATAAAAAAGGGTATAGGATATAAAAAAATACAATAAATTTACTAAACTCAAGGATAATGTAGCTTCCTATAGTGGAAATTTTTCCCGAGTGAGAATATTAGTTGCGATTACAGAGATAATATGCTCCAAACATATTCAAAAACTTTACCTCTTTATAATAATAGTATATACATATATAAACTAAGTCTTGTACTTTAAGATAAGTAGATAATAAAAATCTACATAATAGTATAGCAGTAGTAATATTTATACTGTACGCGTGGTATAAAAAATAAAGGAAAACAAACTCAAAAACATTGAAATTTTAATAATTTAAAATATACAGTCTTCGTCAATCTTTTTGGCCGCTCTGAATATAGACGTAAGTTCAAGTTAGCGCACGATATCGTAAAAATTTAATATATAACAAAGTCAAACTATACTAAACAAAGTTATAGAGATTTAATATTGGCATTTCTTTATCCTTAAGTAATCTCAATGTTACATATATGATATACGTATTTATACCTAAATATATGTTCTGCGCAACTATATTCACAGCAGTCAAAAAGTTTGGCACGGTATTTTACTGCGTGTTTCTTATGTTTTACCAAAACGTAAATGTTTACTTTCAATGTCGCCTTTATTGAGGTGATGTTATGCTAACGACAATCCTGTAACAACATATTGTCTTCAAAACTTGCGCAACACGAGCGTAATCTGCAAAGATGGCACTTCACAGAGTTGCTAAATTTAAACGCACTCGAACAATGGAATTGGAAGCGCTACTTTGTGAACAAATATTGCAACACATTCTTAGGTAATAGTTCTGTACCCTTACATCCGGCCTTATATTCATATAAGCGCACGTTGTCTATGTTAATTTTCAATATATTAATAGTTGATTTTGTGATTTACAACGCCTGTGTCTATAACTGAAAACTGACTATATTTACTAGTCCTTACTAATGTTATAAATGCGATTGTGAGTTTGTTTATTATGCTTTCACGCCTTAACTATGCAACTGATGATTAATTTTTTTTTATATACATCATCAGTAGTACAGAAAAGAATATAGGTTCCTTGTCATCCCGAAAGGAGCACTGTTCTCGAGGAATATGTCAAATCTACATCAACGTGGATGAAGCCACGAGTAGAAAGTAGTTCTAAAATATTTTTGAAATACATCCCACATAGCAAGATCAAAATAAAAAGCAAAATCATCATCAAGAGATGTGAGTTGTACATTCGGACCGTACTTATCATAAATCTACTATAATAAAAAGTAGCAAATGGACATGTAACCCATATGATATTATAGTGTCATCTTTTACCCCGTTGAAATCACACTGCAATCCTAAAACAAGGACGACTGAGAAACTTACAATCAATCATCGGTCGTAATCCTCGCGACTGCTGGATATGTACTGGATGCTCCTAATCTACTTAATAAACTAATCTAGAATGTTACAAAACAAAAGAGAGTGAATGTGACGGGTTCATTACCACATGTTCGGTAGTTAAAATTAATTCCGGTTGAATTGATATACCGGCTGATACCGGAACAGTTTTTTAATACTTTGTAGGTTTTGGCGTTTGACCACAATGTCAGTGGCGTAACTATAGGGTGACAGAGCTAACAGAATACCACAGACCTGGGCTAACGGGGCCCCTAGAACTTCCGGAGCCTCCGATTTTAGGAACTCTATAGCACAAAACAAACTACGTTACTTGGATTTACTAAAATTATATTACAAGTTGATGAATTTCACTGGGCTCGATCCAATAAATTTTCCACGAACCTCAGACGGTATAGTTACTCCACTGCACAGTGTCATCTGATGTTAGATGGCGATATGGTCTAAGATGGCAAAGTATGTACGAAGGTTAATGCTCTCAAGCGCCGGGATATACCGACAGGAACTTGGTGATAAATAAACTTGAGGGCGGTAGCTAGCCAGACGAACTTAGAAAAATCCCTACCACCATACTATGGTTCCATCGTGGTGTTTTTCTTCATCGAGTACGTTCTCCCACACGACTACTAGTCACTAATTTTTATAATCAGGAGGTCCAAACCAACCTAAATATGAACTCAATTCGGAGGTCAATTATATTTAAGATGGACTGAAATGGAATGCCTAATATGCCGATGCGTAATGCCAACTACACTCTATATCCGGAAATTAGAAATAGGAGCATGGGGCAGAAATAAGTGTTTTAGATCTTTCGCAGTTGAACATTGCGCAGAATCCATCATTTTTAATTAAAGATATTTGAATAACATACCATAGACCATTCTGATCTCTGATTCTGATCTGAGTAATGAATTGCATTATAGTGCATCTCAAACAAACATTTTAAAATTAACTTACAAACAACCTAAATTAACAACCAAAACGCGTAGCACGCAAACAACAACAAATTTAAACATTGTAACTTTACTTTATTGCTAAGAACATATTATAATATTTATAGCTCTAAATGTGAAAATATTTCTACAAATCTATTTGTCATCTCTTCAAAACGAAATATCTAAAGTGATCGCAATAAAATTAGGCATAGACAAAATCCTGGAACCTGGAGAAAGAATATACACAAAAATGCACACTTGAAATCGAGGAAAAAGCTACTTCTTAATATTATTTAAATATTCCATGTAGTTTGTATCATAGTTTAAGTATAATGAAAGCTTTTATATAAATCCATAAGAAATATTAAGCATTATTATTTCATTTGTAGTCCGGTGAAGCTGTTAAGACCTTGCTAGGTCAATAGCGTAGTCAGTTCGAGAAAAAAAAATCATTTCATCAAACGTATTGTGTGTATTTAATTTAATATTTTCGACATTTTCACGACTTCAAATAGTATTTATTTAATTTCACATACATATTTAACGTAAAACGAGAAACTCCTCATGCGCATATAGAATGCGTACTGTGTAACGTGTGCCCCACTTTCCACACTCACACCGGCTATAGTACGTATACGTTGCTTCTTCAGAGATCGCTCATACTGATATTGTTATAAAGAACAAATCGCACATGATAAATTACACCATTGTAAACCATGCACGAATAATGATTAATTTGTGTGTCTTGAATATTCGCCGTACTACGGAGATCATTTCGAGCGACAAGTGAAAGTGAACTGACGCAACATTATGCAACTTTCTATATTCGACTGTTTCGATAACAACCCGACTTCTAGTTAAAAATATACACGTGCTTAATTATTTTTATAATTCTATACAGAATTGAATCTATTTATACATTTTACACAAAAAGAAATATGGAGCATAGTTCCTCTATCATTTTGGACATGTTTTGTTTTTGTCACGTTTATTAAACGTTTTTATGTATCCGTAGCGATTCCGAGAAGTTGCGTAGAGTAAATCATAAACAACTAAACTAAAATATATATATTACTGTGTTACATTTCGTCTGCGCTGCTTTGGGCCTTAGCGCTAAGTTTTCTAGCAAATAAATTTACAAGGCTCAAACATAATCTGTCCAGTTTTATATTAACAAAATAGTTTGTGACATCATTACTATAGTTATAATATAATGAACAATTAATATAAAATAGATATAATATTAAAGATCAAAATACTAAATAAATAATATTAATTGAAGTCAAATTTAATAATTTGTATCTCATAACGTATAGTCCTTTAATTTTAACAGGACCTACTTAATTACTAATTAGTCATATAAAGTATTTACGTATTTCATATTTTTAAATAAAAATTCCATCATGGTAATCTGTAAATGATTTATGTCGTATATTAAAAACTAAGGCTTTCAATTTATATATATTTATTGTTCTATTTGGAGCTACAAAAACAATGCCCTATTCAAAAAAATGACATAATCTATATTACATGGAAAAGTACCCTATAATAACAATAAGTGCAACGCAACGAATAGTATTTCTGCATTTGCGTTAAAAAGACCGCAAATTATATAGAGCCACCAGCAGGCGACTACGACTTTGTATGCGTTCATATCTTAGGATGACTTTTGCATGGAACTCTAATTTATGATCTTCTAAAATAAAAGTAGGTGTATCTAGGTTAGATTACTCCTTACTACATCAGCTACTTGCCAGTGAAAATCAATCCCGTTAAAATCGGTGGAAACATTTCGGAGATTAGCCGGAACAAATATACAGACAGACAAAAAGTTTAAAAAGCGGCTATTTTGACATTACCGACAGACACTTCAATTTTATTTATTTGTATAGATAATAACCACGTTAGCCCACAGAAGTCCGAGAAAAATTCAAAGCGACAAATAGAAATTGATAGTATGTATTAAAAATTTAATTTCAATGAATTATCAACTTTATTATGCCTACGGTCAATACTGTTGATAATGTATAACGATCGATGTCATATAAAAATATTTTTTGCCACTAACAGTGAAACCAAACTCACTTCAATTAATTTATATTACATACATATTACGATCATGCAGGTAAAAAATAATTATGTTCAATAAACAAACCACAGTATTGTTATTGAAAATCTTTCCTTTACAGCACGTACATGGTCGTAATAAAATGAACTAAAATGACAAGTAAACTACTGAACGTCAATTGTGTCAATGGTTTTTAATATCTCTTTACTCTTTTCTGGCTCACTCATTCATTCAATTTGGTATGGAGATTTTTTAACTCAAATTCTTCCGTATGGTTTTCTTTCATACAAACTTTGTCCTGACAATAATTACACATACAACAAAAAAAGAATTAACCAAATAGATCCAACCGTTCTGGAGCGATGCCGCTTACATTAAAATATATTCAGCAACTAATTCTTATTTATGTATATAGATTTGATATTAAATTATTAAGTGCAGAGACGTGCAGTTACAATCTTTCAATTATATCGGGTATATCCATGTATCTATCACTTAATTATCTTCAAACCACTCGTATCATTCACAAAACCTCATCCAATGTAATCACAAAATCCAAACCTTGCGTCGTGAGTTTTCAATTCGTTTTCAACGAGAGGAAGAAACAGATTCAGGATAACGGGCGAGCTACCGATCACTGTTCCAGAGTTCACAAAAGCACAGATCCTTGTCACAGTTTGTATCACTTTCGTTTTCGCGGCGCGTGTCTTCCGGCGCGGTCTGTGCGGTGTGCTGCACACACCGTGCGCTTTGGTTCAATGGTGATAGTCTCACTGCTCGCGGCGGCCACTTACTTCCACGTTTTATACGCGTGAAAGTTCCGCAGCTGCATCATTCACGGGCCTCTATCCCGGATCGGGTCGTTTAATTGCGGATTTAGATTTTGAAATCCTGTGATGACGGCTTTGATGTTACAACAGAACTATGAGTAGCTATTACGCGTGGGTGTTGTAGTAAATAAAACAGAATGCTCCTTTTGTCAATAACTAAGGCGCTGGACTATGTATCTTATATATTCTACTATATAAATAAAATTATAGAGTTCTGCGGTTATGCACGCATCACTTAGGAACTACTACAGGATAGATTTTTAGTTTTATTTCTTAGATACTTGGTCATTATCAAAAGATTTATCACGTATCTTAATTTAATATAGAGTTATAAAAAGTACGCGTTTAGCAATGTGTGTTTTCTTGCCGTAGAAAAGTGGGGTAAGCGGTGCGGTACTTATGTTTTTTCTTTGTACGTAAAATATATTGTTAAGATAATACACGAAACAGACGAAGCCACGGGTATGAACTGGTTTTTAATAATAAATTTGTAAAATTATAACATATGGTCAAGGAAGCCGGACTCACATTATGTGGGCGGAAGCCGAAAATAGGTCAGTGAGGGTTGTAACCGACAATTTTTATCCGTGTTGAATTATCTTGGGACTGGAATACGTAACTATACCTTAACGTAAAATATATTTCTTCTTATATAAACTCTTCTCTTTCTTATTAGACTCAATGGTGCCGTCTATTTACTCTTTTCATACATTTAACATTTAATAAATTACATTTCCTCCTTTTTTTTAACAACCCACAGCCTGTCGCTTAGGCTTTTCCTCTCTCAATGCATGTGACTGGATTATCTGTTTTTAGTTGCTTATGACCGAGTCTTATGGTGAACTAATTCGATAATATTTCGCTACATTTTTGAATAATTAGAAGTACTAGTGACATATAGATATAGAACTAGATAGAATTCGAATATAGTTATAATTACCTATATTTCTTCTTGATTTTTTTTCTAAATGGTAAGATTGTATTGAGCGTTATATAAATACTGTTGATTGTTGACGTTAGGAGTGAGAAGTACAAGAACAGAGACTTATAATTATTCGATAGGACTCGACGATGGTGTTGGTAAAGTAACTATTTCCAAAAAAAAATATTGATAACACCAAAATTACAGCTACAAAAATTAAATACTAAACTGCTCGTTAAAAAATAAATTTCTCCGACGCCTCCTAAAAGCATCTTAATGTAAAAACGAGAGAAGGATTTATTTTTTATGAAAACAGCACACCCCGAAGACGGTCTAAGTTCATGGTAAAATTAATCTTTTTTTTATATATTCAATGATAAACATTATTTTCTATGAATTATCTTAAACAATTTCGTAAAACAGTTGAATGTAATTTAGAAAATTATGATGCTTGCAGCGTATTCGTTGATAATTTCCACAATTTTTTTTTTATCAAACTTGGATCGTCTTGCGGCGAATAGCGAAATCAAAACATTTGGTAAAGTATATAAATTGCCTAATTATATATCTAACTGGATATACTTTTTTATTACTTATACATGGTATCATGATAAATATCAATATGCCTACAAAAGACATCAACGCAATTGCATTAATAATTCTTTTCATATAAAATTTTAATTAAAATATATACTAACTAGTACCTGCAATTTCGTTCACAGGAATATGCTGCTATTTAGCTTAGCTAGCTAGCTAGCTTCGCTATTTTCTAAGGAATTTTATCTAACCTTACTTAAGTTCATTAAAGGCATTTCAGCAATAAGACATCTTGCCTTACTACTGTAGTTAAAAATAACATTAATGTATACACGAAATAGGATCTTGGAGACTAGTCGAATGACATGATTTAACTCGATAAAATAAAACTGTAAGATTGTTTTTAAAAAAAAAATAAAGTACCCGAATTCAATGAGTGTATAGTAGAGAATATACATATTATTTACCTCTATCTCAAATGAGTGAATGCAATGCATTTTACCTCTATAATATCAATCGGCTGAGTGCCTTAAGCGCTCGCCTTAGTAGTCCGGTGAAGCTGTAAAGACCTTGCCAGGTCAATAGCATAGTCAGTTCGAGAAAAAAAAAACCTATGTGATATCCTTTATCCTCTACATTTTTACAGTATAAAAATATATTTCCGAAAGGTAATATATAAATTAGCTTTTGGAAACTTTTTAATTTTTTGTAATATTCTTTTTATTATACACGATAAAATATTTCAATATTTCTAAATATAAGGATAAACTTCAAAGTTACATTTCGTGTTATTAGAAACTTTAACGGCGTTATTTCTTTTTTCTTATTACATTAAAAATGCAAGTCAACTACGAATGTTGAAGTATGAAGACGTCGAATTTCCGCAGTATCACACAGTTGCTCGCTCGCGCATAGAAATAAACTATAAAATTGTCTTGAAAGAGTGAAATCGAGTAAATTGCCATTGACTAAGTAAGGTGCACGAATTCGTAAGCATTACTTTCTTTCATCTCTACATATGCGACCGGGTGAATGATCGCACCGCGATCCGACAGCATTGGGTAACGACATATGCCTCAGGTGTCTGTGTTTCCAAAAATTACCCTCATTACTGACAGCATCCGAATTGTTATTTCAATGATGTTAGAATTGTGTTTGCTTACATAATAGTCATTTTTATAATTTCCGATTTTACATTTTTTTATAGAGAATACACGTTTTACGCGACTGTATAATAGAAGAGTATTGTTTTTCAAGTATACATTTATATGTTTGTAGTATGTAAATACTCATTATATTTTAATCCTACAATTAATTATGACTAATCTAACAATACCTCATACGCTATCCATCAAGTTGATCAAACTACAGAGTATCCTAAAAATATAGATTTAATATGAATGCTATCTGAGAATTGAAAATAGAAGTGCATCAGTGATTTCTATTCCTAATACTAGCTATTGCTGACGGCTTCGCTCGTGTGAATATTGATTTTCCCTGTCCTCCAGGAATATACCTTTTTCTCAGATTAAAAGATACCCTATGTACTTTTCTGTACCTCTTACAACGTCTATGCAAAATTTCACGTTGCACGGTTAGTAGTTAAGGAGCGATAACGTAAAAACAAACATTCGCATTTGTAATACTAGTAAGGGTAAGGACCTTAATCCATCAAAATGATTAAACTAGATTAAACAGAGTGTCTCAAAGAAATAGACTTAAAGTATGACGTTTGACAATTGAAAAGAGAGGTTTCGCAGTTTTTTCTTTTCTTAATTAGTTATTATGTAACTACATATTCTGTAAATGGTTTACGGATCTTTATTAAAAAGTAATATTAGCTAGTTAATTTTAGTTATATGCTTTTTGAAGGTATAACATTAAGTTTCCTTAATTCATATAGTGAAAAGGCTAAACATAAATTATTCCTCCGAGTATTTCATGTTATTCGCCATACTTTTAATCATAACCAATTATAAAGTTCAATAAATGTTTTGATATTTAATACTTTTATTTTTTATTTCATTTATTTATTTGTAGGTGGTAGAGCCTTGCTAAAGCTATTACTGGTTTCAGCATAAATGGGTCGACTCGTCCGGGGTAGTACCACCCTCTCACAGAAACACTGACGTGAAGTAACATCGCTTGCATTGTTGCGTTTCGTTTGGTCAGTGGGAGCGCCGGAGGTCCACCTCCCTTCCCCTTGCTCCTCTCCTCTTCCCTTCCCCCTCCCCCCCAACACAGGCTGGCAACGCACTTGCGACTCCCCTGGTGTTGCAAGTGTCTATGGACGGTGGTGATCATTTAACATCAGGTGACTCACCTGTACGTTTGCCTCCTATCACATAAAAAAAAACCATAAAGGACGCTTAACTATATTGATTCTACGGTAAAATTTATAAAAATATTTTAATCAAGTTATAAAAAACTGAGAAGTAGATGTATTTTAATACGCATATAGAACGTCTGCGGTATGTGATACGCGTATAATGAACAAAGTGCCTATACTAATATTCGCCATAGAGATCCGCTTTGCATAACAATACAGTGTCACAACTTTCTTAAAACGGAACATAGCTCGAATTTGGGTTACTTAGTCACAGCTTTGTACCTAACTATCCGTATGTCGCGATTTACATAATCCGGGCCTTACCTACAACAGTATTGTTGTTATCTAAAAATGTGCCGGCAGTGCACCGCCGAATAATACGTCACTGTATTCAATTTAAGTGAAAGTATTATTTAAATTTTATAATATCGAACTTGTTGGTTAATAATCACTTTGTTGAAAACGTCTACTTCATAGAAATGAGTTTTGAGAAATATTGATTTAAAATCAGTGTTCAATCAACCGAGAAATGAGGAATTCAATATGTAAATTTTGTTTTTTGACAATTTAACTAATATATGGCTTCAAATATATTAAAAAATGTAGTTCAGTAAAGACATGGTTCAGTTGAAATAATATTGAAAAAATAGACTATTAAAAATGATTAAGTAAATAATGTGCGTAACAAATAACATTAAACTTTGTATAATTATGTTCGGATTGAATGGAATAAAGTTTAATAATTCGCCATGTTACGATTTAATCTATGTACAATACTTATAATACTATATATCATAATATATAGTATATACTGTCTATACTATATATACGTACTTGATATATACTGTCTATTAATAAATTTATAGTTCTGTCTCTACATTCAATTTTGTGGCAGATAAAATTTTGTCAGTCGGTCTATTGGTATTCGAAATTAACTCAATATTTGATTACTTTCAATGGCATTTTATACACGGAAAATATATGCCATGCAGAAATTGGTAGAAAATTGACATATTTTAATAAAATAAAAAATATTAAAAATATTTTGTTTTATGGCATAATTAAGAATGCGCCGAAGCACAGCTACATTTTAATGAAATTCTGTACGAGGGAAGTATACGTTGTTTCAAAATCATAAAATATACTCATGTTTTATGAAGTTCTATGAAGTCGACAACAATTACAATATAAAAAATCGCATGCAGAGCCACGTTATAATAAATCTTAGCTCGATCTAATGTATCTTCTAAATTATAAAGTATTTTATTCCATACTAGCTGTACCCGGGACTTTGTTCCCGTGAAACATAATGCAAAAATACTCTTTGGTTTAATAAACATAATAAAATAATTTATGTTTACTAAAACACTCATGTTTCTTAGATATTTACTATTTCATTATTACATAGTATAAAACAAAGTCCACTACCGCGTCTGTCTGTCTGTCTGTCTGTTCGTGATAAACTCAAAAACTACTGAACGGATTTTCATGATGTTTTCGCCAGTCGATAAAGTGATTCACGGGGAAGGTTTTAGTATATAATTTGTCAAGAATTTTTTTTATAATCAGGGTGGAACAACGTCTGCCGAGCCCGCTAGTTATTATATAATATCCTTGTTTTTGTACGAGACTGAATTGCATTTATTTCCCTATTCTTCTCCCGTACTTAATTCGAGCCGTAATTAAAATTACAATAACTTTTGATAGAGTTGACCGATTTTAATAAAACAAAGACTAAATGTTCCTCGAGGATATGCTTTATGATTTTCTTGGTGAGGTTTAATCGTGAACACAATACTTTAGTAGTTATGCGTGCCCAAAAAAACAGATAGGCAGACAAACCGACAGACAAACAACCTGCAACATTTTTTTCCACAAAAATCTAAAAAGTACAGACACTTTAGATTTACATTCTTATTATATGTATAGATTTATAGAGGAACGTCGGCTATAGGTACTAATCTACTGTAAATATGTTATGGTAAAAATGAATACAAAATTTAAAAAAAATGTAAGTTATGTTTACAAAATTATTCAAAATATTCAAAACATTTCAATGTCAATAGATACAAAGAACTTATAGTATTAGTAAATTGAACTATAGAATGACTTTATTTTACTATGACATATTTATACACTTATCTATACTATAATAAAACTGTAGCAAGGTCAAATCTGTACATTAAATATTTTTTGAAAATTTTTATCGGGGTAGACTTTGTTATCGATATAGAAGCCAAAAATAATCTTTTTACAATTTTTGTCTGTCTGTCTGTCTGTCTGTCTGTCTGTCTGTCTGTCTGTCTGTCTGTCCCTGTGAACACGCATCACTCTGAAAGTACTGAACCGATTTTGACGAAACTTGGCACAGTGATAACTAATATTACGAGATTACATCTAGAATACTTTTTATCTCATAAAACGCAAGGGATTCTCCAGGATCTGCCTGTTTGTCTGTCCCTTTGAACACGTACCACTCTGAAAGTACTGAACCAATTTTGACGAAATTTGGCACAGTGATAACTAATATTACAAGGTTACATCTAGAATACTTTTTATCTCATAAAACGCAAGGGATTCTCCAGGACAACGGACGAAAGTCAAAAATTTGTAGTTAATGAAATTTTTGACGGATTTTGGTAAATTTTCATTGTGCTATATATAGCAGACAGATTAGCTAAAAAGATAAGCTATATTTCCCTAAGCTGCTTTAAAAAAATACCAAAAAAAAAAGATCGCCGGGATTCGAACTGTCGGCTCCGGCGGACCATATAATGTCCAGTACGTTATAACTGAGCTACGGCTATATGACATTTCTGTACGTAATTATTAACCACATATGGAAAAAAATACGTGTAAACGAAACTGTCACTTATATGTTGTTACATTTATTTTATTGTATAAAAATTGTTTGCTAAACAAAGGTGACAAGATTTTTTCCTAAAACATAAACCTAGATAATAGTTACATTGCATTGTAGAAGATGAATCTCAACTAGAGTTCTATCAGTACGTGTGTTGTTTCGATATTTGATAAAATTAGTTTTCTAAATGTTGTTGAGTCTTGAAGTAGTTGGGTTCAGGTTTGTGAATCTAAGATTAAAATAAATCAGTTGAGGTGTTTGCAGTTACCATATTATGTTGTATTTATACTAATATTATAATGAGAGGTAAAGTTTTGTATTCGAGGAATGCTTGGTACCTACTACTGATCCGATTTCAAAAATTCTTTCACTGTTAGATAGGTATATTATCCCAAGTTGAGTATCTCAGTAAAAAAGGTGGTTTATATGTTAAAACTAAATAAATGTGACCAAATTAAAATTGAATGCAGATTTCACGTATACTTTACAAATTCTTATAAAACAAACAACTAAAACAAAATGGAAATTTGATGTAGATAAAGTTCAATTTTTACAGTATGTTAAGTGATGAAGTTACAAGGGGTACTGGGAAGACATTTATCGGCAATATATGTAAGTTATTTTTGATCTTAACTTTGATGACACTACTTTAGGTAATGCTGCGAACAGATTCTAGGCTTATTTTAAAAGATTTCTCACATACCAACAGGGTATATGTTTGAGTGAGTCCCTGGATAGTTTGGATTCACGATTGGAAGTGCTGGATAACGCTGCAATAGGGTTTTAGGTTTTTTAAGATTATTTGCGTTTAAAAATACAATTGAAACCGGTAATAACCGATTTGGTGCAGACGAAGTTGCACGGGTCAGCTAGTTAAGAAATATTTGTACTGTTTTTGCAGTCTAACTAAGTAGAAAAACTAAGTAGTTTTTAATATTACTTAATACATTTAAGACTACAGGTTGTTAATAAGGATACATTTCTATCTTCACAAACTTCGTAACCATTATTATTATACTACATTATTACATACATACATACATTATTATTATATACTAGCCTTTGCTCGCGGCTTTGCCGGTGCTAATATAGATTTGATTTATCTCTCGGGAACGGGCTTCACTGAGGATTAAAGCTATCCTATATTCTTTTTAATACTATATAGTAAGGAATAGTAAGAATAATATTATTGACAACTTATTAAGACATATTTATACTTTTTTTTACCGTGTAACATGCATTTAAATATACAATTCGAAAACAAATTAAGCTTTCACTAAATATAAGCTAGAAAATCAACGTTAATACACATTATTAAAAACGTAGTTTTTCATCAATGATTTTTAAATACTGATATAATTTCTTTATATTTATTTTTACGTTAAGGATGGCTGTAGTTAAAATTAAAGGTCTTCAATAAGGACACATTATTATTTTAACAAACATTCATAAATACTTTCCGTTCTTATTATTTCTAATATTATGATATTGCTCACCAGATAAGGAACGGTTTAGCAAAAATTTCACATTCCTATGTATGTACGTCAAGTGAAGCTTCGAAATGACGATAAAGCCGCCGCGTAACATTAATATCTCCAACATAAAAATATTTATATTTACCCAAGAAATGTAACGTTATTTTATATAACTGCAAAAGTACATTAATTAATTCTGTGGAGTAGAAATGAATGAACACGTCTCTTATTCAACGCCATGAAATTGCATTTTCACGTGTAAATTGTAATGATACTTTCTCGCCCAACCAAAAGCGTGTACGCATATGGTCGCAAAACGAACCGTTCTCATTGTGTGCAGATTAAAACCCGATATCATACACAACAAAGGTAAAACACATCTTTGTAGTGACTGATAGAAGCATGTGAAATTTGGTAAACCATTGTTATATAAAATACATTCCATTATTTTATAAGCGACAAGTTAGATTTGACGTTAATGAAGCAACCACACTCGGTTACGTTTGCACATTGTTATAAATTCTTATATTTTTTAATCTCGAGAGAGCGAAAGAAAGTTGAACAGAATGAAATTCAATTTTACATAGTAGAAAGCTTGGAAAATAGCGAGTACGCACTCTTTTACGTAAGTAACTATTTAAATTTATAAATGACAGTAAATTTATACTTACCTAATAGGAATATTTACAAAGTGCCACTGACGGTATAAATTGCTCGCACGACAACATAACTGTTGAAATTTAAACGTTTTACATTTAATAACATTATATATATGTTTTAATACGATATTTACTTAGGTAAGTTGGAACAGAGAAGGGCAAGACATATTTTACCAATATTAAATTTAGAATTTGTCTTAATTGACCCGATGACCAATGTGTTGGTTTATAGTGATATTAAAAAAATTTAAAAGCAAAACAATGAGTTCATAATTATAACAAGACGAAACATGGTTCCTCTTGTTATTATTATTACTCCACGGTTGAGGCTTCATTCGCTTCACATGATAACCAATAATATTCGTATGTACATAAGAGAACAACTGATCATAAGTTTTGTTTAATAGAAACTGGTGATTCTATTGGCTTTATTAATTCCACAATTTATTTACATAATATTAATAATTCGCGTCGTAAACTCGTATTAGTATACTGCTGGGTAATGATTTCTTTGATAAAACGTTGTAATCTCATCTCATCAGCACATACGAGACCCCTGCAGGGCCATAGGTTTTTTCCCGAATTACGGTATAGGCATACTCACCACACCAGTCAACAACGTATTGGCGACTTCAAACGAGATATTCACAGTTTTATATTTTCTCACATACGGTGGTAGTTATTACAAGAACATTCCTCAGGTTCAGGTTTGCTAACGATGGTTTTCTTCGCTGTCAGCCGATACACATTAGTAAATGTATGCAAATTCTGAAATTCGTTGGTACCTGTAGGAGTTCGAGCCTTCGGGCCTTGAATTGACATTCCATAGTTAAAATCACTCGACTACCATTACTTCTAAAATACTATAAGTGATTTCAAATTTTTCTATAAATACGTATTTCGTGATATCCATAATCAGTGGCGGATTTACCAGTAGACTGAGTAGGCTGGAGCCTAGGACGGCAATTTTGGGGCCAAATTTTTTTTGTCTCTTTTTTTATATTATAGGAGGCAAACGAACAGGTGGGACACCTGATGTCACGTGATCATCACCGTCCATAGACACTTGCAACACCAGGGGAGTCGCAAGTGCGTTGCCAGCCTTTGTTTTGGGACGCGGGAGGGGAGGTTGGTATCGGGCGTTCTCACTGACCGAACGAAACGCAACAATGCAAGCACTGTTACTTCACGTCGGTTTTCTGCAAAATGGTGGTACTACCCCGGGTGAGCCGAACCATTCATGCTGAAACCAGTAATAGCTTCAGTGTGGCTCCACCACCTACATAAATATCTAAATATTGAAGACTGCCGTGCCTAATAATATGATAATGCCGTGAATATATCTGGTATGTACAATGGCTTAAAGGCTAAAATTAAAAACCATTTACCATTTACTTTAGTTCACAATCATACTAATTAAGGAAACAGGGCATTGAAATTAGGACGATAGTGCACAAATCATAACGTTACGGTTGTAAGGTAGTATATATAAATGCCTCTTCATCTAATAAAAGTTAGTTGCCACTTGAATCTTGTAGTATTCATTCGTCTCCCTATGCCAACCGTATATGGCGACCCTGCCACTACGCAGTATTCTGCCTCGCACGCGAATTCCTTTCGCCTAATATGGGACAATCTGTAATATAATTTAAAACAATGATGACTAATACTCGTAACTTCGGTCTGACTTCGTGCACACGACTAGAAAAATCAAAATAAAAAGAAATGGGTGCATCGAACACTAAAGAAGAAGTGGTGTTAGCACAAAATGCTGCTGGGGGAAGTGCCAGTAATAGAGAAATAGCAGAGCTGGAATTCCACGCGAGTACCACCAACATAATCCTCGGGGTCATCGCTATTTTGTTCTCCGCAGTATTGGTATACTTTGGCATTAACGCTTATAAGAAATGCCATAAAAAGCTGATTACACGAGAGATTCAGCGTCACTCTCTCAAGAAGTTACAAATGTCATTTTACTGTCGCCGCCGTAAAGACGGAGATCCAGAAACAAGCATTGGGCATCCAAATACAAGTGTAATCGTTTAATAATTCAGAAAAGTGCAGTGTAGTGTGTTTTCGGTCATATCAGTGCCGTCATGAAATATTTTGAACACTATTATAAATATATTCTAGAGACTATAAGGTAGCTAATAGTTATGCGTACGTATGAGAAACGAGAGTATATTATGTTATCCTCATCAATTTGGGTTTGTACTTACATTTACATTTATTATGCTTAATATAAGTTACGCTTTCATATATTCAACTGCAAAGTATAATATAATGCCTAATTAATTTGTGTATCTAAGTATATGGCAGATGTATTACAATGTTGTTATGATGACTTATGGGTAGTACGAACATATTTAATTAAAATCGGTCCCTCTAGAAGAAAGGGCGAAATTCTTATAAATAAACTAAAAGAAGCAGACAAAGTAGTATATATAAATATTTTTTTTTTGCAAAATATAAAATTATCAAGTAATAGGTAGGTAGGTATCAAGTAATTACTATTTCCCAGTCCGGTGGGTATGACTCAAATTTTAGTGTCTTAAAGCCTCTTAATGAAAG